>CABEEJ010000328.1:113027-145620 GCA_901482245.1 Timema douglasi
CAAAAAAAAAAAAAAAATCCCTTAAATAAGACTGGTGCTCCAAGCTGATTTTGTCCACAATTCATTAAACAATTTAACTTAATTTGAAATGTACTATGGATTAAATAAAAGTATTTTAATCAAGTTGTTAGAATGTGAATACATAAAATTTGGCAACAAAGAACATCATCCTATCCAACAAAAGCTATTTTTCTCTCGTTTTTACTATATTTATTTTATTTTACTTTCTCACGACCCCTAGGAGAGAGAAATTATTATAATAATTAAAAAGACGAGTTTGAGATTTTGATGAATATCGACGTTTCACGACTCCTGAACCTGAAGAGTATATTTTTCAATTCTGTCTCTTTGTGTGTCTATTTATCTCTTACTGGAGCCTAATCCATTTTACCGATGTTTAAAATTTGGTATCAAAGATTTTCATAAGGTTCCTTCAAGGGTTTATTTGGCATCATATATTTAACCTCAAAATTAAGAGCTAAGAAAAATTGATTTTATCAAAATTATTTCAAACTATATTTTGATTAAAACTCGTATCTAAGCACTGTTTAGTATTACAAAGAAGATAGCACATTTAATTTTTTGAGCGAGCATTTTAGGAGCACAAATCCCTATTAGTCGGCGATTCCGTCATCACTGGGTAGCTCGGTAAAATCCCCCCCCCCCCCCCGTTCCCTGGTCCTNCCCCCCCCCCCTCCGTTTCCTGGTCCTTAGAGGGAGTAGTTATCCCCTCCATAAAGTGTGACTGCCAGCGTCGCAGGAGGTCAGAAACTCAGCCTTAGGTATAACCACGGTATCCCGAAGCATTGACCCTAAGTTGGCCAGTGGGTACCTCGTGCTGGTGTCCTGACCAACCACTCAGTGTGTGGTGGGTAGAGCCCCTTCCCCCACCCTCACACAGATGACTCTACAGGGAATCTTCCACCAAACCCCCGCGGACTAGACGGTCGAGACCACTGCCCGGGCGACCAAGGAAGGATGTTGCCCTGGGAGCGCCTGTATAGAGATTTTTGAGCGAGTATATCTAATAGGGCCCCAACACGACCAGTCAGATTGCATCAGTATTTACAGCTAGACCGTACACGGTCAGGCTTCACGTCATTATTTTTACCAGTCTCAGCCTCTACATGCAACGTGCATCAGCGTGGAATACAAGGAAAAGTCATGTGCAGTCCATGTGTGCTACCGAGTCCGAAGGAAATATTGACGAGCACGTGCACACGGTCAGTCATACTGTCAGTCTCTCCCACCACTTGCAAGACTGATGGACTGAGACTGATGTGATCAGAAAATTCGGACCACATCAGTATTCACTCTTGAAGTATTTAAAATATTTACTTTCTTGAAACCAATTGAGTTGAGGGCCCCGTGTTCGATTCCCAGAGTGGCTAGAAAATGAATCATTGTTCCAGTTGAAATTTCACAATGATGGATTGGTGGCAGAGAGAGGCTAGGTGTTGTGTCTGTTCTATAATAAATTAGTTTGTAAGTCATGAGATGATATATTTAATCGATTCAAAAACTATGCGTTAAATATTATAATTCAATACAATCTTGATTCAATTAATTACTATTTTGAAGTAGTCATGCTATTTGCTTTCTTACAGAAAGTATTAATTACCCCTTGGCTTGTTGTATTGATATAAACTTTAAGCACTTATGAAATGTTAATTCACTCTTAATCCGTTCAATACTAGAAGTTACATTCAAAAAGTTCTGAATACATAATGTTAAGGAAATGTCATGTTCTTATTGATTAAACTGTATTATATTTTCTCTTTGGATTTCAATTTGAAATAACTTGCGTAATTTTTCCTTGGATTATAAGTAGATATTTTCTCTTGGCGGTCAAGTCAAACAGAAAACAAATTAATACTGTATACAATTATCAACACAGAAAATAAACGTTTACGCGGTTTAAGACGTAAATCTCACGATATATTTAAAAAAAATCACTCTCTAGGTAATCGATCGATTGTTTAAAATTCTAAATCCAATTCTATGAGATGAGCTACTAAACGAAAAACTATTTGAAATGGATAGACAGATTTAAACACATATTTTGGCCCGATGTAAAGAAAATAGAAAGGTGGCGTCACTTGAAAGAATTTGATTATGTCATTGCTTACGTCACCCGGTACACAACAGTTATATTTTAATAATAAAACAGCCACACATACATATTATTTAAAATAAGTAGATTAATGTCGTTAGTATTACATTGGTGCGGATTTTAAAGGTTTATTTATTATTTAAAGTTCTAAAATTTGAACTGATTGTTAACAACTTAACTTTTCTTCCATATAGCTTTGTGTATGTAAAGAACTGGTGTGTACCTAATAATGTCACAAGCTCAGCCACTGAGATGTCTTTCCCCATCTGCGCTACATGCCAAAGATAGTTAAAATTGGTCCACATATTTTGCAGTTATTGAGGAACAAACAGGCAGACTTATTTTTGAGCGACCACGATATTGAAACAGATAATCAGATTTTAAAACTATGTACAGTTCATACGTTGTTTGGCCTAGTACTAAAAGATTGAACGGAACAACCTAAGAAATGTAGTTAAGTTGGCCTACACATTCGACAGTTATCTTAAAACAAAGATTCGGACAGACAGACGAGATGCCGAATGGTCGAATTGTACAGAGCCTTGCTACACTCATTCAATTAAGCACTATGAAACTCGCTTGGACCATCTTTTATTATGTTAAAGATTTGAAAATGATATTAGTCATGTCTCAATTTAGTTATCTATAACAAAGAAAATAATAAAAAAAAATTGAATGCTATTGATCCACCCGTGGTAGTTATAAAATATGTTAGATCCATTTTAATGTAGTCATAAACCAAGCTGTGTGTTATATACCATTCTCTTTTGACAGGTGGTGTCTTTTTTGACGGCTGAAGAGCACATAGCTTGTGTTAAATATATGTAAATAGATTTAGTGACCCTCATAGCTTTCATATCAACTATAATTGACAATCTTAATGGTTGTTAAATTTTGAACAACTGAAACTTGAAATACATACGGTTCCTTTCACTTAAAGAAAGTTGTTAAGATGTCGAGTGGGGGAGGGTGTTAAGGGGTAATGGAAGGAGAAGACCCACTTGACTGGTTATAAGCATGCTTGGAGTTATATATATACAATGATGCTATCATGTGGCATACTGTGGAGAAATTCAGTAAGTCAACGCTGGAAAAAGGGTTCATCCTCCATTTTATACCGGTATGGAGATGTGCTAATATTAAACAAGGTGTAACCGTATTATATATTGTCTTCTTTTTTTAAAAAAGAAATTGAGAGAAGTTTCATTATTTAAATAAACTTTAATGAGTTTTTGGAAGGGGGGTGTTGGACGGGGTATTTATTGTACTCTTTAACACACGAGTTATTATATTAACATACGCTAGGGTTCTAAGGATATATATTGTAATCATACCTTAATTTGTTAATTAAACCCTTTATGAAAGAGGACAAACTCGATTTTAGAGTGATTTTTTTGACATTTCTCAAAATAAATTCCTGTATATTAAGGTAACCTACATTAAATATTATAGGTTGATACCAGTGACTTGGATTTCATATGTATATATATATGTATGTATGAATGCATGTATGTATGTATGTATGTGTTTATGTACATCTTTGTATGTATGCATGTGAGTATGTATATGTTTGTATGTAGTATGTGAGTATGTATATGTTTGTATGTATGTATGTAAGTATGTATGTAAGTATATATGTTTGTATGTATGTATATATGCATGTATGTATGTATATATGAATGTATGTGTGCTACATATTACTACCTATCCGGGCTATCCACATATTTATTTAAAGGGAGTAGGGATGATGAAGGCAGAGTTTCAGAGAAAATGTAAACACATTTCTGTGGAATGAGAATGGGTGAACATTTAAAAAATACTACCTTCAATATTCCCTGTCAAGATTCTAGCCCCGACATCACCATCATTGTCAAACCAGACCAAAGCCTTAAACCACGTGCCCACTGAAACTCAAGTATTGGTTAATTGTAAGCTTGTATGACTCATAAATAAATCATAAAGGGTTTTATTACAAATATAACTAAACAGATATTTTGAAAGTCATATTTTTAATTATTATATTTACAAACATTTTTATGATTACGTTCTACCTGTTATTTTATCAGGGATTTTAACGTTCAAGCTAAATGTTTATATTTATGTTTAAGTTTTATTTTGAATTGAGAATGTTTAATGTAAATGGCGGAACGTCATCAGGGTTAATTTTTAACGAGAAAGAGAGCAATTCATCTATAAGTTCATGCATCCTTTAACCTGTAAGTAGATGGATTACCCCTACAGGTTACATTATGGCGTAGCTCAAAAGATATGGCCATACTGTTAGCGGTCAAGTTAATACAGCTACTTTTCAGAATAAACGAAGTATACATCCAATTATAATGTTTGATCAAGTTATCTATTTTATTTAGCACCGCGTCTTACTACCCGTTCGGGTTATACGCTTTAGGTACTAATTACGCTAATGGAATAGGAATTGGGAAGGTTGAATTAGAGGAAGTGAACCCGCATTTGCGTGGAGGGAAGAGTGGAAAACCATTTAGGAAAAACCCTCAGTTCACCCAACCGAGATTCGAACCTCGATCTCCCCGTCCTCGGCGGGTCGAGCTCAACACGACAAGTGCGTTAGCCAACTACGCCACCGAGGCGGGTATCAAGTTATTACGGCTAACTTTTAGTACGAAACGGAGTGTACATTCAAGTTATATTGCTTATTTGAAAAAGATTTATAAGTTTGTCTTCCACTTAGTTATTCTTTTCCTAATCCTCAGGCGCACTTTGATGTTGTTTTGTTTGTGTTTTATTTAACAGTAAAACTCTAGGCAAGACAATACCAACTGGAGCAAAGTTTGGTTTTCTCTTTTGTGCCGCCTGATTAAGGCTTTACTTACTCCACCAAGACCGGATCCCGGCATAAATTAGAAAATGGCTGCGTGGGAGTGGGCTGATATATCGGCAGGTCACCCTTTCCCTACCTGCCGGGTGGTTAGATAGGTCAAATACAGAGTTGGAGGATACTGGTTCGATAACGTGTGGCTCACAAGGTGTCCAACGAAACTATTTTAAGACTATCTGATTTTTCCAAATTTTCCAGAGTCTTTTTTCAACTTTTCCAATCACTATCTAATAGAAAAAATACTTGATTAAGATCACAACTTAATGTAATCCTGATTTTATTCACACATACATTCCAAAATTGTGTCATTCTATGAAGATGTTAAAGAATGTCATCCTAAAGTAATGAGCTATTGAGCTGTGTGATCTGAGTTAGATTTCAATGAAATCATATTGAGACATTATAAGATCACCTTCCATCAGTAAAGTCTAAAATTATTGAGAGGCACGATCTTTTTTAGTTTATTTTTCCCATAATGTAATAGAATTCACGTGCATGCGCATAACCATGACTCAACTTTGGCTGAAGACGAGCCGTAGAGGGGGAAAAGAGAAGTGGAAAAGACGAAAATCACATGTTATCTTTGAGAATTGAAATTATTAGGCTATGCTCAACAGGAACAACTGTGCCAAAATATATTAACTATGTGTATTAACTAAAATAAAAGTGTTATTTTGACTATTTTAAATAAAAGTTGAGTAAATTTTAGCGAATATGTGAGGATTCCAGTAACTTGATAATATTACCTGACATCCATGATTTTTCCCTGACCAACAAATTCTCTGACTTTTTTTCTGTTTTACAAGTCGCTGGGTATCCTGTAGCTATTAATTAATTCAGGAGTATTTTTTAAAATTTCAAACACAACGTATTACTAAGCGTTCGGGGAATACGATTATGTACTGATTAGACTAATGTGTTAGGGATGAGTAAGTTTGTATTTAGAGGAAGTTTATCAGCATTTAGGTGGAGGAGGAATGGAAAACCACACTTAATATATCTGACCTTGATTCAAACCCCTATCTCCCCATCATTGGCAGTCTAGTTAGTCTATTGCGAGCTTGACGGCTTAGACCATGCAGCCACCAAAGCTAGTTAATAGTACAGTATTAGTATTTGTGAACGGGTTCATTTTATTACTGGCACTACGAACTTGACTTCAAGGTTAAGTGGCTCAGGGTAACAATATTTCAGAATATTGGATATTCATTTACGGGTTAGTCCTCTTAACCTAAATTATACTAAGCTTGTCTACGAGAGGCCTAGCAAGCCGGTAGTCGAAAAATATGGCTTGAATAAAATACTGACCCAGGCCACAGGCTGTAAACCGTAATGGATATATGTAAAGGCTAAGCTTGTTTGCGTGATGAGCTGTATTAAGTTATTCAAATATATATCTAAAATATGACACTTGTACACAGTAATCAAATCCGAGTTTTTGACTTTTGAGTGACAATACTGCTCCCTTGAGCTACGCAGGTAGAACATTGGTGCAGGTATTAGGTTTAATTCCCGTGTATATGTGACATTTTAGAATAAGTAAATTTGTTTATATATATATATTAACAAGATTTGTGAACGGCACGTAGTTCTTACCAAATATTTATTTCAATATGCTACCCATATCGATAGTCACGTGAACGGAACGTCTAACTCATCGACTGTGGTTTCACGGCAACGAAGAGGTAGGGGTTCTAATTACAGCCAGTTGCACTGGGGATTTTTTTTCTAAATATGTTTCTACTATCCTCTCGGCCCCCCTTACCCCCAACATGCTTCGATGGCCGCATGGTTTAAGGCGTAACTCTCGTGTTATACTAGACTGCCAATGACAGGGAGATCGGGATTAAGATCCCGGTCGAGTGTACTAAGGATGTTTTAAAAAAAAATAGTTTTTCACTTGCTCTCTCTCTCCGTAAAAATACAGGTACACTTTCTCTAAAATTCACCCTTCCTTATCCCCAACTATTTATAGTAATTAGTACATATGCGTACAGCCTGGACAGGTACGAAGACGCGGTGATAAAATAAATAATATTCTCTCAAACAGATCCGGATACAATTTCTATCAATTATGCGTTCCTCACTATCGCATTAATGTGGTAAGAAGTAGTGCAAAAATAGAGACGCTATCAATATATTAGGTAAATGAGTAATGGGTATTGTGATTATTTTACTCTGTGTTTAGAAAGTTCACGTTCAAGCCCTTATTGTAATTATCTAAAGTCATGTATAAATTTGAAAGAATATTTAAAGTATTTTCTAACCTAAACCTGTTTAAATTGAATATAAAATCACAGCAATAATTAACACCTGATGTTCACGACTCATCACGAATGTTGAGTAGATATTCTAATGAATATATAAAAAAAAATGCTTCAAGAAAGTATTATTTGCTACATCTTGCATTATTATGACCATCATATTTTAAATGATTGATTGTTGATTAGCCTGACTATACAGATGGCGGCTCCTTGTTTGTATTTGAAGAGTACAGTCAGTTTTATATTCATATAAACAAATGTTTTATTTTATTTTTTAAAGTTGTATTATGAAAATATGATGTTTAATTTGTTGGAAAATTACAATTATATTAAATAAATAGCAGATTTTAAATTAATCCATATCTAAAAATAATCATGTAAAAATGTACAAAAATAACATATTTTTGTTGTATTATTAATTTGCAATTAATAATTTACTTATTAATTTTGTTAGTGATTATTATTGTTCCTTCAGGTTGTATACAAATAAAAAATTATTTAAGAATACAGGATAATATTAGAATTTTAAGGAAATAAACACACTTTTAAATAATATAGGAAAGCTAAATTGACTATGACCAAATGGAAAGTTAATTCCAATGCACCCAGCTGGTTTTTAAACAAAATTCCCAACATTCAGGCCATTTACACCAGTAGAAAAATCTGACACTGAACTAACTTTCCCAGTAGTTACTTCTAAAATTACACATGATTTTAGTAACATACCATAACTTTTATTTTGTGCATCACGTTTCACTACCTCTACGGGGTGTATTAGTTACGTTGAATTACACTAATTGAGTGAGGATGCAGAAATATCACCCCTAGTATATCAGGCTGGGATTCTAACACTGACATTACAGTAGCTGGCAAATCAGACTAGAGGAACTTGACGTTTAGTCCACGTGCCCACCGAGGCAGGTAACATTTTTTTTTAGCACAGCGTTTTCCTACCCATTCGGTGTATCCGCTTATGGCTTTATGGACAAGGAGGTTATATTTATAGGAAGTGTACCCATATTTGCGTGAAGGGAGAGTGTAAAAACCTACTTCAGTAAAAGGCACACGCAACCTAGATTCGAACTTCGATCTCCCCGTCATCAGCAACCTAGTCTACCGCGTGATTAACGCCTAAGACTATGTGGCCCTGGAGCGACAGGTAACTGATAAATTGCATTCCCACAATCTAGTTTACATCTGGGAACAAAACAAATGGAGCAGAAAAACTTTATATAATATTCTCAGGAACGGCTTGACTCAATAAATGTGTATATAATATTTTAAAACGAGTGTACTTATCCACTGAAATGAAGAATCCGCTGGCCAGTGCACCAGGGTAGAACCTAATTACATCGACTAAATATGGAGAGGGGTTATAGAGGAGAACGGAATGGGAGAGGGGGGGGGCGAGGGAGCTGTCTAGTGCTGAAGGAAGCGCCTCGGATCTTTTAGACTTCATTAAGTTAATCGCGTTCCTGAATTGACCACTGGGGGGGCAACGTCGGCTAGTACTTTAACATTCAAAGTGTAGAGACTGTTTATGCAGGGGGCATCATTTAAAATATGTATGTAGCTTTCAGAATTGTGGGAGGAGTGTGGTTTTGATAAATAAGACGTCAGTAGTTTAATAATTGGTGTCTTTCAATAAAAGGAGAGGGTGCAGTATGGTAGGGGGGGGAATCAGGTAACGGAAATTAAATATTCTGTCTTTATAAAAAGAGTATGGGGAAGGGAAGGTAACAGTATATAAATATGATGTGTATTTCAGGAAAAGGATTGTTATATTCTATATTTGTCTATAAAAGGAGGTATATAATCATAGCTAACGACACACCCAAACGGACGCCGGATTCCTTATCTGGTCGGTCGGTGATGCTGGAATGGGCTGAGGCATCGCTACTTGCTATCTTCTCTAAGATAGCCTCCCTACCCCCCACCCCCTCCTAGCTCTTACGTTAGATTCTTTGTCAAAATGTTATAGACTAAAATAAATCTTAGTATTATTGTCTAAAGAGTAATTACCATAATCAAACATTAAAAAATTGAAACCGTAGTTTTTGAGCCCACGTTAAATTTTTGACCATCTAGAGTCCCTGATGTATGAGTTCCTCAAGGAATGAGGCGGCGTACAACAGAAGGCCCAACTAAGCTTAGTGGTTACTTGTGAATCTAAACCATAGTTTTTGGTCTCACGGTAACTTCTTGACCATCCTGTGTACCTGATCCTTGAGTTCCTCAAGCAATGAGGCGGCGTACAACAGAAGGCTTAAGCTTCCTGGTTGCTGTCTATCACGGACCATCTCTGCCATCAATCATGTTCTTACATCTACTTGAACGTGGGCCGCGCTCTAAAGTGTCTTCGAGTAAGTCCTGTTGAAAGTGGCTGACTGAGCTTTTGAATATACGTGACGTACAGTAAAAAGCATCTTTCGGACTTGCAGTAGGATAGTTTGATTGACGACCAGTTTTTCTTAGCTCATGCTTGATTAAAAGACGATTAACGCGAGTTTAAATAATGAGTTTTTAAACGATTTCCCTACCCGTAAAATTTGAATCATTTAAAAAATTAAAACCGGATGGTATCAAAACGCTAGCAGGAGAGGACTACTGTTTTGGTCAGTTGTCCAGAATCTAATTTGTTTTATATTTATAAAATTAAACTAGCCTTTATTAAAACATATTTTTAAACCTTTTTAGAACAAGTATATTTTGTATTTGAGAATTGTAATGGTGGAAAACAATTTAATCTAAAGGGACTTAATGAGAAGGAAGAAGATTTTTAAATAACTGTACTAACATTCGTTAGAATAGAAACTGCAGAATAATATTAGCAGGTGAAATAATCCCCAATGTATTCGAGCTCTGGATTCCTATATCTAAATTTTAAGTGCTTACCACTCCTTGTCAAAATATTGATGAAACTAACAATACATTATAGACTTATTATAAACATCGCTTTTTATCTAATAATTCAAAATACCGCTCTAAGTCGATCATAGTTCATGAACGTAGCTACACCTAACGCACATGTTCGAAGTTATTATCCCTCATTTGATCAAGCGGCGAGCAATGGTTGCGGACCGGACTGACGCTGAATTTCCAGGATCGATTCCTGATATGCTTAAATGTTTTATTAATTTTAACTTCCAACGTATGCTGATATATAGAATTAAAATCAATCCGTCTCATTATACTCGTATTATTTTGGATTAAATAGTTAAGGCTGAGCCAACCAAGTTTGAATAATTTTGAACTTTTTATTTATTTTTCTGTGGGAAAATTAATGTGCTTTTCTGAGCTTAATATCCATAGTTATGAAAAAAAAAATTGTCCGTGATTTTCTAACATATTAATTTTTTTACATAAATATATTTGAAAAATTTGTTGAAGGTTTAGTGCTATGATAGTATATATTAAATAAAATACTAATGTAATTAATATAACCATGACAATATCGTGGAATGTTCTCAACAAAATGTATTCTAGATATATTAAATTGTAAGTTTTGAAAGCTCAGCAATTTTCCAAGAAAACATAAATATAATGTTAACGTTAAAATTAACATCAAAAGTGGAAGGTGCATTCTTTAAAGTGGTTTTTGCTCTATACACGTCCTACTACCTGTACGGGCTCTTCACCTATTTGTACTAGTGGGGTAGGAATAATAATGTTAGTATTTAAATAAAATATACCTGCATTTTCTCGGAGGTGAATTAGGGGAGGAACCATTTAAACACACCTTAAGACACCAGCTAAGATTTAAACCTCAATATCACTGTCATCAAATAAACACTCTTTAAGAGACTGATGCCTTTGTTCTTAAACATATTGCTATGGGTTTCAAAATATTGATAAACAACACCGGCACTATAATAAAATTACAATTTTTTCTTGGCATTTTCGGGAAAAGTAATTCTAAAATCACTGGTTGGAGCCACATAAATTAGACATAATACTTTTAGGATTAATGGTTTTTTTTATATTCGTATTATTGGACAGTGTCAATAAATTACTAAAATTAAATAAATATATAAATAATATACTTAAAGCGATAGGACACGCATATGAAGGTAATGAACTATTATATTTAAGGCCTCATTATTGATTATTTCGAAGAGGAAGTTCTTTCAATGGTATGGTATTTATCTTAGTAATGTATCTTCTCTGGTATTAAATCAGCCCAAGTCTTGAGTCTTATTTGGAGGACATTTCCCCAAAATTTTGGACGAATGCTCGCATTACACGAGAACGTACCAGTAAAAAACATCGACATATAAACCTGTTGTATAGATTCGATAATGTTAAGTTATTCCCTTGCCGAGAATAAGTCGTAGCTTAATTGTTTCTCAGACGTAAACTATAATGTAGTTACGACGTTGTCGGTATTTATGAAATGTGCAATCAAGTGTGATGAAGATAGATTTTTACCAATTTAATGATTCTTGGTAAGATAATGTATATAATTTGAAACAGCACTTCGCTTGCCTTTGTATAAAACTTAAAAAAAATCATACTTTAATTAAGGGGCTATCATTAAGAAATATAAGAGTAAGCGTTAATTATAGACCAAGAATACGACTAACCTTTCCTTAGGCATTCTACAAGATTGTTCTAATAGCTTTGTAGATTTTATAAATATGTAAATGCACATCCCAGGGAAGATGAATTATAACAAAATAAAGATATTAATAAAACTTGTGAAATTCAATTAACGGAAACTCTTATCGTCCTTCTAATGAAGGTAAACTCTCCAAGAACATGTTTGACAAATTAGATCTATATTTTATCCTGAATCGCTTTCTTGAGGAAAGTGAATTCCAATGTCTATCTATTTAGGAAAATTGTAGATTTTTTGTTTACATTAGGGTTATTATATAAAATACTAAAAAGTTTTAATGGCTTCTATTTATTTAGTATTGTTTTTGAAGACATCGGTAAATTTAATCCGTGTCCCACTTAAAATGCCAAATGGTTTTATGTAAGAGTCCATTTAGTAAACAAGTATTCAAATATTATGCATTTATATTAGACTAGCAGTTTGAGACGTTCTTCCGTTAAGCAGCACCAATACTATATCGAATGAGAATGTTCAACATCCGGCTCCCTAATTTTAGGTAGTTCCTCGCTGTGAAATCCGGAGAAAATTATGGCACAGTCTAATGTTGGTAATTAATAAATTAAAATAAAATAAATATTTGAGGCAAAATATTAGCTTGCCCACAAACTGAGTACACAAACAAACGCAATCCATTAACAACACCATATTTACCTGAGCACGATCATAAAATAAAATAAAAGAACTGACAATGAGCTACAATGTTACAGAAATAAATATGTTGTAAGAAAAAAGATCATTAAAGTTCACCAAAGATCATAAATAAAGCCTAATATATTATATAAACACATAGAATAATAATATTATTATTATTAGCACCGCGTCTTACTACCCATTCGGGTTATACGCACTTACACTAATGTGTAATGGTAGGGTGATTGTGAGATGAAATGGAGGACCTACAGTTTAACGTGGAATCCGAACCACGATGGAGGCCTGGCATTCCTCACATTCACAAGATGTCTTGTCAGAGGTGAAGGAAGGGTTTGGTAATCAGATAAGTCTGTGCCGGGACCGAGGATTGAACCCCAGCCGCCAGCTCAGAAGTCTGACACCTTACCCCTAGACCACCAGGTCACCCATAGAAAAATAATTTTTACAAAGAGCAGCTTGATTCACCTAGCTATGTCACAAGAATATGTACATTTTAATTATGTCACTGCTAGATAGGCGCTTTTATCCTTCAATTTTTATCTTTGCTATCATAAATACATTGGATCTCTTTTAAGATGGTATTTAGATTTTGTATTAGTTTGTTTTTAGATTGTTTTAGTCTGCCTATGCAATATTAAAATGTCCTACCATTTAGAAAAGTTTCAATTTTACTAACCATTTCTCACCCCTATTTTTAAATTCCAAACTTTCCAGCTTTGTTACTGTAGGCTGTGTGGGTGATTCTCTTACAAACCAGGAACATATAAATTATCTCCCTTGCCAAAAATAAAAGGTTATAATAGTTTTTAAAATATTTCAGATACTCGTACTACACTCCTCCCCCCGACCAACTTTCTGTTCTCCCACATTCTAACTATGAAAGTTTAAGAATTTGTTGATGATCTTATATGGTTTTACTTAAGTACTTGCCAGATTCAATTTTTAGATGACGCCGAAAAGTAGTGTTTTAATAAGTTGTAATTTCAAGCTCTTCCATTTTCAGGACTTCAAATTTGATATTCAATATGTTCAAACGTCATTAGGCTTTCTGGGACTGTCTAGTATTTCACATGTCAAACTTCCATTTGGTATCACACCAAAATTGTTTTTTATTTTAGTTTTCAGAATATTTAGAGGACCCCACTTACACATTTACTGCTTCTACAAATTATTATAAATCCAAGGATCAGACCTTAATAGATATTTGGTATAGTTTTTACACCCACGTCCCACCTGATAGATTTTAGTCTTCTACCAAACTCAAAAGTAATTTATTATTTTAGTTGTGGGGAATTTGAAAAAAAAAAATTTCCTTAGACCTTTATCTGAAAAGTGAATATTTGACACTTATTTTGTTATTGGAGTGATCCCGCTACATTTCTGGCAAATTTATATTTTATATCTAACCCAAAAAGGTGTTTTATTTTTTACTTAACACACGCCCACTCCTTCCTTATTTTCTCAATTTGAAATCTTTGGCTTCTAATGGTTATATAGAGTAGTCCTATACCATTTAGCCAAATTTCAGTTTTATTCCACATTTGGAAGTAGATATTTACTACTAGTTTTTGAAATTTTTAACATCCCTATCCTCTTTTCTCTAAGTCACTCTTAGAAATTTAAAATTTTCAAATTTATTTGTTTATCTGGAGCTATCTCTCTACCTGTCCAATAAAATTCTATTTTTTACCTAATATAATTTTTATTAATTATATGCTCCCCCATTTCCCGGTGCCCCATTTTGGAATTTATTATATCTTAAATGTTTATTGTTATATGGGGCAGTCCCGCTATCTTCCTGCCAAGCAAGATTTTAAGTTAGTATGCTTTGGGGTTGGGAAAATACGATGATTTGTTGGTGAGTTATTTCCACAACTTTATGACCCTCTCCGCCGTCTTTGGGGGATGAACTATGTAAAATATTCAAAAACATCTCACCAAATTCTTAAAAGTAACCTTCATTTTAAATGTCAAAGCTCAGCGTTAGCGATGTAATAGATTAAGGAGATGCATGCTATTAATTGCGGTCAAAGTTTTACAGCGTATGATCTTCTATTTTGTTTTTTTATATACCAAATTATTAATTTTTATCAAGAATGGTTTGATCAATTAATTACAGTACAGTAAATGTGAAGAAACATTAGTGTAACTAGGGGAATATTTCAGAGAAGATCTTTTCTTTATTTTTTTATCTTCATTTCAGGTTATCTACATTTAATCACACAAATGTAGTAGGGATGAGAAAGCTAGAATTACGAGGAAATTGACCCGAATCTGCGCGTAGGCGGAGTGGGAAACCATTTAGTAAAATAAAACGTATTTATAACCCCAGATAATATTTGAACCCTAACCTCACCGTCAAGAGCAAACTAAACTAGATGAGCTTGCCAATTAGTCTATGTGTCCACCGATATGCCTTTCTTTTATGATATTGAAAGAGGAAGTCTTAAGTCTAATTGTATACTAAATAATCAGGTTCTTGATCAGAGATCAGATGTAAGTTGATCTCAAATCAGTGTCTCAAACCTAATCTTCAATTGCATCATTAACATTAGGACGTGATGGTCGATCAAATTGCTGATCAAGCTAACTAGCTAGTTTTATCCAATCATATGCGTTCTTCTCCTTTCATCTTGATGTGAGACATAAGCTATAAGTTTTAATAGCTGAAATAGTTTTGCATTTTTATTTAAGGGATTAATAAAAGTAATGTTGGTTTTATATATTTACTTTGAGTGTGACCTATTTTTATAAGTGTCCTAGTGTCAATTATGGTGTCTTCATATGAAGTTTATCAACTATTTAATGATATTATAAGGAATGGTTGAGATGCAACTCAGCTACAGGAAAGAAATATCATTTAGCACCGGGTCTTACTACCCGTTCGGGTTATACGCTTTAAGTACTATACTAATTACGCTAATGGATTAGGAATTGGGAAGGTTGAATTATAGGAAGTAAGCCCGAATTTGCGTGGAAGGAGAGTGGAAAACCATTTAGGAAAAGCCACCCCAGTTCACCCGACCGAGATTCGAACCTCGATCTCCCCGTCCTTAGCCGTCGAGCTCAACACGACTAGCGCGTTAGCTAACTACGCCACCGAGGCGGGTCAGGAAAGAAGTAAGATGTTATTTAATCATAGAGAGATAAAATTTGAAACGATGTTTACACTGACTACATTTTATTGTGTTTATTTATTAATATATTTTTTGTCTTATGGATCATGGACAATATTGTAATTTATTGAAATAAATATAAAATATCAAGCAGCTTAGACTACCAGAGACAATTTTATTCATCATAGCAAACCTTATGTATGAATTTAAGTCCTTTCATAATCAGATTTTCCAAATACAGTACTTACAGTGCCGCAATATTTGTTTTGACTGATTATTTGATAAAATCTATAGTCAGGTGATAGTAGATTTGGACCCCTGATTAAATTTGTTGAAACCCAAACTTTTCTTGATCCAGGGTCAAGTTAAGGTTTAGACGCACGTCACACATAAAGGTCACTAGCAGGGGGTCAATCTGATTGTTGATCTGGTGATTGAAGAAGTAATATGATATTCGTGCACCCAGCCCTGAGTTTTATTGTGTTGAATCAAATAACCAATATACTACATCTCTACCAGAACAATATCGTAGTTTAAACTTCAATAAATACATGAATAGGCCTTAAATGTTGATCAAATATTTTCTATGGTTAAATTAAATAAATTAATATTAGTGATGTACACTATAATACAGAGAAAAAGGATTAGAGGAAGTAGTTTTTTAAAGTGGCACCATCACTTAACTAAAGTAAACATGGTCAGCCATATTTTACATCAACCTCAATTGATCCGGTGAAGATAATAATCCCGGACAACTCGCTGCTATTAAAACTATCGGTAGCTAGCTAAGTTCCTAGCACTGACAAAGAAAAGCATCACATTATCCTCCCTCCCCTTTTAGCTCACTCTCAGCTCACCATCGGAGGGATCCAGTGTGTATGTGATGTGATTAACCTCGTGAACCAATCAAATCTTTTCATGGTCTCTCTCCTCATTATAAGGCACGTTACGTGTGCAAACTGGCGTCGTGGGTAATCGATTTACCAGTCTTTTCACTCAACACATCGTGTATGGTCGAGAACCAAACTAGACTCATTCTAAATTTGGTTTAGTACCTTGATTGTAGTTTTTACTAGCACTTCTCAGCAAAAGTGCTGAGTACTGAATAATTTTCAAAGGAAGAAACTTATTTGACAGCTAGAGAACTTACTAGATTTATTTTTACGTATTACGTCAGGTTATGTGATCTGTAGCTGTCACTTTAGATATAAACTAGACCCTTCCGCCTTCACCCCCACTACCCCCAACATTATTATTTTCAACACACATATTGAAAAATCATCATAGACTCTACCATAAAATATGAGTGAGTATCGACATTTTTATGAGGAATAAATTACATTTTCAAAATAAAATATAGCCTATGTTACTCTCTGATAATGTAGCTTTTTATTGGTGAAAGAATTTTTAAAATCTGTCCAGTAGTTTTTGAGTTTATCCATTACAAACAAAAAAAAAAATCTTTTCTCTTTATAATATTAGTGTAGATTATTAAAATATATAAAATAGCACTAATGATATAATATAATATTACCAATGCTAACAGCAAGAAAAGTTTGTATTTAATGAAAGACCCTTATGAAAACTGATGTGTATTTATAGTTGGATATGATTATGGATATTTGACATCATTACAAAAGTTACTGAAACTATCTTAATTTATTATAAAATAAAATAATAAATTTTCTATGGGTGTCACGTATCTCCTATATTGTTATTATAGCTACACTGCTTCTAACTTCTAACTTTATGATCCCTACACCATTAGTATAAATATGCTAATAGCCGGGATGGGTGGTCAGATGGGAAGCATGGAAAGACGAGGGAGAATAGAGATGGAAATATAACATGTAAGTTGTGCACACATATTTATCTTATCTATTCAAATGAATTAGGGAAAAAACCATTCAAGTGTACGAATGGACTAAGGCGTCACTCTCACGCTAAACTGGCCTGCTTATGACGGGGAAATTGAGCTTCAAATACCGGTTGGGTATCCCTAATTTTTTTAAATAAATTGTTTCTCACTCTAACATCAAGCAACGGCTGGTAAATTACCTCCAAAATGTTTCCTTTCTCACCCCTATCCTATTAGAGTAATAATCATATATGCGTTAAACTTGAACAGGTAGTAGGGTAGGGAAAGTATAGTTTTGCCCTTCACCATTCACTTGTAGATCGAGTTTTTTAAACTTTTCGCCTCCTCATTACGCCAGCAAATGGAATTATACAACCAGTGGTTAAGTTTTAATACGGCATTTGGTCATAATCAAGAATAATCATCTTGCATTCTACAGAAAAAACAAAAAGTTACTCAAACAAACAATATCATTAGGTGTAGCCCTAGTCCCAAAAAGAAAAAAAAGAAGATTAAACCGCTCATAAGGAATGTATTTAAAGTCATGGCCCATAACCGCAGAAAAATCATACCGTAAAATTATTTATATTCTTTTACACCGGCGTAAAGGTTCTAATGAGTATACTTGTATCTTAATTAAAGCTATAAAATAGTATTTGATTTAAAATACAGAATATTTATAGTAATTAAAATTGATGTACTTGTTAGCAGAAACAGAGAAAGCGTCTATGTTGGTAGAAGGGATAGAGTAGCCGACTTTGATTCTGGAGGGGTGGAATCCATGCAAAATGGCTGAGATTTTTTTTCCCGGTGGTGGTTTTCTAGTATTAATCTAAGCTGGAACCTATAGAACTCCTTTTAACTGCTTAACTCATCACTTTAAGGTTTCATTAAGCATAAAATGATGAAGACATAATCTTTAAAATAATTAATGGTTTAAAAAGTATGTTTGAAAGATTAAAAAACCTATATCAAATTTAATAAGAGGATTGTGAAAGTGGTTTTACTTGTATTTATTCGGCCGTCTGCTAGATTTATCTTTGTTACATAAGCTCAAGGTGGGGATGTAGGGGACGCGAGAAAAGTTCAGTGTTTTTGCAGTTTTTATAAGAAACTTTTTTTTTTGTCAAAACAAATCAAATCTTGCTCCAGTAGAAACCTAGCATTATTTTATACACATGTTGATATCAACAGTTCTTGAATATCTCTCAAGAGTGTTCTGGAATTTAATGACAACTTTTCTTTTAACCAGACAGGAAGTAACTGGATTATAGTGTTGATGTTGAGTATATGAGACCACATCAAGTACTTATTACGTCAAGCACATAAACTTCCTCTATAATGTATATTCCTCATTTTTATCTCATATGTAGATATACCGGACAGGTAGTAGGACTCGAAGCTTGGCTTATATGAGGGAGATGGGAGATGATAATAGATCGAGCTAGCACTAAACTTTTAACACCAATAAATACATTTAAGAAATCGTTAATCAAACCAAAGGTCATATAAAGTGCGCGTCAAAATCGTGTTAACGACCTCAGGTAGAAGTCTTGACGCTCGCTATCTAAGACGTATTGCGAACGTCTCTGGTCAATTAAACAAGTCGGAAGCCAAGACGAGAACTTACAGGAAAGAAAGTGGACGTTGATCCAAATACGTGTCTGAATGCGACTCTAGTAAATACACACTCTACTCCATACACTTACGCAACACAAACTAACTAGAAGCTTCGCTCACAATGATTGGCGAAAGAAACGACACGTCTCGCACTCACTTTTTTTTTTTAACAGAGTGAGATATAATATATATATATATTAGTTCTGATACAAGGTCCTCTAATGAGTATGATTTTTTTGTTCAAACAAAAAGGAGGAATAACTCCGAGATTACATGATGCACCTCCTTACTCTGCAATGTTGATTCTCAATGAGACATGTTCGCACAGACTTTGTATGAAATTAGTATGAGATCGGGTTTGAATCCTAATAACTTGATGGTAGGGCTACTTTCTTTTTTTAATTTCATTCCTCAGTAAAAAAAAAGAGACGAAATTCCTAGTCTTAGCCGACTGGCAAATTTACTAACGTATTTAATTGAGTATTATAATACTGATTTAAAGGTTCTTGTCAAACATTATTAAGTTGTTTTTTTTACAAGCGGCTATCACAAAGTGTATTTATAGCACCTGGGAGCACACTTATATTGAGTGCAAATTCTTCTTTCTCCAACTTATTTTTACCGTATTAGAAACTAGGTTTCAATTCCAGCAGAATTAGAAACCAAAGTTCAAATCCCAAAGTCTAAATTTAAAACAAAATTAAGGGGCAGGCATGAGAAAATTTGTTAAAAGGAAGGACATTCGTATTAGCGTGTAAAGAGAATATTAAAAACTACAGTGAAATATATATAATATTACAACATGACTTACAACCTTTTCAGGTTATACTAATTAAGATAGTGAGTAAGTGATGAGGGAGGTTGAATTTAAGAGGAAGTGTACACAAATTTGCGTGGAGATAGAGGTAAAATAATTTTGGAAAAAGAGCCCTCAGTACACCTGACCAGGATTCAAACCCCGCTCTCCCTGTAATCGGCGAGAATGATGCCTTTGGCCATGCGGTCACCAAAGTGGGTCACGGTGATAAATCACATGTTTGAAATAGCCTCTTGTCCATCCGGTTGATATTAGAAACACTCTCCTCCCCACCGACGACATTACAAAATATTACAAGACCAACACATTTGACCATATGATCACATATGTGTGTCCAAAATCTAATTAATCCTGTCAGTGACTGAGGCAAAAAATCATGACAGCTCAACATATAAAACACATTTACCACATTAATTACCCAAACCTAGAAGTAATATCCCCATGTATATGGATAGTAGAATGCAATCATGTGCACACAAAAAGATAACTACTTTATTTTAGGAATCACCAGATATCGGTTAAGGATTCTCTGTATCTCTACTCGGTTTCACTTCCCAGCTCAAAGAAAAAGGATAACCTCTTTAAATTTATTATTTGGTCAAATTAAATCAAATATGCCTCCAGTGGAAACAGAGTTTAATTTTCCTTATATGGTCACATCAACAGCTGAATATCTTTCAAGGGCGTCCTGGATTTTAATGACAACTTTTTATCTTAATTTGAAAAGTTTCTAATTTAATATCGCTTTGCTTATAATAAGTTATCCAACCACTGTTGGTATCACTATATGGAGAAAGTTAAACTTTATGTTTATACCGGAGAAATATTTTATTTATTTTGGCCAAGCAAATATTTCGCTATAAAAGCTGCAAAAACACTGCCCTTAACTTGTGTTCCCCACACTCACACCTTAAAAACTTGGAATATTTATGAAGTTGCTTTGTGAACAATGCGTTTAAATTGATGGAGAAAGTTAAGGAGGTAGCTGTATTAATTAATACCGATGCGTGTCCGTACGTGTATGTATGTGTATGCGAGCGCATGTGCGTGCAACGTTGACGCTATGATTAAGCCACTGTCAAAATGTCGGTGCGAATCACAGAAACTTCCAAGACGATTATTAAGTTTAAGAAAAATGACGTGTATTTTAACTAGCTTTGGTATCCCAAAGAATTCTAAATTCCTTGAATACATTTGATGAACAAACTCTATTTATAGCCTTCTATACAAAATTAATAAACAGTCTAAGTACATAATGTAATAGTATTATATTGTTTATTATGCTGAAATATAACGGTGCGATAAGGATGATTTAAAAATGAATCGATAGCAAAATTGTCACTTGATTTTTTGTTTCGAAAACTCCATTTGTCTTTTACATTTCTGTTTCGATAGCATTAAAGGTATTAGGTTAGAGGTATACCTTATTACCGGTGAAGGTGATAACCGTTGCATTATGACTATATTATATCATCTCACACCAATTCCTCTCTTTTGGATTAGATAATTCGTGGGCGAAATTGTTACCAAGGAAGCGGATGTAATAAAACTTTCAAAATTAGCGAAGTGTAAACATTTAATACATAGGAGATGAAAGTTAACAGACAAGTTAAAAGCCAATAAAAATACTCCAGTTTCATCAACGAGAAAAGAAAAAGCTGGTTCCTAAAATATATATATTATTAATACGTTTGAAACACAACTTATTAAGGATTTAATCTAAGGGCTTAGGTTGAGCAAAGAAGTTTAGAGGAAGTGAATCAGAATTATTGGGAAGAAAGGATGGGAAGACCAACGAGGGTAAGTCCCATTTGATGAAGAGCGCCCAGTTGGGATTCGATTTTTGACCATACGCTAGTGGAAAGACAGTCTATTGATATCCTGACACCTCAGACCACGTGGCCAGTAGCACGGCTGGCATTATTGTCAGCAAAATAAACGGCGTCTTATCATATTATTCTGTTGTGTTAGAATGGTCAGAGAGTTTTCAAATCTTATTATTTACCAAACCAATGCTATTTTAGACGTTAGCGAATCATACATCTTACCTGCTGATTTAGGCGGGCGACTTCACGCCTATCTTCAAGTTTGGTGTATGGGGCTCGATGGCAACAGCTACGCCTGGAACTATTTACTCCTAAGGTGTTTATAAAATACTTTCTTGGATAATTTTGTTCAATTTGCCCTTTTCATTGTTTTTACTTAGGCTAGATAGCTTAAGCCACAATTATTAGTTAATGGGACAAAAAATACTCCGTGGTGTCAGCCCACAAGCGAGCTATATCGACATAGAGGCCACCACGTGTTGGTGGAGATGGTGCCAATAATTGCGGATAAAGTGTGTCATGTAGTCGGAACAAAGAGCCTCTAGCCGTTTATCTCAGTTTTATAAACTGGAGCCATTACTTATTTATTCAAGTAGCTCCTCAATAATTGTCCTCAAGAGGTTGAGTTGGCCCCTGCTTCACAAAAAAATATTTCGAAGCACTGGGAGTCAGACCCGGAACCTCTAGGTCTATGGCCTAGAACTCTGACAGTTAATGGCACTTGGGAATATAAATAGCTGAAAGCTATAAATTATGCTCTTAATGAGAAGGGTGTGTGCAAGGAGGGGGAAGTGTTGAGAAAGCTAGTGCGGATTAAGTACGGAGTTGTTTTTTGAGCTATCCCGTAAAGTAACGGCGTGATTATGTGTGTATGTATGTATGTATGTATATATGTATGTTTATATGTATGTATGTATATATGTATGTTTATATGTATGTATGTATATATGTATGTTTATATGTATGTATGTATATATGTATGTATGTAGTATGTATGTATGTATGTATGTATGTATGTATGTATGTATGTATGTATGTATGTATGTATGTATGTATGTACGTATGTATGTATGAGGGCATTTAAAGTTTCTCTTTATCAAACAACTGGCTATATATGAAAATGACCTACAAACTAGCTTAGCTCAATAATATACAATCCAAGTCCCCCAGCCGTTAATGCATCATTGTTAAAGGGAGATCCTTAATTTCAGAAATGAGACATTTTTCATGCAGCCGCGCCAGGAATCAAACTCAGCGAGGCTTTGTTCAGCAGGAAGATTCTTTACCAGCTGCTAATGAGTCAGACAGTTGTGAGGAAAAATTGATATAACACATTAATAATGAATATATTAAGAATATATATTATTATTATTATTATTATTATTATTATTATTATTAGCACCGCGTCTTACTACCCGTTCGGGTTATACGCACTTACGCTAATGTGTAATGGTAGGGTGATTGTGAGATGAAATGGAGGACCTACAGTTTAACGTAGAATCCGAACCACGGTGGAGGCCTGGCATTCCCCACATTCACAAGATGTATTGTCAGAGGTGAAGGAATGGTTTGGTAATCAGATAAATTTATGCCGGGACCGAGGATCGAACTCCGGCTGCCAGCATATAAGTCTGACACCTTATCCCTAGACCACCAGGTCACCAAGAATATATATAGATAGTATAAAACAGAATACAAAGATATATAATAACCTAGCACACCAGTAGGCACGTGGACAAAGATGTCAATCTCTTATTTTCTCGTTTGCCACTGACGGGAAGGTCAAGTTTTGAATCCTGATCCAAGTTATTAATTTTTTTATTCTATTTTGGCACCGTACCTTTCTAAATAAACCAATTTTCTTTAAAGGGTTCCTAATTTTCCTCCACGCCGATACGAGTACATTTCCTCCAAATTCTCCGTTCTTTTATTCACTACTAGTGTGCATTTATGGTAAGCCTGGATGGGTAGTAATACGTGGTTCATCAGACAACATGTATCCTTTGGAATCTAATTCTTAGCGCCACAATCAACTAATTAAGCTTCAGTCGGTTTCCCTAACCATTTAGCCTTGAGAATAGACGTATTAAATATTTCCATAACTAATCTAGTCATTATGTTTTGTCACAACATTAAAAGAAACACTTTTGGAAAGCTTTTCCTATTACATAATATGCACTATGTTAACTTACTACTTTTATCACATCACTATCCTTTTAGAAATAATACTTTAATTAATACTCTTTATAAACAGTTTTTCCAATTAGGATTCAGTAAATGCGCTCATCCACACACTTTCCAAGTTGTTTTTTTTCATTAACAAGCAAAGGTAAATTTTGACGTAACACCATTAGTGAACATTTGCAGGTATCCTGATTGTCGCGAGAAGGTAAGAGAAATGTCACATCCAACGGTCCGTTCCCGACTAATTGCCTATTAGAAGAACACATGCGAGGAATAAGCTCATTAATTTCGTTCACGTGTTCTTAACAAATCATAGGCGTATGCTACTGGTTATGTAAAGACAATCATCATGCAGAACCACGAGAAAACGCCATAAGTACGAAACTGGTAGCTTATCACTATCCTAAATAACGGCGTATGATGTAAGGACACTTTTATGTTATTTATTTAATCTCCTAAAAAAGCATCAATATAAATGTAGCGCATGATTACATTAGTAATTGTTTTATAGATTTAACGCGACTTATAGATACTTAATAATTGGCCTTACACATTATTGGAGCTAATGTTATCTTCTCTAATATTACGAACTACAATAGAAAAAAGCTGGTAGTGGCCCATGTTTAGAAATAACCATAATGTTGGCCGGTAGCCACGACAGAGTGGATTATGCCCCCTCTTGGCCCGCTTTTCCTCTTTCTCAACCAACTGCATTAGGCTCTACACTAACCACTCAAGAAGCTAGAGAGCCTCTGATTGGCTGCCGCTGATAACTCTCCCAATCAGATTTGGCGGTGTGATACGCTGAGGTTTGGCTACGTGGGTCGTGTGCATATAAATATTCTTAAAAAAAAGTAGTTCCTTGTTTGCAAGGAGTGTTAACTGTCCACGTGGCAGAGAATGGTTGACTTTCTCCTGATACTTTTTTATTAGTTGTTTACCGATGTTCGGTGCTCCATTTCTCCAACCGCGTGACGTCACACAGAACCAGCTGTCACAAGAAGAAAGCGTTTATTCGACTATTGAAAAAAAAAAATCGTTTCATTTGTTAATACCCATAGCTATCTATCTACAGCCGCGGTCAGACTAAACACAGTTTTGGATGAGTAGGTGCAATTCATTGTCAATGTTATGTCTATTAGTGACTTTATAATATACGTATGTATTTTTATTATTTTACTATTAGGGCGGAAAGCAAGAACGTATAATGAATGCTTAGTGGACCGTTAGTGTGGACCCGAGTACACCATCCCTCCACCTTTTAACCTATGATGACGCAAGTAAACCCGCGCTAGTGTCCACAAAACATTCACTTAGTCAAGTTCTTGCATACTGCCCCTTGAGTTAATAGACTCGTACACAAAGAAGTAGCCAGAGCCTTTGTACAGATGGTGTTCCCGAAATAAATGGCTAAACTTTGGGAATTGGTTGTGGATCAGTTGTCTAAAAAAAATTTATTTTTGGAGATTTGCTCGTTTCCACTTTCTTTTCGTGCAAATTGCAAAAAACTAAATAAAAACAAAATAGGTAGGCATTATATAACATATTTTATTTATTTTGTTAAAATTGATGGCCTGCAGCCCGGAGACAACATTGCACCTATCAATGACAGAATGAGTGGCTGACCGACAGTGTTTATTCGCACACTTGCGTTATCCTTTGTCGTAATGATTGAAAGTCTTTAACAGGCACTTCATACACTTTTTGTTTGATAGCGCCCCACACAAAAACATAATAATGGTGGTAATCAGGTGAACGCGGAGGCCAAGCCACAGGTCCAGTACGACCGACCTATTTCCAGGAAAATTAATACTAAGCCATTGTCGAGGACCTCTGCAGAAAAACTTGTTTTGATGTAGTTTTTTGCTGTTTGCGTGAAGAGGAAGCTAAAACTAGTAAAGCTCTAAAATATATTTTGAGCTAGTTTTTTTAATCCATTACCACTTCCAAAAGTTTAGTCGTTTAGCCTGTAAACATGCTGTATATCTTACACCCCAAAGGTAAATTTTTTCATTTCGTGAATTGGGAACAATTTGGCTCATTCTACAAACTGGTTTATTCACTTGTCCATTTCTTGGATTGGGTAAAAATTCGTCAAATACGTGAATTGGGTAGTTCTTATGCCCAGTTTATGAACTGGTTAGTTCATGAACTGAAAAAATCCAAATGTCACCAAATTCAGGAACTGAACGAGTTTTTTCCCGGTCTGTGAAATGGGTAATCGAAGAATAGGTTTGTGTCCAAACCTTTAATAGTTTTAGAATTGAAGGCTAGGTTTAGTTAGGTTGGTTTAACTTATAATTTGTAACAAACATAGCTTTCAGACCTAATAGAATCTGCAACAGAAGATGGATTGATCCATTGAAAGGCCACCAATGACCACTTTATTCGCTCCCTTGACATGGGAAGCTATATCATCTTTAGTTCTTAAATGATTTGCTCTTTTGTCTTTATTTAATCTTTAAATGGGATTATTATATTAATGGTAGCTATGTTATAAATGTTTAAGTTCTGTTTTTTACTAACGCGGCTTTCTGGTCCGAGCTTAGTATCAAGGAGCTTTGGAAAAAATCTCCATGATCTTGTGATTAGTTTCCAATGCATTCATAGGACTGTTATAAAGTTAGTGCGCCTCGGCTACATAAAGTACATTGAGTTTGGTCAGTTTTGTTGTTAGTAATTTCTGTTTATTTACGGTCTCTCTCGTTCTATAAACGTATATTATTGTATTATTATTTGTTATATTTAGGATGTTTAAAGAACCTTTAAGCCTATATAGATATAAATGTATAGGGAGGTTAATTAATATTGTTATAAAGATTTTTTACATTTAAAGTTTAAATAACCCTTTGACATTCATATAATGAATTAAAAGTTAGTATATGTTATGTTTGTGACCATATAGGTTGGAGAAAGACAATCCCAGAAGGCTGTTTGAGGACTCCAAAAAAGAAAATGCATTTAAGAATGCCGTTTTAATTGTTTGCTTAAAGTGAAAATTGAATTTTAATTTAGTAATTTATTTAGTGCGGTGATATCAGTATCGATATTTGATAAAGAATATGTCTTAATATATTAACGGTATTACAATAGTGAACCCACTGGGTAATCAACAACAAATCAACAATTAAGTAAGCGGTTGTTGATTTATCATAACTCCACCATTTGTAAAGAGCATCTAGATGGTTTATTCATTTTAACCTGGCAGTTTTTGTGAAGGGAGTATCACCTCACAAACCAGCAAGATGAAAGTAATTTACACCATGTAAACTTACTCCTTATTGAAAGAAGATTAATTAAAAAGGATATTTATCTCATAGTTAACAAACTTTTTCAATATAAGCAAAGGAGTCTGTGTTGCTTTCTTACAAGCGTCACTTTTTGATCCATCTTTGAGGCAATATATGATGGTGTTTAAAATAGCACCTAACGTGGTTTCGCAATACTTTTAAATTACCATATTTTTTCAATCTTTTAACCAAGTATTATACTTCAACCAGAAACTAAACTGTATTCAATTAATATACTTGTAAATATTTATTCTTACCTAAACATCACTTGTAAATTGTATGTATATTGTTTAGTCGTTGCGGAAGAAAGGAGCGCAAGTGTTCTTACAGTTTATTTTATAGAATACACATTTTTCGGCAAAAATAAATAAAATATGTCTCCAGTAATAACATAGAGTTTAGTTTTCTGCACGTGCTAATATCAACATATCTTGAATATCTGATAAGGGTGTCCTGGAATTTTGTCAAAACCTTTTCTCTTTATTTAAAAAGTTTTGACGAAATTCCAGGACACCCTTGATATTCAAGACCTGTTGATATTAGCAACTGCAGAAAACTAAACTCTATGTTGCTATTGGAGAAATATTTTATATATTTTGGCCAAAAAAATGTACTGCTGTTAAAACTGTAAAATTATTTGCGCTCCCTTTTGCCACACTTTAAGAGGGTACGTATCATTTCATAATTTGTATCTCATTATTTTAGTATGTCATCTATCTAAATTTAACACTAGCACAGTTAGTTTGCTAAATCATCCAGGTTCTCAGAAAGTCTATTTATTTATCCAACAATCTCCTGTTGTGTTCCTGTGCTACCTCCCTTTAATTCTTAGGTCCTATGATGCCTGGTGGTCCCGAGATCAGTGATCGTGTCTACCGGTGATCACTGAGGATGGTAAACACTTTGACGTCACACAAAATATAAATATAATCTCTGTAGGCCCTGGTATAGGTCCATTATAGGATTGGGTGTAGGGTAGGGTGTCTACAAATTCTTAACATATAATATCTGAAAACTAATTTCAGTTGATATTTTTGTAGATAGGACAATAATCAACCATTCATGAAATGGGAAAAGATTTCATGTCATTCTTGTACAGTTTGTAAAATGGTCAAAAGAAGGAGCCAGTTCACTAAACGAATATAAATTTCCTCAGATAGTGAAATGGATGATTTTAGTAATAGGTTTTAACATATATTTACTGTAGTTACTTACGTCTTACTTGTGGAATGGAATATCCAAGTTAATTAGTTATGGATGACGAAGTTTGAATTTAAAGGAACAGATGCATTTACGTGGGGGTAGAGTTGGAAAGAATTTAGGAACCCCCACCCCTTAGTTTAATACTCACCCAAGATTCAAACCCCTACCTCCCCACTACCATAAACCAGAATATATGAATCTGAAATTTAACCTGGGTGCATACCGATGCGGTTATATTTAGTTTTATAAACTCTTTAAATTGGTAAGGGCCCTTGGGACCGTTCTTAAGGTGAGATCCTATAAATTTACATTATATGAAGGTTAAGCGAATAGAGTGGATATAATATAGATACTCTGGTTTGAATCCTGGTGGTATTATAAAACATATCTACTTTTATTTAATGGTTTGTTAGGGAGTAATATTGGTGGTAATTCTATAGATTAAATCGGTTAGTAAGTTGTATGCTGACGTAATTTATTTGTTTGAAAATCTTATTATATATATATATATATATATATTTGAAAAAGGACAATTCAAACCTCTTGGGATTCAAATCAACTAATTACTAAATATCTCAAATGCTTTAGCCTCTGTCACATTAACATAGAACGACGTTGCCCATAGAACAAGACTATCAAGTATCTACAACTAATTTTAACTAATTTAAAATAGATACGCCGAAAAGAATATTTAAAACAATTACCCTTATTCATATGCCAAAATAATTGGACACCACGCGGTGGAATTATCTCCAGCATCTTAGGTTATATCAAAGCTATTTACTCTCCAGTTAAGCTTTACAGTAAAACAGTTATGTTAGTTTATCATATATCGGAAAATATTTTACTAGATGTTTTCTTAGATTTAACATACAATTTTCTAAAATAATTTTAAATTTTTGTGATGTTTTTAAAATAATTGGCTGGTCAGCTGGACCTTATTTTATATTTAAGAAATGCTTAGTAATATTAAACTAGTTAAATACATACAAAATATTGTGTTTGCGAAACAGGCCAAAGGTAACTTTTCCACATAAAAACAAGTGTTTGTTTTACTTCCATTTTTCTCGTTTCCAATCACACTATACTAAGTAAATAAAATTCTGTACATTATTTTATAGTGAGATGGTGTATATACGACAATTAGAGGTGAATCGATTTAGTTAAACCTATTACCCATTCATTCTGAATACGACTTAAAGAGATTATTTTTCCAACTAATCTATTTAATCGATTAATCACGATTATCTATTAATAATTACTAAGAATTAAGGATTATATGCTAAGACTGTTAGAGAAACTAATCTATTCCATTTATAAATTTATTTCAAAATACATTTATAAGTATTAGTAACCCAATACATTTTTGCTGCCATTCTATTCTATAAAATATTTCCTACACATTTTTCCTTTAGAAAATAAAAGTGAATATTTTGTTTAAAAATGTATAAATTTTTATAAATAGGACTTCATAAAAATAAATTTATGCTAAATAGAACAATATTACTTTAGTTGTTAAACTAAGTTAATATTTTGTCTTGTCGAAACGTAAATAAGCATAAATTAATGTTAATTAAACGTTATTTTCTTTTGTTGTGTTACTGTGTTTGGATACCTTTTAAAACAATCACGATTAATAAACATAATGTTCGGCGATTACTATTCACTGTCTATGTACCAATAGTCAACCAAATACGAATAATCGTCATCTGCGGTAAGCCTCCTGTGTATCTTATGTATTATTATTAGGGCCCGGATTTTGATGAAAAGTCCTCTTTTTTCTGGTTTGTCACATACAATATAATTAAGTAGTATATGAACTCTGCTCATGAATCTCTTGTTTTAGAAATGTATATTTTATAGGTCATTTTTTGTAATTATTTGTAGTTTTCGAATTTAAGGTCATATTCTCTCGGTTTGCGTCATTTTTAAACATTTAAAGAGATTTTAGAGTTATTTTAAAGAATTTTTGAGTCATTTTAGCCCATTCATGTTGAATAAGTATATTTTTAAATAATATCGACACTTTATACATGCATAGACGCTCAAACATAAATTATTTCAATACACAATTACCGGAATGAGAACTTTGTCTCCTTTTTAGTTGTATGGTTGCAAAATACACACACTCCTGAGACACTGCAACCGTTGAATGTATATATAGTACATTCAACGCTGCAACTAAGCTGGAGAGGGTTGTGTTGGGAGGGGTTGTCTATTACTTCTGAAGTAGATATTTGTAAATCAATATTATATTTAGTGGTATGAAAGAGATTAGTTGTTAAAGGCTATTCAATATATTTTACATTTAGAGTATGTTTGATTTAGACGAGTGCATTTATTACGAGTTTTTAGTAATACTTTTTTAAAAGAGTCATTTTTTAGAATGGTAGAATCTTATAGGTAGTTTTTCGATCATTTTTATGTTGTCAAAATCCAAGCTCTGATGATTATATATTGCCTTAAAAATGCACGTAAACATGTAGACCCATGTTTTGTGGATATTTTAATATGGACATGGTGTGTTTTTTGCCCAATACATTTAAAACATACATGTAACACATATTTTAATAACGTGGTGTCAAAAAGTTTCACTTTCAGGCCCAGTTTACACTCCACTGACAAGAGAATGCGGAAATTAGCCCAAAATTATAAGTCGTTCCAGTCTGAATAGCCAATTAGCTAAGAAAATATGCGCCCCATCAATCTACTATCACTACTACAGCAACTACTACTACTACTACTAATGTGATGGGCGTCTTCTGAATAAGGTGTATCACCACACGACTTACAAACTTAGCCGAATTTTGAAATGTGGCTTTTCCCAGCCAGTTTCTGTGAATTAAAACTTTATCTGATTTGAGCCACGTAAATCGATTCAAAAGTGCCAACGTCTTGGATTTCCTTATAATAGCCCCACATCGTAATACATTAATAGAGTCCGATTTCCATAAAAAGGGCCTTATCTGACAGCTATAAGTGTTACTGGAACTACTTTCTTGTTGTTAATACGTGAAGTCATGAGATCTACAGCTGTCACTTTTAATGGTTATTTATCAATACCTATAAAATAACACTAATACTGTAGTAGATTGTTTTAAATTTTAGCCTAAATAGAATGTGTTTGTGTATTATAAAATACCCTTCTTACGAAAATTGGACTGTACCCGTCCAGACACGCATTTTAAACACTCCAATGTTGTAGGAATAAGGGAGGCAGAATTTAGTGAAAATATACTAACTTCTGCGTGGAAAGAGAGTGGGAAATGTTTTAGAAAAACCTTTAATGCACGCAGTCAGGATTCAAGCTCCGATGTTCCTGTCACAGTTTACTCAGACCAAATGAAGATTATATATTTGTCCACGTGCCCATCTGTTAAGGGGTTTAAAGTTGATTAGCCCTCTTGCAAGAACAAGGCTGAGCGAAACATAGGTGGAGTAGAGTCGAAGGTGAGTTGATTGGTTATTCCTTTTTTTTTTTATCACCGCGTCTTTTTACCGGTTCAAGTTATGCATATATATGATAATTACTCTAATGGGATAGGGATGAGGAAGGAAGCATTTTAAAGGTAATCTACCAGAATTTTCGTGGAAGGAGAGTGGGAAACAATTTAGGGAATCATCCTGAGTAGACCCGACTGGAATTAGAACCCGATCTCCACATCATCAGTAGGTTGGTCTAACACGAGAGTGACGCCTTAGACCATTCGGCCAGTGAAACGGGCTGATTTGTTATTTACGTACAGTACTTTGCTGTGAATCATACTCAATTCCACTCTTCCTTCTGTTTGACTCGGCCTTGTTCCTGCATACGGGGCATTTCGAATGTCGATTCATTGGCTTGAGCATTAGCGTAAGTGCGTATAGCCCGAACGGGTAGTAAGAAGCGGTGCTAAAAATAATAACACTGGCGTGAGTAAATAATCCCTCCTGTCACGAAACGTGAAACTAATTGATAATTTGCTTAGCTTGAATTTCTGTTACACTTATTTAATGGAAACCTGACCCTCTCATAGCTATCAGATTGAAAGATGATAAATTGAACTCATTAGCAGTCGTGCAATTAACAAGAGATCTAACCCGCCTCGGTGGCGTAGTTGGCAAACACGCTAGTCTTGTTGATCTCGACTACTGAGGACGGGGAGATCGAGGTTTGAATCTCGGTCGGGTGAATTGGGG
>CABEEJ010000328.1:145820-277061 GCA_901482245.1 Timema douglasi
CCACGTTAAACTGTAGGTCCTCCATTTCATCTCACAATCACCCTACCATTACACATTAGCGTAAGTGCGTATAACCCGAACGGGTAGTAAGATGCAGAGCTAAATAATAAAACAAGAGATCTACATCGACGGAGGTGACCTGGCGGTCTAGGGTTAAGGTGTCGGACTTCTGTGCTGGGGGTCCGGGGTTCAATCCTCGGTCCCGGCACAAATTTATCTGATTACCAAACCCTTCCTTCACCTCTGACAAGACATCTTGTGAATGTGGGGAATGCCAAGCCTCCACCGTGGCTCGGATTCCACGTTAAACGTAGGTCCTCCATTTCATCTCACAATCACCCTACCATTACACATTAGCGTAATTGCGTATAACCCGAACGGGTAGTAAGACGCGGTGCTAATAATAATAATACATCGATGGAATCGTGGTAAAAGCGTAAGCCTCATATTGACGCGTTTACTTGTGACGTGGAGGTTGGGGCTATAATTCCTATTGGGTGTATATTTTTTTCGCCAAGTGATTTCTAACTCTTCTTTAACGCAAATTCTTTTACACTTTCGTATTCATCCTTATTTTATCAGTGTAAATATGCATACAGCCCTAATTGGTAGTTAGATTTGAGACCTGAATACACCAATTTATAAAAATAATTTGTTAGATATGTTCCAACTGTGAATGTTTAAAGCAGATAAGCTATGGCAAGTGAAATATTTAAAACCAATTATTGATGATACGTAATCAATTGGCGATTAAGAATATATACAGACTCTCATCATCTTGTAATAAATCTATAAACAATAACTATAATATCTCAGGATAATGAAAATATGTTGGACACTAAATATAAGACATAATTTATTAAACGTGGTAAAAACAAACCAAAACCATTAAATTGGTTATAAACATTATCTACTGTCACAATTTACTAACAATTAAATAGTCTTACTATATAAATTACTTGATAAATTGTAACAGCTATCTATTGAAAGAAGGATATAGTTGAATTTTCAAATAAAGTCACTGGGCTATATCCTAAACACGTCAATTTATCGCAGATTGATGTAATTACTTAATTTTAATATTTTTTCAGAAGTCTTTTTAAAGAAATGACCTAGAAGACTGTTTTTTACACTATTGTAGCTTGAGGCCAAAAATGAAATAATTAAATAAATTTTGGTTTTTTTGGTCCAACTTGCAAGAAGTATTTTATGTAGTCCCCCCTTTAAATATTTAAAACAAATTTATCGTAATATGAACAATATTATTTAAAATAAAACTTCTTGATAGCTGTCACAGCGTTATCACATTGTGTTTCTTATATTATATAATCTCATTTATAATTTAGTACATTTAACACCAGTATTATTTAGCTAGTTAAGGTCGGAATGTAAGAACGCAAGAAAAGATCGGTTTTTGCCAGTTTTTATAGTAACACATTTTTTGGCTAGAATAAATACAATATTACTCCAGTATAAAAATAGGATTTAATTTTCTTTAGATGCTGATATCAACAATAATTGTTGAATATCTATCATGATCATAGTGGCATTAGAGGACAAACTTTTTAAATGAAGAGAAAAAGTTGACATCAAATTCCAGGACATCCTTGACAGATATTCAACAACTGTTTATATCACCATGTAAAGAAAATTAAACACTAAGTTTATAATGGAGAATTATTAGATTTTTTTGACCAAAAAAAGGTTTTGCATCAATAAACTGAAAAAATGCTGATCTCTTCTCGTGTCTCCTACATACCCACCTTGATCTTAGGAGTTAAATAATAATAATAATAATAATAATAATTTCAATTCCCTTTATTATAGTGCTAGCCAACAGTCATAAGACCTATGACAGGCCAGCACTGAAAAGTACAAAAGTACCTTACAAATATGTATAATTACACGAGAAAATAAGATAAACAATCAGCTAAATAATTATCTATACTGATGAATAGTTACGAAAAAAACAGTAACTAATAATAATAAGAATAAAAAATAGCAATAATAACAAGTAACTAAAGAGTAGTTAGATCCAGCAAATATATACAAAAATAAATCAGAATATTGTAAACTAAAATATTATAGGTAGAACCTCTACATGATAAATTATTGATATGGGAGTTCCTTAAATAACTCTCTGAGTTAAGCTTTTCTTTTATGATAGAATTCAAATTCGACAAATATAGAATTGACGCTATGGATACAAGGACCTATAGGGCTCACCCTATAAAAGCTATCGAGAAAAAATAATTTTGGATTACGAGAAGCCCGAGTAGGGTTATGAAGGCTTAAATAATCAAGGAAAAAATTTCAAGAAATGTTGCTATTGGAAATATTAAAAACAAAAAGGGCATCAAAATAAATTCCAGGCGAGAAGAGAGTTTGGAACCAAAAGGGGTTTCGAATTTTGTCATAATTATAATAAATCCGGCAATAAAGAATGTATCATAGCATGCAGCGACAAATTTTCTCTGAACGTTTTCCAACCTAAGAGAGTCAGTTAATGTAATAGAATTCCAAGCAACAGTAGCGTATTCTAACTTACAGTAGCCCCACGGCTTCTTTGGTGCTGACTGACAGCTCACAGCTGACTTCTGACAGCCAATAATTAGGTATATACCTACATTTTGACTGTCAAAAGTGACAGCTGCTAAACACATGTTTTTGCAGATCATCTAGTTCGGCGTAGGGATACGTAATTTGGTCTGGTAACTTTTTAAAGCTGTCAGTCAGCACCAAAGAAGCCATGGGGCTACTGTAGATCTAACCAGGGCGTAGTACAGACATAAAATAACTGTCAACTTTCTTAAATGATGAAGTAATAAAATTAATAAGTCCAAGTAACTTCAATGATTGGGAAATTACATGATAAACATGATAGTGGAAAAAAAGTTTGTTATCCAGGAGGACACCAAGATCATTAATACAAAGGTTGCGAGCTATGTTTTTATATCTCAATTTATAGGTAAAAAATAAAGGATTATTCTTCCTAGTAAAAAAATATAAATTTGGTATTATATTTATTAATAGACATTTCATATTCAAAAGACCATTTTAAAATAGCATTTAGATAATTTTTTAAATCTATATAATCTGCAATTAATTTGATAGTTTTAAATAATTTTACATCATCAGCAAATAGTAAATAACTAGATAAGCTCAAATATTTACCAATGTCATCAACTGCTGAACAAATTTACATATGAGTGAGAAAGGCCATAATTACCAAGTTTAGAGAGAATCATACTATGTTGACATAAGTAAAATGCCTTAATTTTATCAAAATAAATAGCATCAACCAGACCTTTGGCAGAGACTTGAGGGGCAACATGTCCCAGGAATTCTACTAAATTAGTGACAGTAGATTAATTTTTATAAAGCCATGTTGATTATATGAAAGTTTATTTTTAAGGTGTTGGAAAGTATACTCATGTATGATTTTCTCGAATACATTAGAGAAAGTTTTTAAGAGAGAAAATTGTCTATAATTAAAAAATGTTACCCCCTTTTTTATATAAATAGGTATGTTAGCAGATTGTTTCCATTTAAGGGGAAAAGTTTCATTTGACAGGCTAATGTTAAAGATATGGGCTAACAAAGGGCTGAAATGTTGGCACAGCCTTTAACAATAAAATTCGGAATTCCATCTGACCCGGCACACCTAGAAGAACTCAATTATTTTATTGCAATAGCAACGTCCAAGGGTGTAATGTGGCAAGGATACAAGGGCGCTATAGTTTCAATAACGGGGCAGGGTAAGACAGGAAAGGCTGAATTATAAACGGAATGAAATTATGTCCCAAACTCATTAGCAATTAATACAGGATCCGCTATAATCTTGTCATTAATTTCTAGGTTAGACGGGGAAATTTTATTCACATGATTATTTTTAACACATTTTAAAATTTCATTGGGTTTGCATTTAATACTGTTTTCTATTGAGTTCATCCAACTGGCTCTGTCTATAATCAAAGTAGTTTTAACTAATTTACGAACGTTAGAGAAATATGAACAGAATACACTATTATTTGTTTGGTTAAACTGTTTGAAAAAATGGTTTTATTTCCTAATTGAGTATTTAAGAGTAGATGAAAACCAATTCGGATATTTGGATGACTTAAGAATAGTAATTTGAGGAAATTGCGTTTTGATTTACCTTTGGACTAAATTGGTAAAATTATATACAGCCAAATTAACATCCGTAGTAGAATAAACACAAGACCAATCAGCAGTGGTCAGGTCATTGTAACTACCAAGTGAATAAGCATTATATGTGGTGGGGGTGTAATTAATTCTAGTAGCAATAGATGCATCAAGTGAAATCAATAAGGGCGAATGAGCTAAATCAATATTTACTAGTGATTGAGAGCTACGAGTTACTAAGGGGTGGTTGAAATTAGCAAAAACAAGGTCAAGGAGGTTAGTGTAACTATCAGCTTCATTAAGTTGTTCTAATCCTATTATATTAGTCGAAGCAAAAAGTTGAGTAGCTTTTAATTTAATGTAGAAATGTGAAATACTTTGAGCATGATGATATTTCTAATCAATTTTGGGGCAGTTAAAATTACCTAATAGTATTATTGGATAGGGGTAGTTAGCTAAAGCACCTTCAAGAAATGTAAAATAATTATTAAATGCTTCGACTGTTATTTGGGGAGAAAGATATGTGATCCCAATTAACAGTTTTTGGCGATCAAATGTTAGGATTTCAATCCAGACACATTCTTTATTATTCTCTAGGTCAGTTCCCCTAGCTACACCAGAAACAAAATCAATGACAGAAATGAGAACACCACCACCCCTTAAGACGGTAGCTTCATCATATAACCTATCGGCTCTATAAGCATTATAGTTAGTGGGAAAGTAATTTTCACTAATATTATTATCATTATCATATCTTACTAGCCATTCGGGTTATACGCTTAAATACTAATTACGCTAGTGGTTAGGAATTGGTAAGATTGAATGTAGAGGAAATGAACCCACATTTGCGTGGAGGGACACTGGAAGACAATTAGGAAAAACCACCCCAGTTCACCCGAAGGCACAGACTCTTTCCTTCTCTGTGCCCGAGGGAGATTCGAACCTCGATCTCCCCGTCCTCGGCAGTCTAGCTCAACACGAAACTAGCGCGTTAGCAAATTACGTCACCTAGGTGGGTAAGAGTTAAGGATTAAGAGGTTAACATAGAGGAAATTCACCCAAAATAGCATGGAGAGGGGGGAAGTGGGGGCTGGGAAAGAAGGGGCTGGAAAAAGTACTGTGATAACCCGCAAGTGGTAAAATACCTACAGTGAATCCAGGAGGATTCAAACCTCAACCCGACCTCCAATCAACGGCAATCAAATATGTAGCGAGACCGACGCCTTGGATGACGTGGCCACCAATGCACCTAACACATTGTTTTTAACGTATCGATAATACAAGAAACAAATATTTTACCACTACTATATATTTTTGTTTAGTTTTTTTCTTTTGATTTTTGTTTTTAAGCTTATAATCATAGTAAATTGGGTTTGTTTTGTAATCTAAGAGGCAATTAAAATGATTACACCTGTTTATTTAAATCCAAACTGGACCCATTAATACGTTAAGTGCTTCTTCTAAATGGAATTTCTTCTGCTATACACATATAATGACAAATGGATCTTAGAAACAGCTCTATTCATCTTATATTCAGATAACTGGAATAAATAATAAGTGTATTTCTACCTTCGGATGTTGTATGGACTGTTTAAATAAAATATAGCCTCTATGTATTCTATATAGACAAATTGTATAGTCATATCACCATAAAACTACATTTTCAGGACATCGACAAAATACTTGTAAAGTAGTCTGCATTGACAAATGTTCATTTAATTTATATTAAAACTGTGTTTTTATTGACCCCTAAATTAGTATCAGCCTAGGGTATTCGCATATTCACGCTTATATGTGATAGTTATGAGGAAGGTATAGTTAAACATTAAATGTATCCACATTTTTGTGGAGAAGCTAGAGTGGAAAACCATTCAGAAAAAACATAATCCTCAGTAGTCGCAGCCGTGGTTTGGGCCCCAAACTTTCCTAACCGTAAAATCATAATAGATTAGGTTGATGCCTTAACCTTCATGCAGGCCGATACGAGTTCCTACAGCTGTTAAGATTTGAATTATCTATACAAAATGACCAATTAAAAATACACGGTTTGTCGTATGATCACATTAAAATAGAGCTAGTGTTTTCTTGAAGTATCAGTTAAACTAGTATTTTCTTGAAAAGTTAAAGTGTTTTCCTAAGACCATACCTCCCTACCAGTCATTACAACTAGATTTGTAGGACAGATTAATCTACCCTCTCACCTACTAATTAATAATTGGTTGACCAAATTCCCAATAATTTAAATAATGGCCTTTTTTTTTGTATAAGATGTGGTGCTAAAAAAACTTTTGTGAATAAATATGTAGTTATTTACTAAGATCAAGAAGTAAATTAACTTTGATACAGCTGTATCTATATACATATTTCAAATAAATTTAATATAGTTGAAAAATTACTTGTGGGAATGGGAAACAAAACAAGGACAGCCAGTGAGCTCACCAGGAATCATCCCATGCTAGGGGTCCTTATTCATTCTAGTATAAAGCTTGTATACGGCTAGTTGTATAAAACTATATGACTTGAAGGAAAGAGGAAAACTCTGGGAGGTGAAGAAGGAAGCAGAAGTCAGGGAATTGTCGGTCTAAGTTCACTAACGAGAAGAATGGACATGTCATGAGACAGAACACGTAATATCAATAATAATAAGTACAAGACATAGCTTTTGAAGGACATATGGCTTAAAATATTTTTTTAATCAATGCGTCTTACCACACGATTGTGTTATTTGCTTGTGTGCTAACTACGCTAATGGTTTTATAGGAATTTGGAAGGTTATATTTAGAGTAAGTGTATCACCATTAACGTGGAGGGAGAGTGGGAAACCGTTTTGGAAGAACCATCCTCAGTACACCCGACCGAGATTCAAACTTCAATCTCCCCGTCATCGGCTGACTAGTTTACTACGAGATAGGTGCCTTAGAACATGCGGTCACCGAATTGGGTTTTCAAATAATTAATAAAGCCAATTCATTTCAATAGGCAAGATATTTTAGTGTATGTGCCGTGCGGGCTATCCGAACATACAGCGAAGGGGTAAGAGCAATAAGAGTAGAGTTTATAGAAATTGCTCCCACATTTACTAGGAGGGAGTGTGAATAGCAATTTGGGGAAAATACACCCTCAGCGTACACAATTGGGATTCAAATCCTAGCCTCCCCGCCACCGGCAAAACAAACTAGATGAGCCTGATGACTCTGACCACATTACACACTACCGCGGATAGATACGGTCCAATTTTCATATGAAGGGTACAGGGGAAGAGGGGTAAAGTCACACTACATACATTTTCTAGGACAAGGATCTCTGAACATATTATTTTTTTAATAACTTAAATGTGACAGAGGAAATCTAATAATGCGAAAACATTTTTTTTTGACATTATAGATAACATTTTACTACATTATTAGTATTAGTTTATAAGTATTGATAATATTAATCAAAAGTGACAGCTGCAGATCACAAGACTTGACGTATGAATACGTGAAACTAGGTCTATTAACTTTTCTACCTGTCATATAAGGCCCTTCCTATGAACATTTGACGATCTAATCAGTTGATAGTTAAAGTTTATGTTAAATACCATTAATAAATATATTTAAAAAACTGCTTTCTAAGCATACTGTACTTGTGGAATATTATTTCTTTTATTATATCAGTGAGAGCTAAGTTAAAGCAGCTGGTTCACAGCCCAGGGCTTCCAAACGTAATTACCGTGTAGGGCGACTGTACTTGTTAAGTTGACTCAACAAAATGGAGCATGTATGATTATATGGTCGCCCTGGAGGTACTCCAGCACCCTCCAACACACACACACACACACACACACACACAATGACAGAGCTACTGATTGTCCGCGGGGGGCACTTGCATGCGTGCGTGTGGTTTCCCTTATCAAGTTGTGCCATGACGCTATTACCTCAGAGCCTGCAATTATTATACCATTTTACCTGATCCAGTAGTTAAGGAGGTCAGGTGTAAATATAAGCGACCCTGGCTCGATTCTTAGTTTAAGGGTTGGATAAACCTCCAGTGTGCTGGCTTATTGACACGGCAAATAGAGGAGGATAAAAACAGCCTCTTCTTTATCCCACTGGGTTTTTTTTAGTACCAAGTCTTACTACCCGTCCGAGTTATAGGAATCTTAACATGGTAGTCCGGGCGGGATATAGCAAAAAGCAGGGCAATTGTGCATTTTGGTATAAAAGCACAATTTTTCTATCACATGTACAACATACCTATACGTTGATTTTAAGGACTTGAGCCAACTCGGCACTTACCCGATTCTCCTGTAGTGGCCATTTTTTTAAATGGCGCCTCGTAAGAGATACAGGCTGGCCCAATAAAAAGACAACTGAAATTATTTTATAATTATGTAATTGATACCGTTTAATCTTGTTACAGACGCGTAAGCAGATGAGTTAACAATGCCGCAATACGTCACAGAAGAATGTTCTTGGGCTGTTGAACATTATTTTCGCAGCTATGGTGCTGGAAGGAACGATGGACCATCACTGCAAATTGTAATGGATGTTTTGGAGAAAATTTTCGCAAACAACCACCACCGAAGAAAACAATTCTCCAGTGGGTGGAAATGTTTGGGAAGACAGGTTAAGTAAATAACCATAACGTCGGGAGGTCTGGAAGGCCGAGAACCACAAAAACCAATGACAATACTTGACAAGTGCTGCAAAAAGTCCTTGATTCTCTAAAGAAAAGTCAACGTCGCATATCAAGGGAACTCTGTATATCACAATCTAGTGTTCAACGCATAGTTGCAGATATTGGAGCGCACTCATATCGAATCCACGTGTTCCACGATCTTAAAGAAGCAGACTTCCAAGCAAGACTGCGTTATTGTGCACGTGTTCTGGCAAATGTTTATGAAGATTCAGATTATCTGCGAAATTGGTGGTGGTCCGACGAATGTCATGTGGTACTCAGCGGACACGTCAATAAGCAGAATTGTCGTTTCCTTGTTTGAGAAAAACCGGATGACTATGTACAGAGAACATTACATTCTATGAGCGTAACAAAATGAGCTGCTGTATCTAGCCATGGATTTATTGGTCCATATGTCATAGAGGATAAAGTTGGCAACACGACCAATGTGATTTCACAAGTGTACAGAGACCAAGTTACTGAACGATTACAGGTGGATTTGTTAATTTTTTTGTGAGCTAAACAATTTTGACATGGACAAGCAAGTGTTTTAACAAGATGGGGCTACCGCCCATATCGGTCGAGGGAATCTACCACGACTTGAACATGTGTTTCCCGGTCGGTTGACTTCTAGAGGCACAGAATTTCCATATCCTGCGCGAAGTCCTGACCTTTCAGTATGTGATGCATTTTTGTGGGGATTACTGAAAGAACAGTGCTTCGGACCCATTACACGTTGTCTTCAAGATCTCCGTGAGAACATTGATACAATCCTACAGACTGTGACACGGGAGCTGTGTAGCGCTATGGTTACTAGGCTTACTGAGCGTATGGAGCTTGCCATAAACAATGGCGGAAGACATATAGAACATGTTGTGGTTCGATAGTTGTGTTGGGTGTTAAATGCTATCGAACTATTATTCGGTTTTTTGCCCACCCAGTACTTTTTTTATGAATCATGGCATATAACACCCCTATTCCCACTAAATTAACGCTGAGGATCGCAAACATGATATCGAAAATCATATACAGTGAAAAAAAGTTGACTCCTTAATAAATTATTGCAAATTGCATTTCTTTAATGGGCAGGGTTTAGATTTTTTTCAAACAGATGAATAAAGGTGCCAGATGAGAACGAAACACTTTAAACTCCTTTCATTACAGTATTAATCAAAAGGCAAAGTACATAATATTACAAAATTATAAATTATGATAAAATATAACAATGTAATTTTATTTATTTATTTACCATCTAAGAACCACCACAGTCATTACCTTTGCATAGGCCTGTGCACATGAGCACATGCACACACGTTCAAACAACCTTTCTGACAACCACACATGACTATACCCCTCTTTTTTTCCTGGTTCCTGATTTAAGACTTTCCTCAACATAAACATAGGATATGACATCTATACGACCAACTTCATCAACATATAGTTTCCTAATACAATCTGCATACCTACGGGCATAATCACCATAAGTTCTGTCTGGATCTAAGAAGTGCACTACAGCTGGTCTATCAATCATGATCATTGTTATAACTGTTTGCAGAATTTGATGTTAACTATCTTGGGAGAGCTCCTCAAGCATATCTAGAAGGTCTGACTTGGCCCCTGACAGAATTTCACCCCTTATTGCAGAGAGAAATGGTGGCGTTGATGAATTTTCGAAACTAAAAATTACCTGGTTCAACATAACGTCTTTAGCATACGATATACATTCTTAAAAATAACCCACGGTGACGTTTTAAAGATTATAATTGTTGTTTATCATTTGACTTATGCTTAGCAGGTCAACTTCTTCTGCTGGAAACCTGTTTTTCTCGATGATGTCTGTAAGTAAAACTGATCGAGATACAAGTCAGTTTCCATGAAATGATAGCTTCGCCCTTTGACCACTCTTTCCAAACTCTTCATGGCAGTTACGGCAGCAATGTCTGAAATTATTCTTGTGTCCAAAACCAATAACTCACCTATAGTGGCAAAAGAGTTTCCCATTGAATCCATAACTTCTACCGTCAACGTTATATGAGCAAGGAAACGATTTTGTTTGTTGGGTTTGTCTTCATGGTGACTAACGTCAATCCAGTTTGTTATCGACATAAGCTTTGAATTCACATACAAGTTGAGCCATTGCAGGTCTCAGCAAACCTGAAGGGTTTTCAGTCAAACCAATGGCCCCTCCATCGCCTTCTAACTTTGGTGTTATTGTGGTAATGACATTCATCCAGGGGCATCTAATAAAATGGAATCTTTTAGACTGCTTAGTGCCCTGCAACTCCGAATTGTTATATTTGAGTTGAAATAGAGTAAGTAAGCTTTTCGGCACGTTGAAGCTTAACATTATTGTATCTGAGACTACATTTTTTGTGGTACTTAGCATGTCACTGAATAAAAGTATATAACAAACCTTCACCTTCATTAAGCAAGATTATGTTAAGCTTGTTATGTAAACAGGCTTACTCAGGAAAACGTTCAATATTATTTGTGAGAGATTTGTAGCCTGCATTTTCACTTTGGATTCCAAGAAAAATGAGACATTCTGATTTTTCAGTCTGGCACAAAAAACATAACTCCCAATTTGTCTCACTCATCTGGGGGGCCTCATCAGGACTTGTCACCGTCTTCAATGGTATGTTCATGTTGTTGTGTTACTATGGTGCATACAACATAAATACAACTAAAATAATAAAAACAATTAAAATATGGATCCTGGAAATAAAATTATTATAGGCTGCAAATAAAAGTACTTACATGATAATCCTGCAATAAAGAACTACAAAACACACAAAAAAGTTTAAATATATCTCTTCTTCTGTAGTATGGCACTGTACACTAATTATAGCATTGTATTCAAGTTCCTCGGGTCAATTTAGTGGGAAATAAGGTGTAACTTGCAATGGTTTATTCACATTTATTATGTATTGTTTCAAGTAAAGGGGCCATATTTAAAAATTCCCGCCATTGGTGAACCGAGCGAGAGCCGAGGTGGCTCCTGTCCTTAAAATCAACGTATGGGTATGTAGTACATGTGACAGAAAAATGGTGCTTTTATACCAAAATTCATAATTTATATACATCCCTCCAGACTATGGTATACGGGGACGATAATACAACCTTTACTTTAACCAGCTTATATTTTATAGAACACCTGTGTTAAGGTGATATTCTTTGTCCTGTTATCCAAATACTAGGTTATTTAATGAAAATGGACTCGATCATGCTCAATACCATTTTGGTATTATTGGAGGCTGTGAAAAACCTGGCCCTATTTAACTCGTTATCAAATCTTGGCCTGTACAGCCTCATTCAGATAGAAACGAACTTTTTTCACACTTGTATATGTTTTATTATCTTTAAAAATTATATATATGAAAATTGTTTTATTAACCTTAACAATTTTATATATTTATATAAGATATATATTATATGTATATATAAAAATGGTTTTACTAACTTTTGTAAGTGTGAAAAAAAATTCATTTCTATCTGAATGAGACTGTACAGACCAGGATTTTATAGCGAATAGTTGTAAAGTGTGACGTTGTAATATATATATATATATATATATATATATATATATATAACATCATACTGTACATTTTAATAGATAATATCAATTACCTATGAAATTATAGTCTACTAATAATATAGTAAAATTATAGCAGCCTTAACTACACATTTTTTCTAAAATGTCCTACTTACCAGACTCCTACTATGATTAAATGATAGAAAAATACGAGTAAAACCAAAATACATTATAAGTTAAAACTAATTGCAAAATAAGGTAATCTTTACAGTTAAGGCATACAAGCTGTATTTCATATTACCCTTGCTATTAATTTAAAGCATTTTAGCTTCAAATGCACCGCCCCAATTAAAACCAGGTCAGATAATTAACTATCGTGTCTTTTATTTCAACATAATAACACTTGTCAAAGACAAATGTGTAAATGACATAATGGTATCCATATTTTTTTGTATTTATTAATGAGCTTAATATTTAGGCCAAATTAGCTAGACTTTTTTTTAGCCACGCCTTACCACCTATTCTGTTATAGTCTACTCATATGTACTAACTATGCTAATAAGCTAGATATGAATAAATCTGAATTCAGATGAAATGTACTCGCATTTGCGTGGAGGTAGAGTGGAAAGCAATTCAGGAAAAACCTGCCTCAGTACACCCATCCGAGATTAAAGCCCTGATCTTCCCATCATTGGCAGTTGATTCTATTGCAAGTGATGCCTTGGACCATGCAGTCACTGAAACAGGTGACTACTTTTATTATTATTCAGAAAACTGAAATAGCCTTTTTGAATACAAGATTATTTGAGCTCACAAATTAGCTAATTAAATAATAATGGGAGCCACTATAGTCGGATTGTTATAGGAATGCATTTTAAACGACTTTTTTTTCCAGCCCACTTCAGAGAACACGCGGGATAAAGCTTCAAGATCATTTGGTCTGGTTAATCAATTATGGAAGATTGGGGCTAGAATACTAACCGACTGTTCTAAAAGTGATTCTCCAATAACTGGTTTATCACTCTCTCTCCACGTAAATGGGTAAACTTCACTTAAAATTATACCTTTCTCATCCCTATCCTATTATTGCTAATATGCGAATATACCGGACGGGTATTAAGGCATTCACCCGCCACCCCCTAGAAAACATAAATTAATTTTAAATGTCTGTTGTCGAGATTATATACAGGTTGTTTGGAAACTCACAGTCCAGACTGCAGGTATAGCTGCTTTGAACCAAAAGTAATACAAATCCCTATACACTTACATCCAGAAAACTATGATAATACCATTTAATTGTGTTCAAAGTTTTGGCGTACAGCGCCTGGAGATCAAAGCTGTTCAAGCATGTGTGAACAAAAAGTAGCGTAGGAGTCAGACGCGTGGCACTGCACATTTTATAAAGGCAACACTTTCTGAGGTTAATGATGACCCTCAGAACTTATTCGTACCTCTAGTTAGACTGGTGTGTTGTTTACTATTAATTGTGGTATGTTCTGCTGCCGTGCTCCAAGATGTCGAGGTGTGCAGTGACGCACGCCTATCTCCTATGCAATTTGTTTTACATGAATGCTTAAACAGATTTGATCTCCAGGCGCTGTACGCCGAAACCTTGAACACAATTTAATGCTATCAGCATAGTTTTACGGATGTGTGTAGGGATTTTATATTATTTTTGGTTAAAACAAACTATATAGTGTGCAGTTTGGGTTATGAGTTTCACGTTTATTAACACTAATGAAGTGTGGATGAGTAAGGTAGAGATGTAGATGTTTGGTCCCCGCATTTGTGTCAGGGGAGGGTGAGAAACCATATGGAAATACCACCCTCGGTGCGTTAAACCCGTACAAGCCTCATCCTAGCCGGCGAGCACGACTATATGAGCTTGACATCTCAGAGTAGTCATCACCACGACTTTAGTTTTAATTCGAACTTTGTAAAATCTTTCTTCTTGATTACATGGCTAGGAAGAACTATTGGCTAACATTGAATATTTGCACCGCAACTTACGTTAACTCTTTTTCTCATTTAGACCTGAGGATGGTGCCTATGCAGCGCCAAAACATGTCGGGGTTGTGACAATCTCACTCCAGAATTAAAAGGAACAAGGGCGTTTAAAACCTTTCAGATAAGAATAAATATCAACTTTCATTTAACCTCTTTATATTTTTATGATCCCACTTTTGTCAATTTAACTTATATATCTTATTACATTGTCTTATCTGTGCCTCTAATATTATCTCATGTTTTTTGGACATATGTTTCTTAAATATTTATGGTTTATTGAATTGTGATATTATAAGTTCCTGAATTACAAGAATAAGCAAACTTACAAAGTTTTTATAAAAGGATAGGCATCAATTCTCAAACAAACTCAATTAACTTTTTTGTAATTATAACTTTATTGTATTTATCAGTATTATACACTTCATCTTTAACTTTAACTCATGTCTTTAATACATGTATTTTAATATGTTTTTGTTTTTGGTTATATATGTGTTGCTCTGACTCAAATTTTTAATGTCGTATGTCAAGTATTATATTTTAACTTTTATTCAAAAAAATTCTTTTATTACAATCCTTAGACTCAATGCACAATCTCTATTCCTTATCACAATCAATGACTTTTCTTAATTCTTGTTTTATTAACAATTTTGCTAAATAGTCCATATACTTACTCTTTATGACAAGTAAACTTAATTATATTATCTTTATAATTTATATCAATAACTTAATTTTCTGTCTTATTTTTCTCTTTCAATTGATTTCTATTTTTATCAATCAGAATATATTGTTCCTTACTACAGCTAATTATGTTTTTTATGAGTTATCAAGGTAGTATACCACTATGGAGGTATGCACCGGGAAGGTTTATTGCCATGCTCTTGTGATGAGAACGACTTTAAAATTACCGTACCCCCGCCACACGAGATATAATCAAATATTAAAAGAGTGGATTTTTTTTCTACTTTCTCTAGACCCCTCGAAAGAAAGAACTACTGTGATCTTCAAAAAATCGAACTCAAAACTTTGATAACTGTCGACTTTTCATGAACCTATGAAACAGAAAAACACTTTTTTGGCGAGTCTGACCGTTTCTCAGTCTATAGCTGAAACCATTTTACCGATTGGGATAAAATTTGGTATTTAGGGCTTTCATAAGGCTCCCCCAAGGAGTTTTTGGAATTAGATATTCACACCTAAAATTAAGTGTAGTTTATTGAGGGGAAAAAAGAGATAAAATTTATTTTCTCAAAATCCCTTGTAACGAGTTTTCGATACATTTTTTAACCGCACATTGTTTAACATTACAATCAAAATGGTAGTTCTCGTTTTCTCGTGAAAGAGACTTAAGGGCACTTTATAGAAGCACAAATTTCAGGTTTTAATCATATCCACGTAACTATTTGGATACGAAATAACTTACCATTTTAAAGTTGTAATACTATTAAAAATAAAGAAAAATTAATTCAGGATATATTTTAATAAAACCAATAGTTTCTGAGCTATAGGCAAACATATATTATTTTATGAATAACTTATAAAATAATATGATATAACTCTATAAGGAAAACCTCTTTTCGCTTTATGAGGTAATTGTATTATATTTGGAAGAAGGTATAGGAAAGGTGGATAGAAACATTATAAAATAATATGTAATTGATTGTTATAATCTTTGGTGGACAGAAACGCTCCTCTTTCCTAAATGTTCCTGTAACATTGCCTATTATTTAATTTGTACTCTTTGGTGTTTCTGCAACAATATATATTATTTTGTTCCACAAATCTTACGAGATTTTAGTAAATATATGTTTTTTAAGATTAAAAAAAGAGAAAGTCTTTGCGGTGCACCGTACCATTTTCTTAAAATACGTTTTCATACATGTATCCTTTAGTGTACTATTATTATGAGTTGTTTTATTTAAATATTGTGTAATTAACAAACCATAATTATTTATTGTTCTTATATCATTTTAAGGACACATTTGTTCAAGTTATAAAATAGCTACAAGTGATTACTATAAGAAAAAACAATATTCGAAACGAAATGTATCAGACTATGTTTTATAAACGGAAACTTACAGTAACTGTGAACATACCAAGATTGGGTGAGAGGTTGACACGCCTTACTCACCCGAGATGGTGGCCATATTACATAAGGCACCAATGTTAGAATCTCGACCTGCTGGCTTATCGGGGTTGATTTGATATTTTATGCAGTTTTAACTGGGGTTTTAAAGTTCTCTCTAAACACTAATTAGGATATATTTAAGATAACTCTTACCCTTCTTCCAGACCCTACTCCTTCAAATAAATCGTTAACAATTTTGACGTTAAACGCATTTGTAAACAAAAACTACAAAATTATTCTGACTCAGAACGGCTGGGTTCTACTGCACTGGGGCTGCTTAGCTTACAATTATATTTTATATTCTTTGCAAGCGAATGCCCCTTTCAATAAATAGGGTAGTTTAGGTATTTTATTTCCTAAGCCATCACTACATCTATTCCGTAGGAATACTTTGGGTAGCTCGTCTGAGATCAAACTCAACATATTTTTGGCTCATTGGTTGCAGTGAATGATCAGTCTAAAGGTACCAGGTTTATTTATGTTTAGTGCTTACAAATATATTTACATTTGTATACAATTATTAAATATCAAGGAGCTAGCCCTGGGTGCTATGTTAAGGGAGTTTGCAAGTTGTCTACTTATACAATCTGTTTGTAAAGTGTTCACCAAATACTTCTCTATAAAGAACAATTATTTCAAAATAAGACAGTGTCTTATGTATTAATAGACCTTTACAAGCCATTTTGAGCACGTGTATCACAAATATCGCATGCACTAAGCTCCTTAACTCATTAAAATTACAGGTAGGCCTACTTTATTAAAAATAAAGAACTGATCATTAGAAGGCAAATGAGGATAAGAAAAGTTTCACATAAAATTTTATTTAATTGCTAAAACAGCTTCTAAATCCAGTAGTCCTGTGGACACTAGATCTCACTCCTTTCATGTTCTTAACTATTTATATTCTTAAGATTTCTCTTTGGATTTCAAGTTGAAAAATCTTCAATAATTTCTCCTTGGATTTGAATCTGATATTTTCCCCCGGTGATTGATTTAGACAGAAAACAAATTAATGCTATATTCAATATTAATGTATTACACGTCTGGGCTATAACAGTAAAAACCACCTTCTATTCACCTGACCTAAATTCGAACCATCTCCTCCACGTAAATAACAGTCCAAAACTTAAACGAGAACAACGCCTTGTACTATGCGGCCACCGAATCGAATATTATTTATATTCAAATCTCAAATATATTGAAATTATTAAATAAAGGTAAATGTGGGTTTATAAGGGTGGCTAGATCAACCCGTTTATCTGAGTGAAGACAAATGAATAGTATTTACCTCCATACGAGATGATGGGAAATAGGGGAGGGGGGAGCCTCTGAGTTAGACCTTATTTGGACCAGCCAATTCATCCGGGAAGGCGGCGATGAGGTATGCTGACTGCTCGGGGCCAGCTTTGGAAGTTCTAAAGGAATGTTTAACCATTCAATCTTTCCCAGCAAAGGTGTAATTAGAGTGTTAAGCGTGGACTAGAAGATGGGTATGATCCATTGGCATTATCTTCGGAAGGATCTAGGCGTTAATCAGATCCAGCCGTCTTATTGGTGGTAATTAATGTGGAGATGTAAGGATTGCAAGTTAATAAATGGCAGTGTTTTTTTTTCAGTTTTTATAGCAAGACATTTTTTTATCAAAATAAATCAAACATTACTCTAGGATAAACAGAGTTTAATTCTCTTCTCATGTTGAATATTTGTCATGAACATAACGGCATTAGATGAGAAACTTTTTAAACGAAGAGGAAAGTTGTCATCAAATTTCTAGGACACCCTCGAAAGATATTCAACAACTGTTGATATCATAATGTGGAGAAATTTAAAATCTACTGTATACATTTTACTAACATTGCCCCAAAAAATATCGCTATAAAACTGCAAAACACACGGCTCTTAACTCGCGTTACCTACATCACCTCCTTAAGGGCTTCAAAGTGAATATACACTAAGAGCTCGTCTATCCGAATTACTACCAAAACAAGCTGTAAGCCTTATTCTCTCTTAATTTGAAACAAAAAATCCCCTCTTATTCTTCATATCGTCATACTCTAGATAAATATGTTATTTTAATTACCTATTACGTATGCCCAAATTTTTCTAAAGCCCTAACAATGGAAAAGTCTCAAATATTACAGATTATCCGGAAAATCGAAAATCTGGATTAAGCTTGGTTCCAACAAATTCAGCAAATTAACTAGTTTCTAGTGTTTATTGGGACAGTGGTCAAGATATTGTAGACGTTTTGTTTTAACGGCGATTAATCATATTCAAGAGACTTGTGATCGGATCTCGCTTGATTTTAAATGGAGTCTTCAAATGGCGTGAGAGATGGCAGGATAAGAGCACCTCAGGGGTTAATTTAATTTAAACGCCATAATTGCAGTTTATCAGGCAGAATAGCAGTGGTTTGATGGAAAATATGTAGCTAAAGGTAACATTCCTAACCCTTTATTTTTAACTAAGTGATAAATCAATGCTATTTGGTCTGGTTACTGTGTTTGTTCTAGAAATGTTAAAATAAGTCTCTAAAATTGGCATTGATGTGAGCTGAACGACACTTGCATACTCCCGCAACCCTACCTCTTAGTAACCTGTGTGCTAATTCTTACTTTTTTTTTTGCGTGTCCAACGTCTTACTACCCCTCCGAACTATTCATATATTTAAAATGATAGAATAAGGTTGAGAAAAGTAAAATTTAATGTAAATGTACTCTCATTTGCATAGAGAGATGGTAGTTAACAACGTGTAGTGTATACTTACTAGGTATTCTCTTTCTTCTGGAGACGATCACATGATGATGATATGATGATGATGATGATGATGATGATGATAACGAGTATGATGATGATGATGATAACGAGTATGATGATGATGATGATAACGAGTATGATGATAATGATTATGATGATGAACATGATGATTATAATGAGTTTGACAATAATGATGAGCGTGATGGTAATGATTATGATTATGATTATGATTATGAGTATGATGAGTATGATGAGTATGACGATGATGATGAGTATGATGATGATGATGATGATGATGCGTATAATGAATATGATGATGAGTATGGCGATGATGATGATGGCGATGATTACGATGAAGTGATAGCACAATGGCCACGATGAGGATATAAAGTGGGGTGATGGTGTAAGCATTGTGACTTAAAAACTTTTTTTCTATAATTAAAAATAAATAAAATTGGGTGGTGGTAAACAGCAGACACTAAATCAGCGGGTACGGGGGCCTTACTGTAGTGATTTTAGCTCTAACAATGTAAACACTGTTGGCTTTAGTCTTCATTGGCTCCACCTCTCCTCCAACCGACGTCGTATTCACTTTTATCCCTTCATTTTGTTGGGACAAGGAAATGACCTCCAAGGAAAGAATGTACGATCAGTACATTGGCGTCCCCTGGGCAACGGTGGATACATTAATACTGTATAATCTTTCCGGAAACTGAGCTACATATCGATGTAGCCCAGACACGCAATAATAATAATAATTATTATTATTATTACTATCACTAAGTTGTTTGAATACACTTTTGGTATTATATGAAAGAATATTAGTATTCAAATACTTGAAACAAATCTACTTTTTGCTTGATATTCAAATTAATTATTTAACTCCAAGTAACCTGATGTGTTACTTAAAACAAAGCCTTTCGGTTTGCGGTCTTAAATATTTTCGACTAATCCATTTCGATCTTCGCTAGAGACCCAAAACAAATGTTTGGTTAGGACTTTTACTCTATTTTTAGTATGTTTTGCTTAAATTTTTGTTTCTAAGTTTTAAAAAAAAATGTATTTTCTTATTAATATATGTTCAAAAAAATAGAAAATATTCCCAAAAATAGTCTTTTAAACATGGTCAAGACTACGACAGAGTAATATGTCCAACTCAAGGTCAACTACTGTTCCAACCTTGCTGGTGACCATTATAAAACTATTACGAACATTCCCCTCGTACTGCAGCTCTTGGATTCCTGCCTGTAAACCTGACGCAGGCGTCATGAGGTCATACCAGTCCTGCTGACGTGTGTTGCCCTAGAGGACATGCAGTTAATGCAACTGGGTGCAGCTCTACTTGTCCATGCAAGGACCGGGATACTCTCTGCAACTAGTTTTTACTGGCTGGAATGGTGGTCTTGACTCTTGACTTAGGAAGCTGGGGTTCGATCCTAGAAGGATAATTTATTTTATACTCTGATTTATAAATCCTCTATCCTGATGCCATTTAATAAATACCTAATTTTTATTTTGTACCTTAAAAGATGGGGTGAAAGGGAACGCGTATTAGGGCTAGTACTTTTTGCAGTTTTTATATAAAAAAACTTTTTGGCCAAAATAATACAAATATTCCTTCAGTAGATATATTTAGTTAAATTTTATACACTTCTAATTTCAATAGCTTTTGAATATCTGTCGTGGATATAACGGAATTTGAATAGATTTTATTTTAAATTAAGAGAATAGGTACTGTTCAAATTCCGAAATGACCAGTAAGATAACCATATTTACTGGAACATTTTATTTTATTTTGACAAAAGAAAAAAGTTATACAAAGGATAGCATTAGAATCCTGACCTGGCTATACTATTCTGAAATTAAGTACGCATGCCTGCTGGTGGGGGTAAGGGAAGGGTGTGGTAATTTTTCTAATGAAATATTCCTTGTGTTTTTTCCCCCATACCCTTTCCACGGTTATGGTGGGAGTGTATGGGACCTGAGAAAAGGCCAGTGTTTTTGCAGTCATTATAGAAAAAAACCTTGGTCCCGGAATAGATTTATCTGATTACCAAAACCTTCCTTCACCTCTGGCAAGACGTGTATTAATCACAGTTTGTGAATGTGGGGAATTCCCGGTCTCCGCCGTGGTTCGGATCCCATGTTAAACTGTAGGTCCTCCATTTAATTTCACAATCACCCTACCATCACATATTAGCGTAAGTGCGTACAAACCGAACGAGTAGTAAAACGTGGTGCTAATAATTATATAGCAAAAAACATTTTTTTGTCAAAATAAATAGACCTAATATATTGCTCCAGTAGAAGCATAGAGTTTAATTTTCTTCACATGGTGACATCAACAGTTCTTGAATATCTGTCATGAACATAGCTACCTTAGATGAAAGACTTTTTAAATGAAGAGAATGGCCATCATTATATTCTAAGAGATCCTTGGCAGATATTCAAGAATTGTTTAGATCACCATCTGAAGAAAATTAAATAATGTTTCTACTGGAGAATTTGTTTATTTATGATGAACAAAAAAATTGTTGATATATAAACTATAAAAACACTGCTATTTTAACGCGTGCTGTTTCACCCCACATTAAGAGACCATCCCTTAACCGATAAACCATGAAATAAGATAACAGAATGTGTTTGAACCAAAAATTCTAAGTGCGGTTTATCTTTACTCATACAGAGTGAGGTTAGTTCAAGCCCGGCAATAAACGTCGGCCATATTAGCTCATTCTAATGCAAATGCAAAGCTCAACTAATCCACTAACAAAACTTGTCCGCATTGGTGGTGGCGAATATTAATTACCGTTATTCAATGAGGCGGTACGCCAACAAACGGATAAAAAGAATAATTCACGATGTAAGCGGTACTGATAATCTACAGACTATGGAGTAACAAATTACGTTTAGGAAAAAAATTGCAACTGGAAACCAGTGTAGCAAGTATTCTAGAGAATGTTGGCCTAGTGTTAGATATGCAACCTTTCCCTTTAACTATGGTAATTACTTAGTGGACTTCTATAGATAACTTTCAATAACGTTCGGTGTAGATTTTATGTATGTTTTCTTTCGTGAACACCACATGTTTTTGTCTATTTAATTATCTAATCGAACAAAGTTATAAAGATGAACATTAAAACCATATTAGCTAGCAATTTTCAGAGGAAACGAATTATATAATTCACTATATACCCTAATATTTATTTTAATGTATTTTTTTTAGCACTGCGTCTCACTACCCATTCAAGTCATGGGCATATGTACGATAATAATTTAGGTACTAAGAAGGTTTAATTTAGAGAAACTACACTTGAATTTGCTTGGAGAGAGAGTGGAAAACCCTTTAGGAAAGACCAATCTCAATATATCTAAACGGGACTCGAATTCCGATATTCCCGTCTTCAGTCTAGTCTATTGCGACAGTGAAGTCTTAGTCCATTTACAACCGAAGCGGATTTTTGTATATTATTATATATTTAAACTAATACAATGCATACGTAGCTAAAAATAAATAAAATAATATGTTAAAAACATGTTCATGTTTAACTAAATAATTTTTACGTGGTCTATAAATTACAATCCTAAATGGTTTATTTATTAAAGAGTCATCATAGACTTATTAAGCCTGTGTTAGCCACACTTGAATTCATTAATGTAATAGAAATTGATAAGGTAGTATGTGGACACACAGAGGAGTAAAAATTACCTGCTCCGGTGGTTGCATGGCTAAGGCGTCACTCTCGTGTTAGAATAGACTGCCAACGATAGGGAGAGTGGGGTTAAAGTACCGGTTGGGTGTATTTATTGAGAGTGGTTTTCCATAAATGGTTTTACACTCTCACTCAAATAAAATGCAGATACACTTCCTCTAAATTCAATCTTTCTTATCCCTAACTCATTAGCGTAATTAGTACAGTACATATGTGTATAACTTGAACAAGTAGTATGACGTGGTGCTAAAAAAAAGAGTGACAATGAATTCATGAAAAACACTGTCAGTATACCAAATCGAGATTCAAACCCTGACCTCTTTAACACTAGGAAACTGAACTATAGTAAGATTTTGGTAGGAAGAAAATTTACAAAATACAAAAATTATTTTTTCAATCAACCTTTTTTTTCTAGTTGTACGAATTCATTAACTATGTAATGTTATAGGGGTGAGGAGGTAATAATATTAGAAGAAGTTCACCAGCATTTACACAGAGGGATAGTGGATTTTTTTACTTTAATTATTATATTTGGTGATGAAAAATAGTGTTCAAAAGTTTACAAAATTAAAATAATTATACTTATTTAACTACATTTTAACAGAATAAATCTCAAAATTGTGAGAGTTTATTAAAATGCGTTGCGATAACAAAGTGCAATTCTAATCCAACGCCTTAGATCACGTGGACACATTCGAGAGTAATAATAACGACTAAACTGTTAAAATCATGTTTAACTATACATTTTAAAATAATGTGTTAGTAAAAATAGTGTAATGATTTATAAAATGAGCTAGTTTATTTTAAAAACTTTTTAGTGATTTTTAATTAATGAAAGAAAATGGAATACAATCCAACTAGATATAGTTTTTTTTATCACCACATCATTCTACCTGTTCAGGCTATATGCATGTGTGATAATTACTCTAAACGGTTTGGGATACTGAAGGAAGCATTTTGGATGTGATATACCCACATTTCTGAGAAGGATAATGGGAAACCATTGAGGTTAAACAACTCTCAGTAGTCCCAACCAGGATTAAAATCCCAATCCTCCCGTCATAAACAGGTCAGCCTAACACTAGAGTAACATGTTAGACCACTCGGCCACTGAAATGGGTTAATTAGAGTTAAATCGGGGAGTGTACTGCTTTGTATTAGTTCACGCATATCCCATTTCATGTAATATCAGCGGTAGCAAGTGTTACTAGACAAAGATTACACGTTATGACAGGCTATGATTGGGGTGGGCGTAGCCCTTGTCATTCTCTGTCCCGTTCTCCACTTGACGGCATTGCCTCGTGGAATGTGAAAGGAACACACTATTAAATATTTTTTTAATCCCTGTCTTAGATAAACAGGTATTGTAGGAACTGTTGGCGCAACACTGACTTACGCCTGAGTAATAATATTTATTTTTGAAAAACAGTTTTAATAGTTTAATAAAGAACGTTTACGATTATTTATAATAGAATTCAATTTTCAGTAAAATTGTACAAATTGTGTTAATTTAACATGAAAGACAGATATATAATGTAATGTAATAATAATCTAGGCACTATAATTTGATTCATATATCTAAAACTGGTAATAATTATTACAAGTAATGAAATATTATAATAAACATTTTTTGATAGGGAGAGGGTAAATTCGTTTAGTAGGCCTACTTTGTAACTACAATGTTAGCCAAATAATTATGTAGTTTATAGTATTAGGTAGAGAATAATTATCTTCCTAATACTAGAAACTAAATATATATTGCGGAACAACCCACTTATATTAGAATATTCCCTCACCTTGCATCAACAACACGAGGAGAAACATACTAATATTGGTTCACGTGAATAAAAGACAAAACCGACCGTGAAAATTTCACCTTGGCACACAGTTTGCCAGCGACCAATTAATAACAATAAGAGTCCATTGTTCTTTAAATTGTTTCAAAGGACGTGTGTTTTGTTTCTCAACATAAGTTCCCACACACTGCCACTGAAGAAAGCACCTGCTTCACAGCCGCCTTAACTGGGGCAACTCACATTCGCAAGTGGTACAAAGACTTCAAACTCTATTTTATTAGTTTTTAACATATACATTATTAATTAATTATTGGAGACGGGGGGGTATTAACGTGTATCTTCAGAATATTTTGATTTTATCATCACACGACTCAAAAATGTATTTAATTTTAAAACAGACCCCCAGTTGCTTCCATTTTATTTAACTTTGTGAAAATGAAAGTCTCAATTTTACTAATGATACATGTTTAGGTCATGCAGGAAATCAAACCAAAGACCCCTAGTTCAGTGGGCAGACATTCTATCCAATGTTTTAAGATGCCGGACACCATCGGTTATTTATTAATAGCTTAAATGTACCGGTGGACGCGCATGTAAAAGGCATCCCTCTCATTTCATTTGTTTTGCCGATGGCAGGTAGGCCAGGAATCGAATCTCGTTCCGGTGTATTTTAATTTATTTTCCTTAATGGCGTAACACTCTGCCTACACGCAATTACGGTTACACTTTCTATAAATTCCACCTTTCTCATTATTACTCCCATTAATGTAAATATGCGCATACAAATAGTGGGTCAAAACCAATTAATGGATTAATTTTTAAAATTATTAATTAAGCTATTTAACGTGCACTTCCTGAACCTATAGATTATATCAGCACAAGCCTATATAGTTTAGCTCTAGAATAGACACACATCCAGCCCTCAGCCATGCCAGGAATCAAGCCCGGAACTCTTATCTCAGCAGACAAACAGGCTACCGACTGAGCTAAGGTGCCGGACAGTAACATTATTATTATTATTATTATTATTATTATTATTATTATTATTAGCACCGCGTCTTAATACCCGTTCGGGCTATACGCACTTACGCTAATGTGTAATGGTAGGGTGATTGTGAGATGAAATGGAAGACCTACAGTTTAACGTGGACTCCGAACCACGGTGGAGGCCTGGCATTTCCCACATTCACAAGTTGTGATTAATACACGACAGTAACATTATTAATCTAGCAAAATGATTTCAATCTAGAACACAACAAATATTTTGGTACGTTCTAAGAGATGCTCCAAATGTCCAATTATAATAAAGCCAAGATATTGTTTTCGTGAGAAATTATTAGAACTATTTATATACACAATTCTGTCTTTTCTACGAGTTATACAAATTCGTACCATTTGCCTGAAGAGAGGATGAGAAATCAAAATGTAAATGAAAAAGCGCATATCGACCAGGGACTTGAGACTCACGAGTCAAAAGTCTAAAACTTTATCAACGGAGCCATAACTGCTGTTTAAATTAGATCATCAAAACAAATGTAATAACAAAGAAGTCAGCATGTACGTACACTACATGCCATAAAATATGAGTAAAGAACTACCCTGAGCACGGAACGATTCCTGGATAGCTCATTGGTAAGAAAATTGACAGACCCTGGGCTCGATTCCCGAGTCTAGGTGTCATTTATCAATTATATTCTTAATAGCTTAGTAATTTATCCACCGAGTGTAATAATGTTATGGAGGCCATTGCATTATTATATTGACGATATTTAAAGCGGCAAATTTCAAACAACAATGGTAGTTGAGTTGTTTAAGCCATTAGACTTGTTTTAAACTTTGTCATCATCAACAGTAAGTTAGCGTTTCGATTTTCGGACAGTAGAGCTAGGGTGTTTTTATTAATGTGGTTCCTCCATCCTGTCTTAAAGCAAATGGGGTAAATTTGCTTTAAGCTAATCTGTCCATCTCTACCCATTAGATTGAGTCATCAAAAACCCTTGAGTATAAAATATCAATTATTAAACATAAAAAATATCTCAAATAAGAAAAAAAGCCATATTAACAATTTTTTATTGCAGTTAAAAATGACACCTGGACAAGGGAATCGAATTCAGGACCTGTTTTGAGAAGTTATTTTTCCACTTTATTTAAAAAAATCTTTTAATGGCGGTATATGCTTTAATAATTCTAATTTCAACAAAATGTACAAACAGTAGTGGTGTTTAAATTATTATTTCTCACAAACTAACTGAAAGATGTTTAAAATTAGCATTTTATATTGATACTTAACTATAATGAGTACTCAATATATCAACCTCATTCAAATAGACTCATTAGTTTGAGTTATAATCCCAAAAAGGTGAGTAGTTTGAAATATTATAGACCTAGCTTTTCGTACAATAAGCATTAAGGCATAAAGCATAAAGGTATTATTTATTCCCTTCCAAACAAAGAGAATAATAAAGTAGCAGTTGAATATACGGATATAAAATATATATAATTAATAGCTATTTCCATACTTTGGTGAAATCTAGCTTTAGCTACCTGTAACATTTAGAACTAAAGTAAAAGTTGTATCCTAATGTCAAATAGTTGCAAAGCATAATTTTTAATGAAATTTAAAAATATCTTCCACAATATTTCTTGATCCCTTCTGTTTGTTGTTTTAAGTTAAGTAGCTTAGTTAATTTTGATAGATTCATTTATATTAACATGTTAAATGGGATATTTATATTATAAAGTAATTTTCAAATATAGAAATTTAATTTAACTGAACAAACTATTTATGAATTAGTTCCCTACATTTTATTAAATAATTTTTAGGTGATTTCATCTTACTAAATTTGACTAAGTTTTTCCTGTATATTATTACTATTAAACTACTATACTACTATTAGCACCGCGTCTTACTACCCGTTCGGGTTATACGCACTTACGCTAATGTGTAATGGTAGGGTGATTGTGAGATGAAAATGGAGGACCTACAGTTTAACGTGGAATCCGAACCACGGTGGAGGCCTGGCATTAAACTACTATAGATAAATAAGTGAAATGTAATCGAAATCATTACACGTTTTTGGACAATTATATTTATAAGCTTGAAATGGCAGGTCGAACCGTGTTCAGCAAACTTTTTAAGTTCATGATACACTTCACTGGCCTAAATTTCTTTCGGTATACCATTTTGTTCTGGGTAAGCGCCACGACAGCAAAAAGTGAATTATGCACCCAATCCAACAGTTGTATGCAAAATCAGAATTAAGAAAGTATTTACTATTTTTTTCCATAAGTAACTTCAAGTGTTTTAGGGTTAAAAGTTGAAGTTATTTTTATGAGCCCGGTTTTAAAATGTTTTGTAAATATATGGTTCAAACCATTTTTAATTTGGTAAACCATAGCTCTAACTTCGCGGGAAAGCTTTTAATATTATCAGATGTATTTAAATATTGGTAATTACAAGTAATAAATACGGAAAACGCACAGCTCTCAATTGTACCAACTTTATTCGTGTGTTTATTGAACAACAATATGTGGTTCTCTGGTTCGTGGCCTCACGGCACACCGTTTACGGAACACAGGTGGAGAATCATTGGTCTTTAAGCTTTGTTGTCAACTGGAAGTGTTTAACGTGAAATTCTGAACCGACTTATTATATCAGAATACGAGAATTTCTATAAGCGAGAGCAAAGAGGTCTACCAATTCTGCGGGGAACGGTATTTTAGCATACTTTTTATAGTTATTTTACATGCCACAATCGATATAAGACCTACAGCTATACTTTCACTTCAGAGGAAGTTGTCCTACGAATTTTTATCGCTGAAGAAAAATCTGTTGACCACGGTTGGGTTTGAACCCAAGAACATCGGGTCCTGAGGTGAGCAATTTAACCAAAGAGCACCAAGGTCTACGTATTGAAGCCTAATTTAAAATAAAAAAAATGTCCCAACCATTTAAATTTATAGAAATTCATAGGCATATATACTTAGAGCATGTCGAAACAAACTTTTATTTTAATCAGGGACACTTAGCAAAGAACACTTTTGTAAACATTTTGAGATTTATTCTTTTCAATTTCGTAATATTTTCCCGAAATTCCATATTGTCAAATAAAAATAAATGAATATTTTCTGTAATTTGTATTTAAATAAAATAAAGCCCACTTATTTAATCCCTTTTTCATTTATTTATGTGTGAGAGTTGTTATATGATTAAAGCTGCTAAGAATAATACTATAAACTCTTTATGAGTTCCTATAAAGTAATATGTTAACAGTTTAAGTTCAATACTTAAGTTAAGATGCAAGTCTACCACAATATCTATGTTTGTGAGAATACATACATTCATTGCCAATTAAGGCAGCAAGTGTTTAGCAGGTAAACCTTGGAACTTATAGGAAGATAGGCCACTTTTACCCCACAGGTGCAGTGAAAGCAAAAAACCAGCTTGGGTCACCCGGGGGAAGGAGAGCAGGGGAGCTGGTGTTTGCATATCAATTGCATGTGCAGTTTGCCCCGAGTTAAGTCATCGACACATTGGCCTGCATATCCGCCAAGTCCCACTGACTCGGTAGGTAGGAGAGTATTTCTCGCGGGTACACTGATGATAACAAGTTTTAATACTTAGCTAGGTATGTTGGTGATAAATTGCCATGGTGGTAATGTCATATATCTTTTATCAATTCAAACTTTTAGAATTTAGGTTGTTATATCATTATGAGAAACATCTGAACTAATTATGTTCACCTCAATTCTTGACTCTTATTACATAATTGAGCTAATTTCATTTAATTTATTCAAGGTGTTTAACGTGCACTTTCTTAATTGATTTATTATATCGGCACACGACTTTAAAATAAATTAGATCTAGAGGAAACACACCATCCAGACCACCCCCCGTCCTCCCCAGCCGTTAATTAATCACTGTGAAAGGGTAAACTCACATTTTACAAATGATTAATTTTTCAGCCATGCCGGGAATCGAACCCTGAACTATTTGAGTAACCTGAGTTCAAGAGACAGTACAGTCTACTTTTCATACAAAGAGCTTTTTAGTATACACAAGTATATTTTTGTAGCCAAAAATGATATATTTTTAAAATATTTTATTGGAAGACCCTATTATTTTATAGGTACAGATAGTTTCTATAAAAAGTGAAAATCATATAGGTTGACATATTGTTACGTGAAACCCGTTTCAAGGCTGAATGGTCTAAGGTTTCACTCTCGTGTTATACTGGCCTTATTGATAAAAGCTAACTCTATTAATCATGTGCCCATAGATTAGTTATTGTAATCTACAAACATCCCGGGATTTAGATGATAAAAGGGTATCTCCTGTATAATGATTTAAAGCAGGGAGTTAGTGAACTGTTGTCATTCAAATGATCTTTAAATTCTTGTTTTATGACGCATGTAAATAGAAAGCAAATGCTTTACAAAGAGACGTAAAGAGTTGGCTAGATTTGTTTTTTTAAAGCATTTAACGCGTACTTTTTAAACTAACTGATAAAATATTAAAATAAGACCTAAGTGTTAGCATAGTCCTATAAAATACACATAACCCAATATCCCAGTCATCAATGCATACTAAGGAAAAAAGCTCATCTTTAAAAATGATAAGCTATAATGTTTTACCACGTTGGGAAACGAACGTGGGATCCTTATTTCGATACACAGGAGCAATAGACCCTACATAATGACCTAAGCTATCGATCGCACACAAGCGTTTTTTAAATTATTTTTTTGTATTTATATAATTTAGCAAAATGTAACACCCTTGTTGCATTACAAAATCTTCCTTTTAATCTAAGTATCCTGTGTTGGATTCAAGAAAAGGGTAAAAAGAAATGATCACTTAGTAACTTAGTTTGTCCCTTATCGATAAACAGTAAATTAACGCTCTGTGTTCTGGTTGATGTGTAAGTGGCTTGGCGAGAAGAGTTGCTGGAGTAAGCAGAGTTAGTTTTACCTGTACCTGTGAATTGTTCTTGTGGACCTGCCTCATTGGGCGAATGGTCTCTAAGGTGTTACTCTCGTATGATCGGGGCTCAAATACCGGTTGGGTTTACCAAGATTTCCCCCCACTAAATGGTTTCCCATATTACTTTCACTCAAACAGGGGTAGATTATCCCTTAAATGTTGCCTTCCTCATCTCTACCCCATTAGAGTAATTATAATACATGGTGGGGCTGAAACAGATGGTCAGTAACTTGGAAAGTAACACTTTGATTAAAAATTAAATATTCACACGCTAAATAAAAGCAAACTACATAGTACAAACACTTTTTGAAGATAATGTATTCTAGGTGAGCTCCACCGGACGTCGGGAAAACCTCAGCACGCTGTCCATCCCTTTCCTCAGCATAAATAATCTAATTGTTTCCACTCCATGCTATATTTGTGTGTAAGCTGAACAAATAGTAAGACGTGACGATAAAAAATGTTCTTATACCTTAGTAGAACACTCGTTGTGCAGGTATCAAAGTAATTATGTCCCCATTTGAGTAATGAGAATAGATACTGAGTGTGATTCTCAAATGAGAGTCAAGTGGGCGAGAACATAGCACAGGTACAGGTTTAACAAGCTCAATTACCTTGGCAACACTTTTTTTTTTTAGTATTACGTCTAGATTCACGTTCAGATTATACGCCTTATATGCTAAGGCGTTAGGTACGAGGAGGATTGAATTTAAATTAAGTGTATACGCATTTTTGTGGAGAAAGAGGGGACACTATTTAGGAAAATCCACCCTTAGCACATCCTACCGAGACTTGAACCACAATCTCTCCATCATCGGCAGTCAAATATACCGCGAGAGTGACGCCTTATACCATTCGACCACTGAAGCGAGTTTGGCAACACTCCATTATACACGACTGGTTATTACATTAAGAGTTTATGTATTAAAAAAACTCGCCTTCACTATAATTGAGGCTATAAAACGTTATTTAATCACCTTCAGGTTTTAATACCTAGTGGGAGATATATGTTCTAAAAGGCCCTGAGTGCAGATCCTTTTTGTGGCATATTGTCTACATACATCAAGAGCATAGAATTCGTAGCCCCATTTTAAAATGTATGTAAGCTATACAAACATTTTTTAACTAAATAAATAAATAGTTTTAAAACAGGTTCATACAAATTATATTCATTATTTACGGATAATCCGTTTATCCTGAAAGTTTGTAATCTTACTTTGGCAGGTGTAAAAAAAGGACTTAAAAATCACACATTATAAATGAAGAAAAGCAAAAATAAAGGCAAAGGTAAACATTTAGTATGTTATATTTTGTCGCACAATATTGTATTATATTATATCGAGAATTTAATGCACAACTGGTATGCGAGAACTTGGTGAAAAAGTTCTCTAAGGAACTCTTGTGAGTACACTTAGATAAAATAAATAAATATATATCTAAATAAAATATTCATTAATAAAATAACTTGTTTAGTAAAAATATGTATTTGTTCTAGGGGCGTAATTCGCATTAATATAAATGGGGGGTCATATATATATATATATATATATATATATATGCGTCTGGGCTATGTCATCAGTCGTAGCCAAGTTCGTGAGAAGATTATCCAGTACTAATATTTTGTTGCTCAGAGGACGTTTGAGTGTAATAACCGTACATCCTTTCCGTGGAGGCTCTTTATATGTCTCATTGAGATGAGTGATAGTGATGATAATGATAGTGTGAGGTTGTGGAATCAGTGGAAACTCTTAAACTTTACTTAAGCCTAATTCACCAGATCATGGTGAACTTTGGGACAGTTCCCCTTTCGGTAAACAATGCCCATTGTATCATACGGGAATTGAACCTGGGATATCTAGGTTCATAACCTAGTGCACTGACTAATATACCAAGGGTCGGTTGGAGGTTGGTAATTGCGTATATTAAATAATGTTCAGTATATTTGGTAGATGGCTCAGGCGAAATTTTCCCAGACTGATTTTTAGAAAGAATGTACAGTACATGTGAACCAGCTGAAATATTTAAACCCACGTTCGAGGCTATTGTTGTTCGGCTCAAGTAATCGACATATTACTTGCTTCGGGTGTTTTCATTGACTCGGAGAGATAAAAATGTTTGGACATTTTTATTTCTCACACTCGTGCGTTAACGCACACATAAACACAGCGTATTGTTTCGACGTGTTTAGGAAGATTAGAGAATTAATTGTTCATTAGACCTTAGCGGGGCTTGTAGTGATAGAAGCATTGTGCTTCACACGATGCCCAACTCCCTGTTAAAATGATTTGGTTTTAACCCAAGCCAAAACAATAAATTAGTTTTTTTAGGGTTGTGGAATTAAATTCGAATTTTTCAGAAATTATAATATGCTACATTCAGCAAGAATCCATAGAAAATAGTAAACCACGGAGTAAATATAAAATAAATGGTATGGAACTCCGCACGGACTTTCTCACTCTATTGTTTAAAAATGGATATTTTTACTCAAAACTCATAATATATGTGAAACAAAATAATATACACTAGCAAATCCAAGCATAAATTGCACTATACTTACGTTAAACATTTTTTGACTCCCAGTTTTAAATTTTATAATTTTATTTTTAAGGAAATAAAGTTTTCATTTGTATGTTTGGACCAATAAAAGAGATCGTTATTGGGTCCACAATGGTCAACACTTATCAGAAGGTCTATTTAATAGCTTTCAATCTGGCACGTGATTTAGTGGTCAGTAAATTTGACTACGATCCTAGGGGTCTCGGGTTCAATTTCCAGCCTGTACCTTGGGTATTTCTCTCTTAAGAGGAATTATCCCAACGATCCCTACGGGTTGGTAAATTAGGCTTTATTTATGTTTAAGACTCCCACTAGCCTATACCTCCATATTCACCATCATCACATCTCATTGAGAGTACGTGTAGACAAGCTCCTATGGAGAACCCTGGGCAACACACTGCGCCACCAGAGCGGCAAATAATCTGCATAGAGGCGAAAAAACTAGATGTTATGTTCCTCTAGGTCAGTATTGTCATACTGTACAAAAAAGGCTTAAATAAAGCGGTTAAGATTGTTATTTAGTGGGTGTACACACATAATAGAGTGCAAAGTGAAATAAACAACAATGTCATAAATTACATATTATAAATTATACCCTCATAGTTTCAGTCTTCCAATAACCGGAAATATAAGTATATTGACAGCTTGTTGCCTAAGACCACGTGGCCACTGGTGTAGCTACGTAAGCTAGTATGGCCTCTAGTGCGAGTGTTTTAATAAAAGCAGATTCAGTTTCCTTTTATTTTTAGCACCGCATCTTACTACCCGTTCGTATTATACGCATATATGAAAATTATTATAATGTTTTTAAGTATGAGGAAGGCTATATTTATAGGATGTTAACCCGCATTTGCGTGAAGGAAAAAGATAAAACATTTTGGGAAAAACTAGGCTTAGTATACCCGACCGAGATTCGAACCTCGATCTCCCCGTGATTGGCAGTCTATTCTACTGCAAGAGTGACACCCCTTAGACCATTCAGCCATCGAAGCGAGCTAGATTTTCTTTCAGTGCAACCTTTCACTGATAGAATTTTGGTGTCCCTCAAGTGTAGTCGGCAGCTCATAAAACAATTAAAAATGTTACCATATCTTTTTAATTATATTTTGTACTTCTACAGTTGTCATTTTGTTACATATAGTGTCAATTTTTACAAGGGCAAGGTAAATATAGATTTTTTAAATTATTACGCCTCTACGTTTATTTGTTATATCGTATAAAAGGTTATCATTACGATGAACCTACTATAAAATATCGCCAGTACAAGCTATTGTAGCCGCATGGTCTAAGTCAGAGGTCCCCAAACTTTTTTGTCTTGTATACCACTTGCCATGTTTTTCGGTTTTAGGTAGACCCCGTGCTTACCTAATATTGAATCTTTGCAAATTCATCAATTTGAAATGAGTTTTTGACAGCTGGTATAGTGATACTCACTTTGAAATATTTAAATTTCTAACTGTAATGAAGTGTATTGTAAAAACTTTTTTAAAAAAACATGTTAAGTTTTATATATTTATTAACTCAATTCAAATTAAAACAAACCAAATTAATATTTAATATCTGTTAAATGAAATATCTAAGCAAAAAATAAATACTTTTAGTGGTAGGGATGAACCTTATGCTTTAATAATAAATTTTCAACATTTGGCATCAATTTAGTTAGGTTTAATCTCAAATCTCCTCGGTTAGTGACGTACAGTCTGTTTTTTTTTGTTAGGATATTGATAACCGTGCTGAACCCCCTTTCCACTAGGTATGATGATGGAAAAGCAATTAAAAACTTTCTCGTGATATTCCATAATACGGGATAAGTAACAGGTATGTCTTTTTGAAGCCAGAATTGCTGATATCCGCCTCTAAACTGTACCTTAAGTTCTTAGTTAGTGCTTATTCCGATAAGTTCCTTTTGTAATATGGCATCCGTTTCTTCAATGCCACCATATGGATTGATTATCCACTATAATATTACCATAGTCAAAACATCCTCAAACCTAGTTTCAAAATCTGAATAAAGGGCATTTAAATGTTGAACGTAGGGCGAAACGTCATCTTCCTGGCAGTTTGTCTGTGCCAAATTGGGAAACTGGGAAAACTCGCGCTGTCAAATGTTTTGCTTCATTAGCTTAGTTCTGGCAAGAAACGCTGAAACGATGTACTTTGTTTTAATCAAATTTAGACTGTCACCTTGTAACTGCAAGTTAACCTCATTAAATTTAGTAAACAAAGCTGTTAAATAGGTAATGTCTGGTTTCCAATTCATTAAATTTTCTTTAGAAATTGGATCTTTAGCATCCATAAACTCTAAAACAGTCTCAAGAAATGCAAAAAATCTGGTCAACCATAAGCCTTTCGACAGCCAGCGTACATCAGTGTGAAGGAGTAATTGATTAAAGTTCTCATCATTTTCTTCACACAACTGCTCAAATAACCGCATATTTAACGCGTTGCTTAGGATTTGGTTTACTGCATTAATGACTAATTGAAGAGATTCATGCAAACTAAAATTCTGATTTTTAGCAACTAAATGTTGTCGGCGATGAATGACGCAGTGTATTGCTAATACCCCAAGTACATTTTGTTTTAAGTGGCTTATAAATCTACTATAGTGCCCAACCATGGCAGGTGCTCAATTTGTTAATACTGATATTATATTTGATAAAGGGATTGCTTTTTCCATGAAGTAATCCTTCAAAACATTAAATATTGATTCGCCTTTAGTGTCAGTTGTCAAAGTTTTCGCGGAGAGCAGTTCTTCGTGGATTTCTTGATCCATAATAAAACGAACATATGCCAATTATAATGCTTCATTAGCAGGTAAATTTGACTCGTCCAGCTGTATAGAGAAATGGGTCGTTTGCAAATAGTTACACAAAAAGCTTTCAGTATCATAACTCATTTCATCAATACGTCTTTGAACTGTGTTGTTGCTTAAAGGAATTATTTTAAAAATATCAGAAGCAGGTTTGTGTAAAACAGTTTTTAAAACCTCTTACGAGGCTGGTAAAATTAACTATTCTCCGATAGTATACGGTCTTCCGGATTTTGCTATAAGTAGCAAGATATTGTAAGACGCCCGCAAACCATCATCGGCTCTTTGTGACGTCGAAGCGAATATTCTGTCCACCGTAGTCTCTTCTGAAGTTTATTTTTGAGTGTTTGAAAGTATTTCAAATCTGTACCTGTTTTAACAGGGTGACATCTTCTCTGATGATCCTCCAGCTTAGATGGTTTCATAGCGTCATTGCTTAAATGTTTATTGCATAAAAGGCATTTGTTTGTCCATCAATGACGGAATGAATCCAAACTTCAAATAATCAAGACTGTACTGTCTACATTTCTTTTTAGATTCGGCCATGTTTAGTATCAGTTATATGTAGACAAAATTAAACTATTTAAATAAGACATAGCAATGATAAAAAATGTTTCGGGTGTAAAACCTTAATGTATTTAAACATGTAAACATGCATTTCAAAACATTGAATATTAAACTACTAATAACTCAAGTCATGATCGGCGTAATTTATTTATCTTTGCTGCCTAAGAGTACAAAACTAAAATATTGTAAAAAATAATCTACTTACATTTCTCTGGCACTCCCAAACCAAATTATATTGATTCACTTTAACTTTGATTCACTTTAATTTGTATGTGCTTAACTACCAGTTTATATTTTTGAAAATATTTTCTTAATACTATTCTTTTCACAGCTCTGGAAACAAATGAACGTATTTGTCTCTCACATTCGTATTTAGTCAATGCAAGTACGAGTCTTCCTGCACTGTCTTTGCGAAGCTCTGAGACAAGAAGGGACAAGAATTTCTACTACATGTATGCGTGTAACATGATGATACTGGTATCATTATATGCAAGTTTTTACAAGTTCAAAGTGTATTGCGACCACAAAGTGAATAGCCTACAACTTACACAATTTTACGAAATATACTAATTTAAATACTATGTAATTAAATTTAATTTAATTTAATCAATATATAATTGTAAATAGAATAAAATAGTACACTATTAAATCCCTACTTCGATACGACCTGCTTAAATGAGATCCACTATCGTTGACCTCCATTTACATCTCATGGACCCCCAATTTATTTTTTCACTGACATGGACCCCTTGCAGGTCATCGTCAACCCCTGGGGGTCAATATAGACAACTTTGGGTATCACTGGTCTAAGGCGTCACTCTCGCAGTAGACTGGCCTAACAATGACGGAGAGATCGGGGCTCAAATACCGATTTACTGAGGGTGGTTTTTCTTAAATAGTTTATCACTATCTCCTCACACAAATGTGGGTACACTTCTTCTAAATTCAACCTTACTAATCTCTAACATATTAGAGTAATTAATACATATGCTTATAACCAACAAGAGTTGTAAAACCTGGGGCTAAAATAAAACTTTACTAGTGAATTGACAGCCGAATACTTCCACTTCTCGTAATTTTTTGCATAAACACCGACACAATACTTGAATAAATACGGTTATAGCACATTTAAAAGATCGTTTATAAGATCATAGCCCGTTAAGGGGCAGTCACTTGTCGTTAGGCATATCCGGCCCACTGGCCATATTATAGGTAAACTTATACCAGATTCCAGTCCAGAATAGTGAGATAATTAGGACTTGGGGGATTAAACCCTTAAAAAAAAGTGAAACATGTATGCTAATATGCTCTTAAAATATTCAAAAAGGTCTATAAGCTTTAAAATATGTTTAAGAAAACTATAATGACTTTTTAAAATATAAACGTACATTAAAGTAAAGAGTTATATATGTCGTTAAAAATGTATTAGTTATAAAAATAATATATATCTGGATATTTCTAAATACTTCTACGGAATATCAATTATTATTAGATTTTGATAGCTATTAAAATGTAAGATTTTTTAAAGATTCTTCAAAATAAGCAGTATACGCACTAATAATTGTTTGAATATTCTCTCAGAGTTGATTTTTATTTAATTTATTCAATACATTCCTGAACTGACTAACTGTATCAGCACACGACTTATGAACAAAATTAAATCTAGTACAGACACAACACCTATCCCCCGGTCGTTAATTCATAATTGTGAAAGAGTAAACTCACATTTCACCACGCCGGGAATCAAACTTGGGGCCCTCAACTCAGTAGAAAAACACGCTACCGACTTGAACAAAGGTGTCGAACCTCAAAGTTTAAAATCCCCAAATATGAACTCGTTTGGAAAAAAAATTGAGTCAGGGATGCTCATACCATGATTTATATCTGTGTCAGAATTAAAATTACATTTAGAAAAAAAATATTGACATGTCATAACCATTCAAGCTTTAGTTTTTGTTTATATTTATTCAGTGTGTTCTTGTGTGGACTAGGATAAAACTGTAATTTGAAAAAGTAGCAATTAGCGAATATTATATTGTAATTTGTTACATTAGTTTCTCTTGCGATATGAATTTCAAGATGCTTAAATGGAAAGTTAATAGTACATTTTTTTCATAGTACAATTTTCAAATAAACTTTCTGACAGATTGAAAATTTAATATATCTGGTTTCACGTATATGTGATATATATTTCGAATAATTACAAAGTAACACTAATCATTTAATAAAATGTTATCAATACTGGCCGCAAAAATATGGTTGTTTTTTCTAAGAGTTTCTTCCTATAAAAAATACATCAACATCAAAGATTTTAGAGATGAGTTTAAATATATACAGTGTATATATATATATATATATATGTTTTTATCGCCGCATCTTACTAGCCATTTGGAATGTACGCCGTATGAATAAATATGTCATGTAAAAGCGCAAATATTTTTAGAAAATACTGCATTCTTACATGTTTTTTGCTATCAATATTTATTTATAATATGTGTCTATATTATTTATGTTATTTTAAATAAATAAATATATGTACTGATAACATATCTCAAAAGTGACATCTTAAGATCACATTACTTGACGATGACCAGTGACATTAATAAAAAAAGAATAAAAAATTACCTTTTTAATAAAACAATTTATGAATTTAATTCATAGCGTAAAATCGCATTTGTAATATAGATCATAACAGAACTTAAAAAATTATTCTTCCTTTAAACGAATACATTCGTTTCCAAATTAGTTTTTTTCATTCTTTCCAAATTTAATGGAAGAACTTTTCTAACAGCTAGGAACGTTTCTTTGTCAATATACATTATTTTGTCACGTAGCCATTTGTCAGGTAACCTGACTGTCACTTTTTATATATTATAATCAGTATCAATATCTATAAAATCACATTAATAAAATAGTAAAATGTTATTAATTTTGTTTTCAAAAACTTAGTTTGAAGATTTTAAAAGGCCCTTCCAATGAAAATTGGTCTGTATATGTATGTGCTCATGAAGATACTACAATACCCCAATGTTCATATATCACCACCGGTCGACAAACTCTACAAAGAGAGGAAATAAACAACAATATACGGCCATTAGATGAGATTAAATACCAGCGTATACTGTCCATGGGGCCTTAATCAACTCTTAAGAAGATATCGTTCAACCCCAGGCCAAATCAATAATTGGTGATTGGTCGACATTATCATGTCAACACAGCCCACCCAAGGAACATATCCCAGAGGTCTATACCGTCTGCAGTAACCAATACTTAGGGAGTTGTTCAAGGAGCAGAAACAAATGGTTACCGGGTCATACACAACCATGATTTATTGGTTAATGTTTGCTAACAGGAAACTAATAGCAATGATATCTGTCTGTGGGTGGCCATCGTTATTTTTAAAATATTTGTTTTATCTCGTTCAATCCCTTACTACCCATCCAGGTTATCCGCGTACTTAAACTGATAGAGTGGAATACCATGTAGGGGAAAACACCTCAGCCTACCAGTTCAAGATTCGAACCTCAATCTCCCCGTCACGGGAAAATCATAAACTGACCGACATCTTTGTATGCATTCCCCCCCCCCCATCCTTCTCATCAGTTAGACTACTGGGTGACCTGGTGGTATAGGGGTAAGGTGTTGGACTTGTGTACTTGGGATCCGGGGTTCAATCCTCGGTCCCAGCACCGATTTATCTGATTACCAAACTCTTCCTTCACCTGACAAGAAGTGTATTAATCACAACTTGTTAATGTGAGGAATGACAGGCCTCCACTGTGGTTCGGATCCCACGTTAATCTGTAGGTCCTCCATTTAATCTCACAATCACCCTAGCATTACACATTAGCGTAAGTGCGTATAGCCCCAAACGGGTAGTAAGAAGCGGTGCTAATAATAATAATAATAATAATAATAATAGTTAGACTACTATGTGTCGTTTTAATTTCTCGTGTATACGAAGCATAATAAATAAAATCTTGTGGAAAAGAATTACTCTCAAGATTTTAATGAAAATTAAAATTGTATATTAAACTCTTAGAACATAGTTTTTGAGATGTCATCTGCCTGACTATCCATAAAGGCGGAACTAGTGGGACGATTTCTTCAACCTATGTATTTTTTCGCAATGCTTACGGGTTTTTCACATTTACCGACACGACACTAGCATGCCCCAGACATCGATGATCTTAGGTTAACTTATGGAATGCTTTCACACTCACCGACCGTCATCGTGTCGTCGTATGCGCCGACATGCCGGTGTAATGTTTTCGCCCACCGAGAGTTTGCCACACAGCTTTATGTTTGCTACGTGTGCGTACACATTTTGTTGTGAACTAGGCCTATATTTATTAATAATAAGATAGTATGGCCAATTTTAAGTATATTTAGGTAGCTTTAATAGGGCTGATATGTGCCCTCTATTATATTACTTTTATAACAGGGTGCACTCAAAACCGTCTTTTATGCATAAGCCTTCGTCTCTTGCGTCTTAAATATAACAAATAAATCAAATATTATTTGTTAACTGCAGCCATTTTGTCTATTATTAAGGGGTGTACACGTCATGGTAGCGCGCCAGGAGTGGGCTTAAACAAAACAGGAGAGTCACATCTTCACACCCATTACTAAAATGTGTCCTTGTGGAGTCGGGCCGGTGTCGTGTTGGTGTCGGTAAATGTGAAAATGCCCTAAGATGTTGATGATTAAAGAGGAAGTGTAGAAGACGCGAGAAAAGGGCATTGTTTTTGCAGCTTTTATGAAAAAGTTTCATTTGGTAAAAATAAAAATAATATTTTTTCAGTAGATACATAAGAATTTTATTTACTACACATGGTGATATCAACATTTATTGAATATCTGTCAAGGGTGTCCTGGAATTTAATAACAACTTTCATTCTTCATTGTAAAATGTTTATCATATAATGCCGCTATGCTCATGATATTCAAGAATTGTTGAGGTCACCATTTGGAGAAAATTAAATTACATGTTTCTACTGGAGCATTATTATATTCATTCTAGCACAAAAAAATGTTTTGCTATAAAACGACAAAAACATTGCCACTAACTCGCGTTCCCTACACTCCATCTTTAGGGATACAGTTAGAAATTGAGGGTGGTTTGACATCATAAACACATTTTTTATAATTGATCGCAAATAGATAAGCTGATTTTGAATAAATTGTTGTTTAGGAAAAAGGTAAATATATAACTTGTAGCTCCTGCCACTTCCCCTCTAATATCTGCCATACCCCCACATGTAAAAGGGTGTCCAATATTATTAAGTCAAACAACACTGTTGTCAGTTTTATTGAAATTAAGTATTCATAAATATATTTATTATAAACATATATCCAATTATATTATTTCATAAAGTTATGGCAAAGGGGCATATATCACAATTCAACACATTCAAAGAATAATTATTTTATTTTATTTTAGAAATGGCTTATTGTGAAATTATTTGAAAAATCTATTAAGGTTACAAGAAAACTTATCGATGACCTGGTGGTCTAGGGGCAAGGTGTCGGACTTTTGTGCAGGGGTTCGGGTTTCAATCCTCGGTCCCGGCACAGATTTATCTGATTACCAAACCCTTCCTTCACCTCTGACAAGACATCTTGTGAATGTGGCGAATGCCAGGCCTCCACCGTGGTTCGGATTCCACGTTAAACTGTAGGTCCTCCATTTCATCTCACAATCACCCTACATTACTCATTAGCGTAATTGCGTATAACCTGAACGGGTAGTAAGACGCGGTGCTAATAATAATAATAATAATACAAAAAACTTCAAATTAATATAACAAAATATAATCTATAGTTTATTTTAACTTGATATAATGTGCATTACCTACTAAACAAAAACCAGTTTTTTTAGTATTTCAATTTTTGATGTTTGGATATTTAAAAAATAGCTATTTGTGTCAGCATCCGCTTTTGGAGCAAATATAAAAACACTATGGAATTATAAACCACAGTTTTAGTCAACCGGGATTATAACCCAAATGCCCAGGTCAGAAACAAACATGCTAGCGCTCTGCCAGTCTCGATACGTTCATATTCAGAAAAGAATAATTAAAAGTTTGAATTTAATTTCCAAGATTTCACGATACATAAACAATTTATTCTAAAAAATAATATTTTTCACACCACAAATAAATAATCATCCATTCGAGATTTTCTTAATATTTACATGAATGGCGTAGGAATGAAGAGGATAAAATTTACAGGAAGTGTACCCCTATATGTGTGGAGGAAAAGGGAAAACCATTTGTGAAATCCATCCCGGACTTACCTAATTGTGGTAAGCCAGAACGTAAGAGGTTGATACATTAGCACACATACTTAACAATGTGGGGGACTTTAAGTGTTATCGAAAAGAAAACACGAAAATATACTCCTGCTTTAATTGAAAGTAATAAAATTAATGAATAAGGTTGGTTAATTAACTTTCTAGACAACATAAGAGAGTTAAGAAACCTTTAAATTAGCTACATGTAGTTTTCCTCATTCTTAACACACAATCACGTACATAATCACGTTCATTCTCTGTCAAACTCTTAGTTTGGCTTGTTTAAGAGAGTTTAAAACTATGGAGTATCAGACTTGACTATAATTTATGTAATATATTTTTTTAATTTGTACATAATACAATTTTCGAGTCGTTAAACTTTAGTTCAGTTTGGTTTTGAACTGTTAACTTTCTAAAGGGAAAGCAGTACTATATCTAGAACACATCGTCATTTAAATGTTATCGGCGAAATATACTTCATGGGATCCTCAGCCATCTGTTTATATGTGAGGTTCTCCATTAACTAAATTATTGATCTTTTTATTCCATATTTTGTATAAATATACCTCATTATTATAAAACCAGACTTTGGTGCGTGGCAAAATTATAAAATTAAATATATACTGTACATCCGTAATGAATAGAAAAAGATTTCCATAATCAAATGCCTTATTTAATAATTTTTATGTCATTTTCTTATTCCCATACAGAATGCACGTATTTAATTATATTATTATTATTATTAGCACCGCGTCATACTATCCGTTCGGGTTATACGCACTTACGCTAATATGTAATGGTAGGGTGATTGTGAGACGAACTAGTGGACCTACAGTTTAACGTGTAATCCGAACCACGGTGGATACCTGGCATTCCTTACATTCACAAGATGTCTTGTCAGAGGTGAAGGAAGGGTTTGGTAATCAGATAAATCTGTGCCAGGACCGAGGAATGAACCCCAGACCCCAGCACAGAAGTCCGACACCTTACCCTTAGACCAAATTATAATAAAGGGTAGATATGATAAAGGTATAATTTAGAGGACCTCTAGGCCTACTTGTTGTAATTGCTGGAGGAAGAAGATTGGGTACCAATGTAAGAGGAAAAAACTAAGTACACGTGTCTATTAGTAACTTTAAAACATCAAATAGAACATAATAAATTCGATTTATTTTAATGAATACTTGAGTCTTTACATGGTTGGACTTCCATACAAGTGATCGCATGTACAAATACGTTAGTATTATTTTATGGTTTTCTAATGACGAGGGGGTCGGAGTTTGAATACAAGACAGATTAAATAAGGTATATACCCTTTTTACTAAAATGTTTTCATATTATAGCTACTATTTAATCACTATAATGTAGTTACACCTCCTCTAAATTATACCTCCCTCATCCCTACCCCATTAGTGCAAATATTGATAGAGCCAGTTCAAGTAATAAGACGCGGATAACTAAAAATTTGGGATGGAGAGAGGAGGGGAAAACACATCAGGGATCAATCCGATCAAGCTACGGAGTCAAACTCAAGCATCCTAGTGCACACCTATTCTGATCCTAATGATTTTTTTAAAATCACATATTACTACCTGTTAAGGCTATCTACATATGTATAAATTACTCTAATGTATTATGGATAAGGGAGGTTTAATTTAGAGAAAGTTTACCCATATTTTCATGGAGTAAAAGGCCAGAAATCATTAAAGAAAAACCATCTTCAGTAAACCCAACTGGGCTTCTAACCCCGATCTTACAATCATCAGTTGTCTTGTATCTTGCCAAGACACGCCTTAGACAATGCGGTCAACCAACGACATTAATTTACGATTTAGAAATCTGAGTGTGATTCACGAGTTACGTCACCTCCCTTCTGTGTGAGCTTGCTTGTGTTTACCGTGTGAGCGTCCACGTATCTCGCTCGCTCTATCCTACACATGTGTTTTCAGTGGATAATGAGAGCCGTCAATCGAATAACCGGGTAGGCCACGCCCAATAGCGAACTCAGGACAACTGAACCCGGAAGTCAGAATGTTTGGTGAACAATAGCGGTGTAGTGTCATCCAACAGAGCGGATATAAACAACTTACAGTGTAATTTTCATAAGAATGACCTTATCTAACAGCTAGAAAATCTACGAGATCTACTCTCACGTATTCATACGCCAAGTCATGTAGTCATCAGCTGTCACCTTTGATAAATATTATAAATAACTATAAAATAACACTAATAATATAATAAAATGAAACCAATGTTTTTAGTGCCGTATCTTTCTACCTGTCTGACACCTTAACTCAGTCGGTAGAGTGTCTGTCTACTTAGAGCTAAGAGTCCCGGGTTCAATTCACGGCTTGACAGAAAATTGATAATTAATGAAAATATTGGTTTACCCTTTCAAATTGATAAATTAGCGGCCAGAGACTGGATGTTGTGCCTATCCTAGTCTTAAGTTAGATTATAAGACAAATGAATCTACGAGAGGCCTGGCAAGCCGGTAGTGTAACATACATGGTTTGAATTATAAAACTGACCCAGGCCACAGGCTGGAAACAGTAATGGATGTAAATTCTAACACCTGTTAAGTTTCTATGAATATGCGCCAATTATTACGCTAATAATTTAGGGATGAGGAAGGGCGATGAGGTAGGTTGAAATCAGAAGGAGTGTACCCGCATTTTCGTAACGGAAGAGTGGAAAAACATTACGGAAAAGTCACCTTTAGTTCACCCGACCTGGATTATAGCCCTGAGCTTCCTGCACAAGCAGTCCAGACTAACACTGGTGTGACGCCTTAGACCTTGTAGCCACCGAAGCAGGTGAAATGAATGTTTGGGCCTACCACAAAATAAAAGTTATGTATTTTCTAAAATTTCTTACAACTAAAATGTTACAAGTTAACCAAGTGTATAAAGTGGAAGTGAAGTCCCCGTTAATCCGCTTCAATTTTATACAACTGCTTATCACTACCCTTTCGAGATGTGCTTACATTAATTAATTACTCTGATACGGTGGGATGGACTTTATCAAATTTATAATATAAAGAGAGCACTGTTGCACCATAAAAATGTTTGAGACCTAAACTCAGTCGGTAATGCATATACAGAGTTATTCAAAAGTAATGGTGAAAAACCGAAGTCCTTTAGGGAGAGTGAGTGGTATCAACGGTAACGGATTGAAAGGAAGGAGAACGGCATAAAGTTGTTGCCTGGCCATGGATGTTCGCCGATCCCTGAATACCACCCGACCGGGACGTTGGATCGGCCGTGCTGAGCAAGAGGATTTGCCAATGTTGTTGCTCTGGCCGCCACTATCGCCAGACTTGTCACCTTGCGACTTCTTTATGTGGGGATACATCAAGGACACGGCGTACCTGCACCCGTTGTCACAGCAGCCGAACGACCTTAAACAACGCATTTCCGCTGCGATGGAATTGATGTCCAAGGATATGCTGGGACGTTTCTGGGCTGAACTGGACTACCGTCTAGACGTCTGCCGTGTAACCAATGGAGTCCACATCAAACACTATCAGTGCTTTTGAAACTTGGAGCGTGCTTCTGTCTTTTCATATCATGACGGTCGTTGTATGTCAGTTCGTTTAAGAATAAAACCGTTCCACTTTTGCACCATTAGTTTTGAATAATCTTGTACTTGCTGGGGTATCTGGTTTGATTCCAGGCGTGGTCAAAAAATGAATCAATAATGAAATTGGGGCTTAATTTTCATAGCAATTAATTGAAGGCTGAAAGAATGGATGTTTTTTATGTTCTAGAATTAACTTAGTTTGAAAGTCATATGGGAATATAATAAGTCACCTTAAAAATTTCTCAATAAATACCCCCAAAATAAAATAGCACGCTTTAATTTTATTTTATTTCAAAATTTTACTTTGCACCTATATGTGCTCAAACAAGATTCTAAATACGTTTAAATTATTTGGCTCTTATTATTATAACTGTTTTAAAATAGCATTAAAACGATTTTCATTATTTAGTTTTTTGGTAAAAGAAAATATTAAAGTTAAAGAGCTAAAAAAAAGTCCAAACTGGTATTTGATAATCTAATGGCTATGTGTGCGCCAAGTTAAATTTAAAAACTCAAGTTTAAAAATTGAACAAGTAAAGACTAGTGAAAAAAAATTGGGATTATCATTTCGCTGTACGCCATCAAACCCATAAATAGAAACAATTTTTTTTTATCTATTTCTCAAATATAGAGTGATCAATTGTATCTCGTTTTACCCCGTATGTCGTGGTAATTTTTTTCTAGCTTGACCACATGTCTAATCATAAAACGTGTAAGGGTCACAAGCTGCAATATGTTATAAAATTTATTTTTTGAAACAAAGTGTACCATTACATTTTTTTATTATCGCATCTGCAATACAGAAATTATAGAGAGGTACTGTACTCTTGGTTTGCAGCTCAGCGTACTAGACTCAAGAGATCAGGATAACAGAATGAAGGTAAAAAGAGATTGGTAAGCCAGATATCGGTAAATTAAATGTAGACAAAACGTATCAATAAACTATGGACAGGATGGCAAGAAAGTAATACATAAAATATAATGTATCTATTATAAAGACAATTTAAAAGTAGTAGGTATATATTTTTGTGCAGGTTCCATACACAAGTCAAATTGCATCAGTTAACGTCAATGTTCCATTCACCGCGTATTAGAACCCGTTCGAGAAATACGCATACATTAATTAAGCTAATGGATTGTGAAGGAAGATATAGTTTATCGTAAACGTACCCGCATTTGCATAGAGTGTAAATGGTAACAAAATTATAAAAAATAAGTTTCAATACACTCAACCGGTATTCGAACCCTAATATTCCTCCATCACTATAAATCTAGTCTAACATGGGTAGGGTAACTTCATGAGAGTAGCTTTAAAATTAATTTCGTTTTGGTTTTCAAATTGTCCTCAATAGAGGGTACGTGGACAAAGTAATCAATCTGGTCTTGTTTGGTCTCCAGGCATTGGTGTACCAAGATATTTTTGCTAAATGGTTTCTCACTTTCCCTTCAAGAGGAAACGGTAAATTTCTTTTGAATTGTATATTCCTCGTCCTTACCATGTACATATGTGGAAATTAAGAATGGACAGTGAGATAAGACCCATGTATTTAAATTTTGGTATTGTTTTAATAAGGTTTAAAAGGTTTTATAATTAAGTTTCCCTTAGTAAAATATATATATATATATATATGTGCGGAAAAATTATATTTTGTACTAAACACACAAATTTTTTTATTATTGAGAGCAAAGTAAAAATATAAATCAATAAAGTGTTTGTGAGCGTTGTATCACATCACTGTCAAAGTAAAGATAGTAAATAAATACACGTGAATTAAGAAACGACTGAAAAATATAAACAAATAAGTACAAGAGAGAAAGCTGGAATTCAAATGTATTTTCAAGAAAATTGTATACTTTGTTGGCAGTGTTGATTGAGTACAATATATTCAAAAAGCCTTGTATCTTTTTTTCAGGTATTTACCACACCTGGAGCTATAAGTGTACCTCCTGGCTGTTTTAAACTCCGAAACGGTGGCCTAGATTCCAACAATATCCCCTTTTGAGGCCCACATAGCTGTTAGGTCATCAATTTAAACTTGACTCCATAACGCACCGAGGCCCAGGGAAATATGCAATCGACCTTAATGTTGATCTCCAAAAAAATAAAACAGAATTGTGTTTGTGGAAAAATTGATTCATGCCATCACCAGTAACCATCAACCAATTTAAAAACCTATGTCATTGCTCAATTTCACCGCACGAATATCTTATTTCCAAAGTTGGTACCACTATGGTTTATGTGAAAATATTTTTGTATTGCTAAATTTTAAAGCCTATGTAAATATTTACTTCTGAATTAGTGCCGCAACTATAACTTCTCATATTTTGTGTAGCAATATTTTTTTGTAAAATTCCAGAAATATTTTGGGTGTCACTAAATTCATGTAGCTCTACGGGGTAGAAAATTAAAAACCATACCATATTTACTACTGAGGTTTGCTGCGAAACTTATTTCAACTTCCAACAATTGATACTGGGAATAAGAAAAGGGAGCTGAGAGTAATAAATAAAGATAAATGAGTTCAAACTAAGGATAAAGAAAGACAATATATTGAAGTTGGCCAGCCATTAGTTCTGAAACTTTTTTTAAGAACAAAAAATACACACGAAAATAATCTTGTTCTTTCCATCGAGGATGTAATTTGTAAAGAAGTGAAGCGTAAACATTCCGAGGCCCACATACTCGATGCATGAACCATCACACTAGTGTTAGACAGACCTAACATATAAAATAGATTGCTTTAATAAATATGGAAGGTAGTATTACTGCGGGGATAGAACTACACTTTCATATGTCTTGTGCTTTTGTTTCTTTAAAGTTTTGTTACTATTTTCAGGCGATGTGAACCAGTTAGTTTCACACAGCATGTTTTTTTCCCTACTGGTTGGTTGGTATACATGCAAGTGAACATGAAAACGGAAGAAGATACAACTTCCGTATAGGCCGGGCGAGTTTAATAAATACACACATATGAAGAATGTGCCTTGTACCTCAACACTTGCGCGAAAAAAAATGATACAGGTGAAAGTTGTTTCGGTTGTTTTAAAGGCGGTTTCTCTCATGTGGGGATAATTTAACAGTGTCACTGTTTAAATAAATGAAGTTATTGTTTCGCAATGATATATTAGTTTATTGTTATTAGTATTGTAATGGTATTATTTATAGAGTGTACTTTCTAAAACATAAGGCACACAACTCAAAAACTAACAAACCAAAACTGTACGTGCAACGTTCAAACCTAGTGCATAGATATTTTATATTTTGGAAAATACAAATATTTAATAGATATATCATCACTACCCAAACCCGCTTCGGTGGCCACGTGGTCTAAGGCATCACTGTCGCGACGGACCAGACTTACGATGATGGGGAGATTGAGGTTCGATCCCGGTCAGGTGTACTGAGGTTGGTTTTTACTAAATGGTTTTCTACTTTATCTTCATGCAAATAAGGGTACACGTCCTTTATATTTAACTTCCCTAATCCCTAACATGTTAGAGTAACTAGTACATAATCGTAAAATCTGAACGGGCGTTAAAAAAAATGCCCTACCAGAATCTACCCATATTCATTTATAATTGTGATAAAATCCTCGGAGCACCAAGTCACGGGTATAGATAGACCAGCATGTTGTTAATAAAAGTAGTGTTAGTAAATAAAGTTAAGAGGTTTTTAAATACATCTACTAGTCCAGTGTGTTCCCTGATATGCTAGAACTTTAATAATTTATTTTTAAATCGTGTTTTGGTTGGTAGTACATCTACCTACTATAGGGCCCGGCTTTGATCCCTGTCACGATTGAAAATGAGGTAGTTGGTTAAATTTAACGGTTGGAGGACTAAGTGATGTATTGTTTCTAAAATTAAGCTATCTTTGTAGATCATATTATGAAAAGGTTGTTTAGAAAAATCATGCAAATCCCCCAATAAAACTATATTAAGCATACTGATTTGTTATTAAAAAGTGTATGCTTTTCACTCAGTGTAACTTAATAATTTTTATTATGTAAAGAATAAAATTTATTCCACGATGTATAAATCTTAAGCAAGTAAAGTTGAATTAATAATTCAGTTTATTAGTTTGTGGTCTGGAAGGTTTAGAAATAAATGTTAAATACAAATTCAACTATCGTATCCTCAAGACAATAGGCTGGCTCATGTACAGTACATTAGTGATTTTTTATGGTTTTATGAAAACTAAAATCAAGATAAATTCACATAATATCCTACATGGCAATGCCATTTTACTTAAATGGGTGTGGTACAAATTAACCAATCAACTCTCATCAGAGAGTGTTTTGTTTGTGATTTTGTGTGAACTAGGCTCAAGCTGGAATATTATAATAGTAGCATTCAACGAATATGTATTGCACTTTACTGCATAGTTTTATTCTTTGAGATGAATTTCACGTTTAAATGGAGCACTTATGAAAATCTTTATCTGACATCTAGAAATATAATATCTATCTTCACGTATTCATAAGCCCAGTCATATTATCCACAGCTGTCCCGTCTGATAGATATCATCAATACCTGTAAAAGAAGACTAATAAAATAGTAAAATGTTATAAATGTTGGCCGGAAACGTATATGTGTTTTTTAAGATGATTATTATATGAATTATATCGACACCTAGGCTGGGAAAATACATCCTACCCATTTGTTCAATAAATATATCACTCGAAAAGTTTGGTACGCGAGTCTTGTCTGCCGGTGACCAGTGGCCGAGGTTCGAATTCTGGTCAAGGTTCCCTTAAAGAGGATTCCTACACGTGATTTATCACCGTGGTTTTTATAAACCATCTCTCCACTATTGCTTCCTAAACCGTGAATTAACATCAAGTTAAACATTATAATTAAACAGTTACAGCTAAACTAGGTTATTAAGAAATAGGTACTAATTGTAAATACAATTACTTATTTACTATACTATATACTATACTATAATTACTTGAGATTAAAATGAGCCTTCTAATTAAAATATTTTTTTCTCAGAAAAACAAATTAAATATAATTTTTTTGCAAAGCGTATTACTATCTGTTCGGATTAAACGCATACTAGTTACGCTAGTGGAATAGGGATGCAAAAGGTTTAATTTCAAGAAAGTGTACCCGCATTTGTATGGAGGGAGAGTAGAGATCCATTTTGTAAAAAACACCCTTAGTACATATGACCGTGATTTGAACCTCGATCACCCCTTCAGTGACAGTACAGTCTATAGCGAAAGTGACGTCTTAAGCCATTCAGGCAGTGAAGTGGGTAATTTAATTATATATAATGTATGTTTGTACCATTATTAACATGTAATGTAGTGATTATGATCATCTTGAGTGTTATTAGGTTTATATATTTTTTTAATTAGATGTAAATAATCGCTTCGGTAGAGACACTTATAAATATGGCCTGAACTTTCAAAGTATGTTGTGTCAAAAACGTTGTTTAACAAAATCTTACAAATGTATCAGGGACAATCTCGGTCTCCATGACGCATTTGCCAACATTGCGTCGTCATGTTGATAAAATAGAAAACAGTAATCAATAATTGAAAGCTAACCGCCATATACATTATGACGTAAATTATGATTGTATAACTTTCGGATTTGTATGAAGGTAATATAGTTTTCTTTTACTATTCATTGCCGAAAAGTATTGTGTGTGTGTGTTACAAAACGAGGGACTTACTTTCTAAAACTAAACACAATATAGCTTAGGGCAATTCGATCTAAAATAATTGTAAACTTGGAGGGGGTAAAGAACAGATACGGGAGGTTTAAGTAGGTATCTCTCAGTCAAGTGGACCAGATTGTCTGACTGCTGATTGGCAGATTTATAGTTGGTTTGAACGAATTGAAAGGTAGGACTCCAAAAAATTAGGCTGGATAGTTTCGGTAATGTACGAGTAATGTTAATTGACGTGTTACATTAATAATAGTGTTTTACATAGTTATGTAATATGTAAATATAGTTATGTGGGTCATTCTTATTAAACAGTTTTTTCTTAATAAATATAATAATAATTACCAAATTGAAAAAATAGTTACAAAATCTTTTGCTAATATATGGCGTACATAAATAAATCTTAAATATCAAAACTACACATGTTTCAAGACAAAACAAATATTTAAAATTACTTCAAGAAAATTCCCAGCAAATTCTTTGTTTTTGTTAACTTTGTTCATGCTATACATAATCCACTAAAGGATTTTGACTCTACGCATGAGCTTTTATTATTGTTAAGATATTATATTTAATTTTAATCTAACTAAATAAAATACATAATATACCCACCAAATTAACAAATAAATATATTTATTCAAGAAAAACTATTAGAAAAAAATAAACTAAAATCACGTAAAATACTTACTTATATCAATAATAATTAAAATAAAATTTCTAAGCACATGAATAATGTTTAATAGTTTATTCAAAAGTGCATTTTAAGATGTGATGAAATAAAGATAAATGCCTTAGTGACAACTTATTCACACATAGACTTATTTATCTTGTTGATAAGTGACATACACTTAATAATTTTGATTTATATAAATCCTATATATGCATTCATTCAGTTAAATATCTGCAAGCATTAACATAATCTTTGAATTTGAGAAATAAAAATAAGGATTCATCAATATTTCTATGTAATACGTTATTTTAGTAAATATATTATAGCAAATATCATATTCTCATGTTTTATGGTTGGTTTTAAGTTTAAATTCAATATTTAATACGTTTATTTTAAAATAATAAATAACTATATTTAATATAATAAACTATAGAAAAACTTAATTTATTCGTAAGAAAAAAGTCTCAATAATTAACTAAATATTAAAATTAAACTATATAAGATAAAAATAATTTAGAAATTTCTTTGAGTTTAAAAAAAATACAGATTAAAAATACTCAACTATAAAAAATTAATATATAAACTCTAAATTTTTATTTAATAGAGGGTGTATATAATCTATTTTTTCAAAGTATATGTAAAGACAGTATAATATTATTTTATTAGATAATTATGTGATCTAGATTATTTTTTTAAAGTTCACATTTTCAAGATGCCGATTAAGATTATTTCCACAATACATTGAATACACATTTCTTTAAACAGGGCTTAAACAGGTGTTTGCACTTAATAAACTCACTTAACTATTTGGTTGAATACTTTCTTAACATTTCAAAATGCTATAAAAAAACACCAAACAGCTCACTTTTAAATAGTTTTGTAGAAAAGAACGATTAATATCACAACAGTCCATATAGACCTAATCACGTCCTCTCAAATAAAGATTTTTAAAAATTGAAACCGAACAAACAAGAATCTCACATACTTTAAAAAAAAAAATCTTGAAATTAAAACTTAAGTTGATATTCAATATCGTACATGTAGGCTACTCACTGTCGGCCGGCACCCCCTGCTTCTCGCGGAATATACCTCCCCGCCTCACAACCTGTGGTCCAGCCAACTAACTACACAGCCTTCGTGTTGATCTGAGCACGTCTCATCTCCGTATGAGGATCATCCCACGAGCGGAGAAGAACGTGGATCCACACTTACACTGCAACATCACAAGGCCATACCGGGCTGCATCGGGTAGAGGTCACTCGATAGATACCTTCTCTTTAATACCACATTCACATATCGCACCAAACCATTAGTTTACGCCAAGTCTTCTTAAACAGCTGAGATAGACACATTTAATACTACTAATGAGATAGAGATAATTAATTAATAAGGTGTGATTTATATATATATTTTTTAAAAGTATCCACATTGGAGTGGAGATAGAGCTGGAAACCATTCAGAAAAAAAAAAGACTCCCTCAATAAACCCACCTGACAAGACATCTTGTTAATGTGGGGAATGCCAGGCCTCCACCGTGGTTCGGATTCCACGTTAATCTGTAGGTCCTCCATTTCATCTCACAATCACCCTACCATTACACATTAGCGTAAGTGCGTATAACCCGAACGGGTAGTAAGACGCGGTGCTATCAATCAATCAATAAACCCACCCGGGGATTGAACCTCTGCCTCCCCATTATGCTTACGTTCAGTTAATGTTAGTGTAACATGGAAGACATAATGATTCAGTAAATTTAATTTTCACTTAAATTAAGAGCTGTCCGGGGGAGAGCTTTAACGTTACGTGAACGTTAAGTGAAGGGTACCACATGCTCTAGCTAGCCAATCATAATGCGACCAACGCCAATAGGGCTGTTTAGTATTTAATTTGTTTGTTTATGGTATGCAGACAACTTATACGGTATGGTTTTGTCCGTGTCTCGTGAACTCTAAAAGGCTTAGCTTCTTGTTACACTATATTTTGTATATCAATTAAGCTTATATTGCAAGTACTTTCAGCATAATAAGCTTCAAATGCATGGGTTTCATTTTAGCGGACTATTTGTTTTGAAACAGTCAAAATCTATTGTGTGTGTTTTTCTCGAGCTGTTATGTAACGTTACGTGAATCCTGGTCACACACTTATTTCTTTACATTATGTGAACATTACGTAATAGTTATGCAAACGTTGAGTTCATCGTGATACCGGAATTACCAGCAAACCAGACCAGTACCTCTACCCTCAATAACCTCCACCGTTCACCGACCAAGATTTGAACCTTAGTTTTTCCGTCACAGTTGATCCAGTCTATTGCGAGTCTAGCCCCTTATACCATGTGTCCACCAGTATTCGTATCACAGTTCAAGTTCCATTCTTGAGTATCTACTAGTTGATTTATATTATTGTATATTTTAACTCACGAAGTTTTTAAAGTTAAATTTAAAGCTAAAAACTAGAAAATAAAACTGTGTATAAATAAACTTATGGATTCAGAGAGAGTGAAATGTTTGTACATATTGGGATTTTTGCCTATTATTTATAAGTTTATTTCGAAAGGTAGAGGAGGCTTACCTTGTATACTTCCGCTAAGCCATACTCTAATCAGCCAAGGTCAGAAAGCTATCCTACATAGTAAACTGAGTGTACTTTTCCGACCAACAAAATGGAAAAAAGTCCATGGGAGAAATGTTGACATGTTACTGATAGAGTCCGTTCTAAAATTGTACACCCACGATTCAAACTCCATAGTGGTATTCCAAATAATAATAGTCATTTTTTTTACCACCACGTATTACTAACTGTTTGGGCTGTACGCCTTTGTACTAATTACGCTAATGGGTTAAGGATAAGGAAGGTTGAATTTAGTGGAAGTGCACCTGAATTTGTGTGAAGATAGAGAGTGAGAAAACTTTTAGGAAAAACCTCCCTCAGTAGACCCTAAAAGGATTCAAAGCCCGATATCAACGTCTTTAGCAGGCCATTCTAAAAGATGGAGAGCCCTTATATCATTCGGCCACTGAAGTGGGTAATAATCCTTACTAACTTAAATATTAAAACAATCTTTAGTCAAAGTGAGGCAATATTTATATAAAATCCCATTTTCAAAGGAAAGAACTTATCTGACAGCTAGCAAAGTTACTAGAGCTATTCTCACGTATTTATACGTTCGGTAATGTGATCTGCAGCTGTCACTTTTTATATATATTACAAATATATCTAGTATAACACTAATAAAATAGTAAAATGTTATCAATGTTGACCACGAAATAAATATGTTTGTGTTGCCTAATTGTTTCTTCATGTCAAAATTCTACTGTACATCATATTAAAAACTATTTTTCTACCTGTGTATAAAAAGACTCGCTTTGCTCGTTGGGGGTTCCGTCTCCAGACACCCAATGAGTTTTCTTTGCAAGTAGATGTAATCTAATGTAATACCCGAGCCGTTTTTGTATAGGTCTTACCGTTTAGACACAAGAGACCTCCAAATAAAGGTTCACACCAACTTTAAAGTTGCTACAAAATTTTGATTTTGTTTTCGGAGGTTGAAGATTAAAATTTTTTACTTTTTGGAATTTTCCTGTCAGTTACAGGCTATAAGCTATAAGTTTGCCAAATTTCAAGTTTTTAGCTCATCTGGAAGTGGGTAAACATTAATTCCAGTGAGTGAGTCAGCCATATGGCTTTATAGTAGTATAATATAATACAAATGGCACTTGTCCTGTGTGCAACCAACACGTTTCAACAGATCATGCAGTTCATTCAAACCAAATGTAAACAAAGGATACCTACCTAGGAAGAGATATTTCTGATAAGCTAAAAACTATCCTAACTAGAGAAATGACAATGGTCAGTCACTATAAAATGAAAGTTTTAATATAATAAGCCTCGTAGTTAATTTAAAGTAATAACTTTGAACACTACGTTGTTGTTTTTAGCACCTTTTATTACTAACCGTTCGGGTTATACGCTTATGTACTAATTACGCTAATTGTTTTAGGAACTAGGAAAGTTTTATTAATAGGAAATGTACTCCCATTTGCGTGGAGAATGATTGGAAAACCATTTTGTAAAAACCACCCTCAGTACACCCGACCGAGATTAGAACCTTGATCTCTCCGTCACCGGCAGTCTAGCCTATTTCATACTATGGTTATTAGAGGTTTATTACGGGGGGTATGGGTGAGTGTAAGTGCACCCGTATTTTCGTAAAGAATCTAGGGTTGAACCTCAGGAGCAAATCATATGTGGAAAATAAAATAAAAAACTTCAGTGAACCTGTGGGAAGCTCAAGCCTCGACCAACTCATCATCGGCAATCCAGTTTATTGCCGGATATACGCCTGGTATAAAGGAATTTTTATAAAATACAATCATTTTTTGTTTAGGTCAATAATTTTATTTTATTAGAAGTATTATTTTATAGCTATTGATATTAACAATGTAAGGTGTCAGTTATTGATAGTACCGCGTCTTACTACCCGTCTGGGCTATACGCATAATTATTAATTGTGCTAAGATTTTAGGGATGAGGACGTTTAATTTTGTAGGACGTATACCCATATTTTCATCGAGGGAGATTAGAAAAGCATTTAGGGAAAACCACCCTCAGTACAACCGGTCAAGATTCCAGCCCTTATCTTCCCGTCATTGGTAGTCTAGTCTAACACGAGAGTGACGCCTTAGGCCATTCAGCCACCGAAGTGGGTGAGTTGACAGTGGAAGATCAACATATTGTTAGGTACAACTGTGTGAAAAATGTGCTAGTAACTTTTCTATCTACCAAAAATATGTATTTTTATTTGGATTAGTTTATGCAACACTGTTGACTAAACACGGAGATATTTTCCTCGGTAAGGGTGGAAGATATAGAGGCTTAGAGTTTTTTGTACCCATAACCGCACTGTGCATCCCAAGTGTCAAAGACTAAATACTAAATAACCTAAAAATAATATGATCTCTTAATAGTGCTCATACCTGTTTCGGTGGCCGCGCGGTCTAGGGTGTCTCTCTAGCAACAGACTAGAGTTCTGATGACAGGCTGTTCAAGGTTCCAATCCCTTTCAGGTATACTGAGGTCAATTATTTATAAATGGTTTTCCACTCTCCATCTACGTAAATGTGGGTACACTTTATACTAAAGTCAACCTTCCTAATCCCTAGCGCATTAGTGTAATTAATACATATGAATATGCCCCAACAGGTAGTAAGACGTGGTACTAAACTTATAAGGTGCTTGTAAGCTTTTCTGTTAGCATTGTTATCAAGCAACGATTCGTTAAATAAGACATTTATTCATTTAAAATATTAGTTCGGGCAAAGATAAGTTTTAAATATTTTAATACATAAAACATTCTACAGGACTCAAGAATAGGGTGAGTAGTCTCTAGAAGATCCTGTTTATAACAAGGTTAAAGCGAGAAGCGTGCCATGCGTAAGATTAGATCGTACCTCGTCTTGAAAAAGGAGGCGCTTGTTTGATTATCGTATATTTTCTTGCTCGATGGTTGCGTCTAGTTTTCAACTAGGATGATGAACGAGGGAGAGAATGGACGAGTCTAATCAGTGTGGGTAATTGTCACAATAACCCCCAAAATTATCATACTTTTATATTGTATTTGTATCTACAGTAGCCCCATGTCTTCTTTGGTGCTGACTGACAGTTAAGTTACCAGACCAAATTATGTATCCCTACGCCGAACAATTTGATCTGCAAAGACATGTGTTTAGCAGCTATCACTTCTGACATTCAAAATTTAGGTATATACCTAAATGTTGACTATCAGAAGTCAGCTGTGAGCTGTCAGTCAGCACCAAAGAAGTCGCGGGGTTACTGTAACTAATTTTTATTTTTTTAAACTAATATAAATAAGGAACTACCTTGTCAAAAGCTAATACAAATTAATTTTAAATAATATCTGCTATATTTTATAAATATGTAGGACTATATGAGAGAAATTTAAGAACATTATATTCATAACACACGCAGTGGTGGGTACGTGAACTAAATGTTAGATTCATATTGTCTGCTTTTTCAGTGACGTGGGTAGGTTGGGGTTCGAATCGCTGTTAGGTATATAGAGGGAGGGTTTTTTCTTAATAATTAACCCCTCTCTACGCATTTTTGGGTTCAGTTCCTTTTAATTATAGCTTGCTCAATCTTAGTCCATTAGCGTAATTAGAATCCGTAAAGTAATAAGATGCGTTGAGTGGTAATTTTAATCATAACGACAATTTGAAGGAAGCCATCCAGAAATTGGAAGTCAAAACAAGATTAGCTACAGTCTTAATTATATAGAAGATAGCTTTATTGTAATACATGCATAAATACATACATACATACATACGTGTATGCATACATACATACATACATGCATACATGCATACATACATGCATACATGCATACATACATGCATACATGCATACATACATGCATACATGCATACATGCATTCATACAGACACACATGTATACATGCATGCATACATACATGCATATATATATATAGATACATACATACATACATACATACATACATACATACATACATATATACATACATATATACATACATAAAAACATGATCATACCGTTTCAATACTGGTTAGGCAAAAAATTGTGTATATAGCTCAAAAAACAAATTCGTACTTAATTCATCCTCACTAACTTATTCCACACTTCCCCATCCTTGAATATTACCTTCGTTTTAATAAAATTCATACACTGAGTTATACAATGCTCTTTTATTCTTAAAACACTTAATGTATCTCTTTTTTACACATTATTTTACAACATTTAGCCACGTCTTACATGGACTACCCCGTTCTTTCGATCCACACTTTACCTTAATTTATTTGCTTCATCATTCGATCCACACTCATCCTCTCAACATGCCCAGACCAACATAGCCCGCTTCTTTCACATTTATCTAATGGATTCCCTTTCAAACAGCACTGTTTCAGTACCCATTCGTTACTCACTCCGTCCACACGAGTTTATACACATACACATACATTTCTTAGATACCTTATTCCAACCGCATTCACCTTGCTTTTGAGCTTATTTTGACAAACCCAAGCTTCACATCATACAATAATGTTGACGTCAACACAATTTTATATACTGCTATAATTGCGTCTTTCGATACTATTTTATTCTTTGCAACAATCCACATACTTCCAACAACTCTCAAAGATGCATTCTATAGACCAGGGTGGTCCCCGATTATTTTTTATGAAGGTCCGTTTTAAAAACTCGACATACTTCCGCGGGCCGGAAAACAACAGTTACTCAAGTTCAAGCCCTGTAGGACTATACTAGTTCAAAAGCGTGATTACTTTCCTTTTAGTTAGTTTGCTTTATTATTTTTGGCCTTCCATTGTATACTATCCGCCCACCATTGAAATAGCATAATTTCTTCTGTTTGTCTCTATCTTGTCAAGGTCCTTTAAAATTTATTTGCGGTCCGTATGTGGACCGTGGTCCACCATTTGGAGACCACTGCTATAGACGGTGCAACTAGTAGTTTAAATTGTTATTTGAGTAATAATATGTTTGAGCGCACATGTTTTAAGGATTACAACCAGTTTAGCTTATAGTCTTACACAAACTCTCCATTTTTGATTATATTTTATTCATATCTTTTATGGTATACAAAACCTCATATTTTCTCTAAGTGATGTTTCTATCATATTCTTAAATAGCTTGAGCACACTAGGTGTAGGTAGATGAATTATATAAATGATTTTTTTGCAGAAGTTGGATTTAAATTTTTTAACAATAAACATTTCATAAAGCCATGTCAAAGGTGGTCATATTTGGCAAAGTCACTTTGAATTGGGGATATGGGGAACGCGAGAAAAGGCCATTATTTTGGTAGTTCTTGTAGCAAAACATTTTTTCTGTCCAAAATAAATAAAATATTGCTCCAGTACTAACATAGAGCTTAATTTTCTTCACATGATGATATAAACAGTTGTTGAATATCTGTCATGAATATATCGGAATTAGATGACAAACTTTTTAAATTAAGAGAAAAAGTTTTCATTAAATTCCAGGACACCCTTGACAGATATTTAAGAACTTTTGAGGTAACCAAGTGAATAAAATTAAACTCTATATTTGTACTAAATTGATATTTGATTTATTTTAACAAAAAAAAAGTTTACATAAAAACTGTACAAACACTGCCCTTTTCTCGCGTTTCCTACCTCCCCACCTTAATGCATTCAGATTAGGGTGGATGTGCATAACCGAGCTACGAAGTATAGATCAACTAAAACCCAGTTAAATGAATTAAAATATATTTTTTATGCCACATCTTACTACACTAATTGAATTGTGATAAAAAAGATGGAAATTATAGGAAATGTAACTTGATTTTGGTGGAGTGAGAGGGGGAAGCCATTTAAGATTAAACACCCTCAATAATCTTAGCCGGGATTCAAACCTCGATCTTGGAATTTAGTTTGCTTGACCACCAACGTACGCCCACAGCTATACAACATATATAAAAATGTTAAGCACGTTTATTGTGCACAGCAGTTCATCTGTGTGCATATTTACTCTATTGGATTAGGGATCAGGGTGTAGACTTCTTATAAGAAAAGTACTTATATTTGGGTGAAGGAGAATTTAAAACTATTTGGAATTCGAAATCCAAACCTCCTCATGAACGGTAGACCAGAACAGACCAGAATTACACCTTAGCTTACGTGCACACTGATGCCGGTCTTAAAACTATAAAATCTGTATTTATTACAAATTGGAAATTTTATGAGAACTTTTAAACTGTGCGTTGGTATTACTGGTAAATATAAAATTATGAGTCTGGCTTAGCTTAAACATTCTAGAATTCTTCACTCCTCTATATTATTATTGTACTTAACATGTTTTTAGATTTTATTAAAATTGTTTACCGGGATATTAAAAGAATTAGAGGGGGATACTCAGCCCCACTCCCCCTTCCATTTTTGAGTGTGACACAAGACCATTTATGTATTACATGGTCAAATTATTAAATAATATATTATTTCTCCTCATTAAATAGTTTTGCCCTTCTTCTAGAATCCTAAGCTCAATCAACTCTGACCAAAGATGGCAGGTGCGTATGCCTGTAATTTATAGACTTCTAGCTCAACCATTGACGTACGTTATTCTTTGTTCGGGCCACACAAGGGAGTTGGCTGTTTCACTATCACATTACGGAAGAAAATACGTTTATAATAATTGTGATCAATGGATGAAAAAAATATCTTTCCCAACGAAGCGAATAGTAAGCCAAAGTCTTGGGGGTCCTATCTTGGCCAAGAGTTCTAAAATTTTTGTTCTAAGCGCAAGTCCTATTCTTTAAAGTATTCACTGAGCAACCCTGATTTAGATTCTAGAAATATTCAGGTCTTAGACACACACATGAAACAACCTATTTTCTCTCCTAGGATTAGCCAACATCGTAGCAACTCCACACCTTGCCAGTTTCCCTCCTAGGATTAGCCAACCTTGTATCATCTCGACACCTTGCCAGTTTCCCTCCTTGGATTAGCCAACCTTGTAGCATCTCTATACCTTGCCAGTTTCCCTCCTTGGATGAGTCAACCTTGTAGCATCTCCACACCTTGCCAGTTTCCCTCCTAGGATTAGCCAACCTTGTAGCATCTCTACACCTTGCCAGTTTCCCTCCTTGGATGAGTCAACCTTGTAGAATCTCCACATCTTGGTTGCCAATGTCTTAGCGCAGTCACATATTGTAGCCCCGGGACCAGATACGCCCACCTACTGTTGCCCGTCCACTGTTATAATGTTGGGGGCAAGGCAGACTCTGACCACAGCCTTGCGAGCAAATAATGGGGCTAAGACTTAACATTGAGAGGGCGGTGTTGTGACCCAGACTGAAAATTCCTGACATTTCTTCAAACTGTACAGCTATCAAATACTTACGCCGTGCAATTTGGTTTTAGGCTTACATTGAGGCTCTAAAACGAGAACAAACATAGTAAAATGAAGGGATTACAAAGGAGATAATTTGAAAGGAGAATTTGGAAGAGTAATGTCTAGTTTGTTTGTTTATGTTGGCATTAAAAATATTTTTGTTTGAATGATTATCTTGTTGGTGGGCAAGATTTAGATTAAGTTACATCATTAAAAAAAATAACAATGGGTTGTTACAAAAATTTTATAAGCGCTGGTTTTACTAGCTAGATTTTCATTTCTCAGCTATGACGCCTTAGACCAATCGAACAACAAAGTAGATACTAGCTCTGAAAGTAACATAATTATGTGTTTTGTTGTGATTTAATTATGAAATTAGAGGTCTACGATTTCCTGGCCTGTATGCATTACCCTTCTATACTACTTTCAATGTTAAATTCAAAGCAGATATTATGCTGTTTCCAAGACATTTTTCATATATTTATACGTGAAGTAATGTGATATGCAACTGCCACTTTTAAAATATAATATAAATACCTGTGAAATAATATTAAATATCTGTTTAAATTATATAAAGTTTGTCAGTAAAAATACGTTTATGCTGACTTATTTTTCTGTTCGAAAAAAAAGTTTACGTTAAAATTTAACACACACTTATTTTCAGGCCCAAGTTAGCCCTCTAATAATTATTGCGATGACAATCTCAAGATAAAAATCAAGAATATTAAACCATGCATTACATAAATAAATTACTGTCTAGTTTGAAAATTATGAGAACAAATGTTTAGTTCTTCTTTCGTATTTAAAACTTCTATGTTAATGCATTCACATTAATATTTGTCTAATACTACCGTGTTATGTCTCAATTGATTTTAATCAGTATGGATGGTTCGTATTTTCAAGTAACATAAAAACAAAAATTAGTATTAGCAAAGTCTTAGCAAAAAACAATGAAATCATTAAAATTCTAAATATTGAATCAATGTTACGATGATTAATTCGTCTTTTGTTTCTTAACACTATAGACATAAAATATCGCTACTTGAGGAGAGCAGTATGCACAAGCTAATGCTTTTAATGATGTAAATATCGAGACACACAGAACCAATAAAGGAAGATGCTTGGGGTGATGTTACACGCCAATCAGAGGCTAGGCCCCTGAGATCTCCACAGAGGAACGGAAATAAGATGCTGCTAGTGGGAGTTTTTCAAATGTTGTATTGTCGAACGGCGGTCTCTAAAACCTTTCGGAATGTGCGCCCGATTTGACATTTAATTTTGTGGAACGGGTCAAATATAATAGTTATAACTTAATATAGATAAGTTATTGAGTTGTTGAATATAATATAATTCCTTACAAAATACGTTAACTGTTGTTGAATATCAAGATGTAAACAAATTAACGTGTTTTCCTATAACAAAACAAACTGAATACATGACTCGGCAAACTTCCTCTGGGTGTGTGTTCAAAAAAGGGGGACCCCCTCGACGGCGTATTTGGTTGACGTGCTCGTTTCGTGTTGAGCTGGACTGCCGAGGATGAGGAGATCAAGGTTCAAATCTCGCTCAAGTGAATTGAGAGGAGAGAGTTCCTAAATGGTTTTCCATTCTCCCTCCAAGGAAATGCGGGTTCACTTACTCTACATGAAACCTTCCCAATTCCTAGCCCGTTAGCGTAATTAGTACTTAAGCGTACAACCCGAAGACCCTTAAGACTCGGTGCTAAATAATAAATTAAATAAATAAAGGAAAATAAATAGCTATGTGCCTACATCCATCTAAAAAGAATAGGTACAGTTTGTGTGCAAATCTAAAACTTAAAAAAAGCCCAACTTCCTCCGAGGTGGAAGTAAATCCATCAGTCCCGTATCGATTGTAGTAGGTAAAAAAACCCTGGAGGGTAGGCGACAATACCGTTCTCGGAAACATTTATAGGCCTTCTCGCTCGTAGAAATTCTCGTGTGCTGATATAACCAGTTGGTTCAGAAAGTGAATTTTAAATACCTCAATTAAATAAAATACTTGTAAATATTGTTACTTATAAATTAAAATGGCGGCATAATGTCATAATGCTCCAGAACATCCTTATTAGACTGTATTCAAATTAGTAGTTAACAAAGGAATTAAAACTACCGAAAATGTCTTCGTGATAGACTACTTCTTTAAGCTAATAGTATTTCAATTACTTTGTAATATATAATGTTACTTGAAAAGCACTCAGAAGTAGGCCTACTTTATTTAAATTGCTAAAGTATAAGAAAAAATGTTGAGTACTATTTCCATTTTTCCATATTTTCGGTTGATTTTTAAAATAAAGTAACATTGACTTTGGAGTAGATTCTTCACATAGATTAGCTTAAGAAAGTACAAATGATGACGTTTATGGTGACGTCATCGTAGAGTCTATAACCAGTCTGATCCTTGTTTAGTGAATAGAAAAACGGAGCGAATTAATGAGGCCCATTTTGGGGAGTATCTTGGGCGCAAAGTTGAGACGTTTTTATACTTGCGCTGGGGAAAATTTGTAGCCTTTATTTAAGCTATGCCCTAGTGTTTATTTTGGACAGTAGGACTGCCCTATGGGACATGTGCTATGAGAATTATTACACACAATATAGCAGGAACACAGCCATGCCAAGTACAGCGCACTTTTAAGCATAGTTATCACTCCATAGACAAAGAATGATCAAGTGAAAAATAATGTACCACTTATGATGTGACGAATTGTCAGCTTCTTCTATATGTACGATGCAATTTTTTTTAACACTTACTATAAGAGACCGACCTGAAATTACGTAATTTTTGGGGGGCAGGGGGGCGTGGGGTCTCAGTTATTATTATTTTTTACGATGTGGGTGGGGGGTCAGAATCCATCTTACGCTATGTTTTTTAATCAATGTTAATGGTGAGACAAAAAAAAAATTCAGAAAATAAATATATTAATTATAAAATTTCAATTATATTTCATTTACTTACTGAAATTAAAGTATTCTAAAATGCCATACATTTCACTCGCTTTATTACCAATCCTTATATCTAAAAATAATCAAAGGATTAAAATAATATAAATTAACAAATTCTAAAACAAAAATTACGTAAGGTGGAGAGGGAAAGGGGATGAAAAATCTTACGATCCCTTACGGTGGGGTATGGAGGTCAAACATTATTTTGAAAAAAACCTTACGTAATTTAAAGAGGGTATGGCATTCTGTTGTGAAAAGAAATAAATTTTCAATGAACGAACAGTGCCTTCATTTTAGGCTCGTTGCGTTAACCAGTAATCAATCGCGCTCTGAAAAGTAATGGCGTGAACTTGTAATTCACGGTAGGAATTACTCTCTGAAAGGTCTTTTTTCCTACCAATATCCTACTATATAAGTCGATTTATGGTAGGGAAAAAGGCCTTTCAGGAAGTCAATTCCTACGGTGAATGGAATATATACACACTGCATGTATGAATTGTATTCCCTTCACTCCTTCAAAACGACTCAAACATAGACTTGTGCTAAGATGTTACAAGTACAGTGGATTAAATCCGTCCCACTGGCTGTAATTTAGCAGCCCCTGGTGTAGGCTAGCAAAAATTATCAGTTTTGCACTCGTTAAATATGTGCTTTGTAATAATTTTCTTCGCAATAAGCCGCAATGATGGTCGAGTGTCTCGAGGTAGCCATTGACAAAGAGGTTTGGTTCGATTCCCGGCTTGGCACACTGGGGGTGGTTTTTCACACGGGATTTGCCACTGAGGAATATTTTTCCTCTCTGTTCGTGCATGTCATCTAACTACATAGCACATCTTCTCCATAAGATTCTTGTCAATTTCAAGGTCAATCAATTAGAATCCTAGTTCCAATTCGCTCCGTGAGCCAACCTGTCTTAAGCCCGGTCTTTTAACCCTCCACCCAGAAGCGACTTCATTTCTTGATAGATTTGAATAGGGAAAATATATCAAGTGAGCCTTCCTTAATCTCCCGGGTCCATGGACCAACATAAAGAAGGTGTAGGTTTGTTAGAACGGGGAGTGAACTGACAGATCGTACTAATGGAAGTCCGATGCTGACAACGCAACCTGATCAAACAGCTGATGCCCTCACACACGCTGAAGCTATTAAATTGTACAAGACACCAACCACACATTGTGTAATGGCGAGGCCCGCCGATAAATCAGGCATGTGAGGAGGTATCGCGTTCTCAAGTCATCGTGGATGTAGTTTGAGGATTCGACGCGGTTGGATGAACGTTTCGAACCTTAATTGAGTAAAAATGTTCACTCCTCTCATGTTTCATGCCACAAAAATATTACCTGTCTTTTAAGATTTGGGAGGATTAAAATCAAACACACACACAATAAATAAAAATAACCAGGTTAAGTGCGTAGTAAATATTAGCAATATATTTTTAACGATTTGTGTATCTAAGCGTTTATCAATATATTTCCTTGAACGAATATATATAAAATAGCAGATATAGACAACCAATATATTTTGTGTTATATAGAGATGTAACATGTAAATACTTTTTCTCGAACCCAGGTTGCTATGAATTTATTATTCACTTTATATGAAGGTAGGTAAAATACAAACAATCCAATAATAGTTTATTTTCGCGTTTTTCGAAAGTGAGTAATTAACTTGAAGTTATTTGTATAAACCATCATCAGTCGTTAGTAGCCTCACTTAAATTAACATTTTTTATACCTTTAATAATGGGGGTAGTAACCTATAAAGTGTCTTAGGTACCATCACCTTAAGGTGGAAGTGTCGGAATCAAGGTTTGAATCTCGGTCGGGTGTACGGAACGTGATTTTTCCACTCTCTTTTTTTTTCAGGCAAATGCGGGTACATTTACTATAAGTACTTCCTTTTTTATTCCTAAACCATTAGCGTAATTAGTATATAAGAGCATAACCTGAACGAGTAGTAAAATGAGGTGCTTAAAAAAGTATCAAAGTTATTCACCGCGTCTTACTACCTGTTTAGGTTATACGAGGAAGGAAGTATTTTAAGGGCAATCTACCCGCATTTGCGTGGAATAAAAATTGGAAATCATTTTAGGAAAATCTACCCTCATTATACCTGGTAAAGATTAGAACCCCAATTTCCCCATCATCGGCAGGTCTGTCTAACACGAGAGTGACGCGTTGGACCATTCGGTCACTGAAGAGTTTTTTTTATCAGTTCATTATTTTATTTTCACGCCTTTGACTCCTGAGGATGCACCTTGAGTGAACTTCATATGAGTCATAGCGTTCATAATTTATCTCCAAGAAAATACTTATTATTATACCTCACTGGAATTTGACCCAAAATATCTAAAGTATACCGTCTGAACGACTATTCAACTGCAATACTTCAAGTCCCCTAATAATATGGCCAGCCAAAATACAACGTGAAGATCTCTTCTATTCCTACTCGTAGCAATATCCTTTCACCCCAAAATTGATTGATGCAATTTTAATTTATTTTGTCATCTTAATAATGCCTTTCAGTGGACTAATTTATAGTGTACTTGCCTCACCAACTTACTAATACATTTTACCTGTGATGAATGATTATTGTCAGAAACATTTAGACGAAAATACCAACAAAATAATCAATAACTTATAAAATCAACTAGAAATAAGTTGTCTGTAAAGAAATTAAAAAAAATACATGATAATGAGTGGCGGAAAAATATGTCCTCCTTTTAGTTTCCAGGAAGTGTTTATAAACATACACAAAACATGGCTCCGGGTGCGAAATTATTAACTAACAGTCGAATATCGTGGCATAATGCATTACAATGGCGACACATCTATATTCTAGGGAGGAGGTTATGTGTGGGGTAGGGGGAGCTAATTGGTGGTTGCAGTCTGGCTATATAGATCACGTGGAACTGTGCGTAATTGATGGGTGAGGAGTGTCCCGGGGGCAGATTTCGCATCGCATGATCAGAGAAGGAGATGGGGAGTCAACAACACTTGCGCCACGCGCTTGATCCACTCTGAAATATGTAAGGGGGGGCGGAGGCACCATCAAAATTAGGTTTTGATTTATTTTGTGATCGAGATATTAAAACATAGAACTTAAAAAAAATAAAGGTCTGGTAATTATTTCTTAGTATCAACAAAATTAAACTTGAAATTGTAATGATTCGTTTATTTATTAAACCCCATCTTATTACCCTTTGTGGTCGTATGCATATTTTCTCTGACTAGGGTTGGGGTGAGGAGGGTAAAATGTAAAGCAAGTATATCAGAATTGTCGTGAATGGAGAGTAGGACTATCTAGTAAATAATATCTCAGTACACTCGACCGGGATTGAAACCACGATGGTCCTGGTCACTAGTAAACTGTACAAGACGATAATTACGCCTTTTCCTACGTGCACCTCGGCGTGGGTTTAAATGCTTATAAAATACTAGTATTTTTTATATAAATTTCTAAACAACGCTTTCTCCACGTTTTGGTGTTTATAAAAAAATAAAGGCCTAAAAGAATCCAATTTTCATAAAAATTAAAAGAAAAAGCTGTGGGGTCTACTTTAACGTATTAATACGTCCAGTCATGTTATCTGAAGTTGTCTTGTTTGATAAATAATATCAATGTTATTAAATACAAATTATATTACAGTAAAATCTTATCAATTTTGGACTAAACAAATATGTTTGTATTACTTAAAAAGTCCTTTATATGGAAATTGAACTGTGTTTAATATGAAGTAATGTAGTTTTTGTTTCTCATCACGTCTTACTAATCGTTAGGGTTGTACACATTTTAAATACTCTAATGAGATAAGAATACTTCAGTTAAAAATTTGAAAGAATATATCATTTGCATGGATGGAGAATGAGAAATAATTGAGGAAAATACCTCAGCATGTTTGAATGGGATTTGAAGCCTGGTCTTTTTGTTACCAGTAAACCAAACTGGATGAGCTTGACATTTAGTCCACATGTCCACCTGTGCTAATAGTCACGCAGTTGATACTCATTTCTATTCATGTCATGCAACAATGTTCACTATTTTTTGATAACGAACTCCTTCAAGATCGGGCTACAAGATAAAAAACAATCTTCAGGACAAGGATGGAAGTGATAGTGTTGTCTTCACATTTTGCCTCGTTTCTCTTGCTTCTCCTAATCATGACTTACTTCGAACCTCAGGACAAAAGCCTCGTTAAAAATAATAACAACCCAACTCACACATTAATAATAACGACAAATTCTCTCACGCTTTCCTCCCCTCCTCCCCCCTTTGCTTCTCAACCCTTATTAGTCACGACGATTAAACATGATCTAGATTTCAACACTGATACGAACCATTATTTAGCGAATGTGTAGTCAAAATAAAAATTATTATTTCCCGCCTAACCATCCGTCTTCCTATCTTTCACCGCATCTTACTACCCAATCGGGTTATCCGAAATAATTTATTGACACTAATGGGGCACTCTCGTGGAAGAAGCTTAGTAAATCAACTTGAAATGAAACCTCCTCGTACACCCACTCAGGGCTCGAACCCCAATCTCTCAGTCACCCTAGATCCAGTCTATTACGAGGGTGACGCCGTAACTGTGTCGATCCTCCATATTTAATTTCTCTTCGCAGCACATTTTACTACTCAGCCGGGTTATTCGATTAAATAATGGGAGTGAGTAAGGTAAAAAGTACAAAGTTGAACTGTCTGAACTCGCATTTGCATAGAGGGTGAGTGGGAAACCTTTATTAGAAATATACCCTCAGTGTACTTGGCTATGATTGAAACCAAGACATATCCACTAACGGCTAATCAGATGACTAGTCTGCGTATCCATAGATGCGTCTCACACTTATTAAAAGGGTATCTAGCAAGATTCTAATAGAGATATACCTCGTGTGGGGTTCGCAAATGAGGCGGGAATAAAATAAGACTTGAGCCTCCCTCATCCTTATTTTAAAATTATTATTTTACATTCTCTGACCCCTAATTACATTACTAGCGCCTGAGACCAAACTTGTGAGCGATTTACTCATAGCCAAACTAAAAAAACTGCAAAAACATTGACATTTTCTTAACTCATTTACACTTTCTTGGTTAACAAACTTTTATCCTAAAATAAACATTGTTGGGGATTTTACTTAACATTAATATAAATTTAATGTTGATGCATTTTTTTTTTTAGTTTATTGAAGATTTACTAAAACTTTGATAAACGTGGTGGTATCATTAGAGTAATAATATATGTATTAATTTTGTCCCCAATAATATTTGTTCAAAAATTAAGAGAGCAAAATTTTATGATCTCTCATAAAAAAAAGAAAATTAAAAAACCTTCCCGATCCCACTTGAACACCCCTAACCGGTGACATCGCGAATCCTCTCCCCTTCCCCTCTCTCCATTTTACCGCCCATCTTCCGGACCCACCGCGTCATATACGTAATGTTGGAAAGCGCGTAATTGTCGCGTTTCACGGTGATCCGCTTCCTGTTACAAGCTAGCTAGGTGTTACCTAAATTTTAATGTGGAGGTCTTGTGCGCATGCGTCGACGTGAGCTGTCACACCACGCGAATCCATCTGGTCCGCGACACACGACACAACTGGCGCAACATTGCTTAGAAAAGGGGTTACATGATTACTTTTAATTAATCAACACACAGGTTATTAATAAGTATAATTTAAGATGTAAGTATAATTAAATTTGTTTATAAAAAGTGAAAATGTTAACGTAAATAAAAGGTGGGGAAAACCTAACACAATTGCAGATCATTTTAGAATATACCACCCCAATATACCGGCCGAGTTTCAAAACTCTGCCTCCTTCTCAGCGGCGATCAAACCTATTCAAAGACTGATGTCTTACCCCATATTACCAGTGCTCCAATTGTTATTGTTATTGTAATAGTTTGACTTGGTAAGCCAGAGACCCTTCTGATGCGCTATGGTTGGTTTTGCATCCTCCTAACAGATAAATGCCGATAAAGTTGACCCTTATCGTCTCTATCCTCTAATAATAATCCGTTATTAATACTGTATCGACAGCGTGAACATTCTAGACTTTGACCTCAAGGGTCAGGGTTCAATACCCTAGTACGTGCACACTATCTATTTTTCCCCACAGTCTGATATTTTATTCACTTCTCCAGTGATGTTTTTAAAATATATCCTTACTATATTTTCTAACTTAAATTAAGACTAAATAGTGGATAAACGGGAATTAAAGTGTAAAATGTTCCACAGAAAATGTCGGTTGATCCACTGGTACGAGTATATGTGCAATGTGATAGCTCAAAGTACGCGATAATTATACTGATACGTATAGCTTACAACTTCAAAATTATAGGTATACAGACATATTTCCCCATTAGCGTCCTTCGAAGGATGTGGTGCGGATGGTATTTTTATTGGGCTATTTTAGGGAATAACACCCGCCTTCAAACCGGATGAATAAAGACAACTGGTCACCGGCCGCACCTTAAAAGTCTAACCTCCTAAATAAATGTATATCGCAGGAAGCAAAGTTGCCTTTGAAGTTGGTTGGACAGAGCACTAACAAATTATGTATTTATAGAATATAAGAAATACTTTTTGAAGCTTGATAGGCGGAATACCCGCTCCGTTGGGAACGTGGGCGCAGGTATAATCGCATCCTTATCTGATTTGTCTATGACAGGGAGGTTGGGGTTCAGATCCCAGTCGGGCATAGTAAATTATGTTTTTCTTTTTGGCTCCCCCTCTCCCTTCACACAAGTATAGACTAGATTAATTTAAAATTGACCCACTTTAGTGACCGAATGGTCTAAGGCATCACTCTCGTGTTGGGCTGGTCTTCTGACGATGAGAGATCGGGATTCGAATCCCAGTCTAGTACATTGATAGTGATTTTTTCTAACTGGTTTTCACTCTACTTCTAAGCAATTGCGGATAGATAATAACCTAAGGAATAATAACTATGAGTAAAACAGTAATACAAATTGTACCTGCATCTGAGTTCAGAGAAAAATTGAAAGTCAAAGAAATAAATCACGCATGGAGAAAAGCTTTTTACTGCATCCGGTAGAGATTAAAACCTTAACCTCCCCACCTCCTTTGATACATTATCTTAGTAGTCTTATGACTTAGACTGCGTAACAACCTATGCTGGCGTAGATTTTTAACAATAGTAATATTTCTAATTATTTAATTGAACCCCTCTAATTACTTCCTTTCATGTTGACTCGCTACCGCATGACACTAATTACATCATTTCTTTATCCGCTTGAGAACAACCTTTTTTTTTCGCTATCATTCACTAATAAAAAAAGGTTCTTACATACTCACTGGGTGTTCAATTTTTCCAAAGACGAATTCAGCCCCTCCAGTGTTTCTGGTAATGTGGGTTGAACCGAAGAGCGAGAGTGGTGGCTGAAAACATTAAACTTAATGGAACCAGCCATGAAGGTACCTGGTATGACAAGCTGGGACGCAATTAGACTGTTGGCTAAAAATACTTGGGATTCAGTTCAGTTGTCTACTTAGAATTATAGGAACGCAGTTCATATGTTTCTTATCAGATGATTCAAGCTAGGGACGCCATTTCGATGCTGCGGACAGAAACGCTCTTAAATAAGAGCATAACATCTTAATTACAATAAACTGATATATCATTTTATAAAATAAATTATATTTCTAAAAATACAACCAATCATGGCTGTCTGTTAAAACCTCGCATCGGTGAGCACACGGACAAAGGCGTTTGGCTTGTCTAGTTTGCTTTGCCGTTGAAGAAATAATATGGGTTCAGGCAGGTATACCTACTGAGGGTGTTTTTCTTTCAAACTTTTTATGGCTCCCACTCTTTCTCCACTCAAATGAGTGTTGTAAAGTTCTGCTGTTACGGGTCCCACGTTGGGCGCCAATTGAAGTGATTCGTATTTTCGGGTTCCACTGTTGGACTCCAATTGAAGAGGTTACCGTTTAATTAGCAGATAATTTCCCCTTGATCGAGCACTAATTAAAGTGATACGGTATTTTGATGATATAATTGGTATTTATAGCCCCGTGGTCAAGCGACAATGGAAGAGTTTCGTTACGGGTCCCACGTTTGGACGCCAATTGAAGAGGTTACCGTTTAATTAGCTGATAATTGCCCCGTGATCGAACACTAATTAAAGCGGTACGGTATTTTGATTATATAATTGGTATTTATAGCCCCGTGATCGAGCGCCAATTGAAAAGTTCTTGAATAATAACACAATTGTAAAGTTTGATACTATTTATTTATTCAATAATCATTATTTGAAATGGTCGGAAAACTGATCATGTCGGGTAGCGTAACAATTTAGAGAGGCGGCTGATAACACGATCGTAGGAATCGCGGACAGGAGTTGCAGTCCGAGTACATCAAGGACTGGTCTCCCAGTGTCGTTAAATTGCACCATCTTCCGTATATATCATTTGCTCATGGAAGCTTCGAGAAGCTTGTGTATAGAAAAAATAAAATAAAATATAAAAAACATCTGGATAGAAGTAGAATGTTCGAGAACAGGAAACTGACTCAAATTTCCTTTTAGAAATGCATATCGATCATTCGAGAATAGGAAGTTATTTTTCTTTTCTTATAAAGACTTTAAATTGTCATCTTGACCTTACAGGTCCTACATCACGCAGTCTGACGTCATTTATAGTGGCTCTTGTGCCTTCTTGGAAGAAGAAGTGCTTTAAGCGCCACGTAAAAGATTGTATTATTTAAATTAAATAAAATACGTTTATAAAATGAAGACGATATTATTGTCAATGCTCTCACATATTCTTTAGGGGCAAATCAGGTACATTACAGTGTACAATACCACCAAAGCTCTAGCCGCATCGTCCCAACCCCGTTAGTGTAATTAAATGCGGATGTCTCGGACTTTAAATAACAAGACGCGGTGCAATAAAGAAAGTTATCAAAGGAAAGTTTATCCACAGATTTATATTAGTCTGATTATTTTTAAAACACATAATAGAAAGGTTTGTAGATATCAGTCTACAATTAGATATTCATGTCACTTCTAAAAACGTGTAGTTATGTAGAGTGGCACGTCCTAATAGCCCATTAATTACTATTACTTATATAAAAACTAAACAGAAAATTAAAAACAATTAAAAAACCAATCAAGCTTGGGGAGAAAAGAAAGAATACGCACTGCATAGCTCGTTTCATACCTAAAATAGTCGCAAAATTAAGGCTTCAGTTTCTTAATATACTGGATTAACTGTGACAAAAATATAAAGGCTTGATGCTTAAGGTGGGGATGTAGGGTACGCGAGAAAAGGTTAGTGTTTATGTAGTTTTTATAACAAAACTTTTTTGGGCGAAATAAATCAAATATTTCAATACACAAATACAAAGTTTAATTTTTTTCACATGGTGATCTCAACAGTTGTTGAATATCTCTCATGAGCATAGCGGCATCATCTAAAAACCTTTTTGAATGATCATAGAAGGTTATCACTAAATTCCAGGACACTCTTGACAGATATTCAACAAGTGTTGAGGTTACCATGTGAAGAAAATAACTAAACTCAATGTTTTGTATAGATGCAACATTTGATTTATTTTGGCCTAAATAGTGTTGCTATAAAAACTGCAAAAATACTGGCCTTTTCTCTCGCGTTCTCTGCATCTCAAACTTAGCGTGATGTAGGGAACGCGATAAAATGACAGTATTTTTGCAGTTTATAACTAAACATGTTTTTGGCAACAACAAAAAAAATATATATATATTATTTCAGTACAAATGTAGAGCCTAATTTTAGTCATATGGTGATAACATACATGTTATTTTATAGGTAGAAATAATAAAACTAATTTTATTTATATTTGAAGTATTTACCATGCATTCTCTGAACAGGCTGATTATATCAGCACATGACTTACAAACTAACTTAAATTTAGAACATACACAAGACCCAGGCCCGCAGCCGTTAATTCATTTTTGTGAAAGGCGAAACCCACATTTCACAAATGAAACATTTTTCGGCCGTAACAGGAGTAGAACCATAGCTTGGTGGGTAGACACGCTACCGACTGGGTTAAGGTGTCGTACTAGTATTAATACTATTTATTAAACGTTACAGTTGCAGATCATACGATTTGGCGTATTAATACGTTAAATTAGATCTAGTAGCTTCTCTAGCCGTCAAATAAGGTTATTCCTATGAAATAATGTAATGTATGCGGAACGCTCTTATCGAACTATTGCCAGCGTTTTTTTGCTATGATAATTTGTAATTCCCACGGCAATAGTTGACTTGTTTTGAATTCAGTATTCAATAATGGTCGAAAACATCGCACGTGTGTACGGGTCATTAAAAACTGCGTGCGCCAAGGACCGCCTTTTGAAGACGTTCACAAAATGAGTGAGGACAGATGTATCTCTACGCCTTGGAGACAGGAATGCAGCAAGTGCGCTCAGCATGGAGCAGCCACGCCCCTTTCTAGCACCTGGAGGCAATAGGCACGGCCTCAGGTACGGAAACAAAATGAGTGAGGACAGATGTATCTCTACGCCTTGGAGACAGGAATGCAGCAAGTGCGCTCGGCATGGAGCAACCACGCCCCTTTCTAGCGCCTGGAGGCAACAGGGACGGCCTCAGGTACGGAAACAAGAATCGACCACTTAAAAAAATTGACGTCTCGTCATGACAGGAAGCGTCGCATTTTCTTTATTACGGGATTCAAAGCAGCATTTGCATATCTAAGCGTCAGACTTACGTATTCGATAACTTAAATAGCGGTGTGTTTCGGAACGATTACTGTTAAGTATTCTAAAAAACATGTCTCGAGGTGAAGAAATAGGTAATGTAATTATTTATTTATGACAACGTTTCCTCCAGTATTATATAAACAACCATTTGTATATGTCAAAAATCAGACAAATACAAATGGCTATGATAGACTACAGAATGAAACGTCGTCATAAATAAATAATTAAATAGAGAAGCTTTTTCTTGTGGTTAAGTGTTTAGATTGGTCTATCACGCATCTTAGAAATAAGGGCATTCACTGACATTTGATTAGAACAAGAATATAACATGAATAATGGAAATACCTGCTGCGGGGGTCGAATGGTCTAAGACAAGTCTTCAATCTCACAGTAGACCGAACGGCCGAAGACGGGTAAATCGGGGTAGGATGTAGTGAGGGTATTTTATTCTAAAAGCCTCATTACCTCCTTATTTATACTACCCAGATTAAACTGTTAATGAGCCTTGTTGAAGAAACTAGATAAAAACACTATAGTTTATCACATGGATTATGTTTATTCTTTAATTAAGTGTATTTTTATTTCATTTTTTTAAATAAATACTAGTCGCCATACCCACTCGAAAAATTGCGGCTGAGACAACGTTCTTACCTGTCCAAATCATGGGGTTTCTAGTTTTGTGATTTGTGTGCGAGCTTACAGCGCAACATTTTTTTAGGGACCTTGAATACTTTTTTTTATTACGTCCGGGACTTTATTTTAATATCGTCCATACACAGTCACCGATTAACGAAGATTATATATAGATTGCGGCTTCGCTATTGGGAATGTGTTAACTTTTATATAATAATATTTAAAATAAATCCTCTCATTTTTATAAAAAAACTAAATTTGGTTTGGTAAAAATTTAGAAATTTCTGCCAATTTTTTTTCTTTTTTTTTTCAAATTTTAAATTTGAATATATTGACTTTTTTTTTTTTTTTTTTTTTTTTTTNTCAGCTTTAATTTTTTTTAATATGAAAACTGGTTGGATAAACTCTATGAATCGATGTCGAAAGCAATGGCCTTGCGTTTTAAAAATGTAAATAACTAATGGTAGAGTTTATGAATCTGACCTCAGGAAGGCTGGGATTCACTCCCTTTCCAGATTAACAGGGGAAAGGGAGCGGGATAATTATTCCAATATAGTTCTCTAGTCTTTTTTCAGATAAATGATACTAGGTTTATTTTGAGTTCACCCTACTCATCATAATATATTCTATTTAATAGATTAAAATATAAAGTATCAGTGAAACATAATACTCGTGTACACGCTATCATTAAGTAACGCATCATTATTGAAGATGGAGATACTTTCGTGAAATATGTCACCACCATGCTAAAACACACAAATCCATCAGAAGTGCAGTTGAAAAACATTGTTATCAATTAAATATTGCTTCAAAAGAGGTTATCTTGGCAGAGGAATAATATTGTTCCTTAAAAAATTATAGGTTAAAACAAACGCAAGCGAAAGTATTGGGATCGTGACTGGATGCAGGGGGTTAGAAAAAATGGGTGCATCGATTACCCTAATCAATCAATTCATATTACCCATTTACATCTTTACTAAAAGCAGTTTAAGATGTTTTTCAAAGATAAAATGATTACTTTGATAACATATTTGACTGAAAATGTGATCTCAAGCTACTAAATAAGGATCGTATTTATGTTCTAATCTCGGGATTCAACCAACCACCCAGTTCAGGACAAATTTATAATAGCTGACGTTCTAATATCGAATATATGTATTTTGTACATCCTTAAAGTTGTAAGACAACCAACATATATCAGTGGTGATAATTTATGTCATGATGACATAATATCTAACTTGTACATTTGTTTACACGGTATTAAAGGGTCGACATTCGATGGGGAATCATCAATGATGCATCACTAAGTGATATCGTGTACATTCCATTTAACCTGAAATGTGACAGTTTTACTCTGACGACCTACACTAAGGCTCTATCTTAGAAGCTACATCATTGTGGGACTCGTCGAGAAGCTAGCTACATTTCAAAATAAACTGAGCGTACATAAAGTTTTATTGAGTTTATCCTGTCTTTATTGTAATTTCAGTAGTAAAAAAACCAACATAAAATATTTTTAATCACTTCCCTTTCCCTTAATATAGCCGAACAACTGGCGCATGTGACCGGACGATAAAAAGTGGTTGCGCGGTGTGTACAAGCGTGCGTCATGTGAGGTCTGCTGAGGAACAAGTTTTATCATGTGCTTTGTTTTATGAGAGTCTATAATCCATCGGGCATGTCGATGTTCAAGCCACCGCTTCCTATTAGCCGTCAAGCGCGCAGTCTTATAGAAGAGAAATTTTGCACACACACAAAGGCGGTTCTATAAATTTTCTAACTGAGCAAACATCTTGTGGTCATGTAATGTGATCTAAAGCGAAGCTTTTCATTGTATTTTTTGTAATATATTTGAACATGATGTTATTTTCTTACTGGCTTCTTAAGTTCAAACAAGACATTAATAACTTAATCCGATAGATACGAATTATGAAAGTAACTAAAGGAAAATTTTAACGAATTAAATTGTACAAAAGATGGGCAATGAATGTAATATGGAATACCATTTATAAAATATCTCCCGTGCTACAAAAAGCATTCAGGAGCCGTATTTATAAAAATACCAAAATTAACATGAAGGGAGGGTGAGAAAAATATCTAAGAAATAAAACCCTCAACACATCCAGCCCTGATTTTAACCACAAATTCCCCATCACCTGACAAAACAGACTAGTTGAGCCTAACAATAATTCCGCATGCTTCTCTATACGTTTTAACAGTTCTAGCCAAAATGTTATTTCTATCAATATTTCGCAGTTTACCGCATCTTCGGGAACATGGATGAAGACGTCAGGCATAAAGGTTCGAATTTTGGCAGTAAATAGATAGTTTTTCACAGGTGGCATATCAATGTTTGTTTTCTCATATTCTTTCCTCAATAATGTGAATGCAACTCCTTGTTTTTATTAGTATGAACCAAAAATATAAAAAGCGTTAGTTAAATACCATAAATGCAAATATACAAATTGGTAAAGTTTAATTAACTACATCGTAATAGACTTTGGACCAAGAGGTTGGTATCAGAGTGGTTAAAAAAGCAGCATGTTTGCACTGAGAGTGATGTTTCCACAGTTTAGTTTTCCCTCCTCTTTCCAATCGAGTACTAGTTAATTTACTATTCATTATCTTCCTCGTTGTCCTCAGAGTAATAATATTGCACAAGTGCTGCCTTAATGTATTACCCAATCACCTCTGGGGACATGGAGACTTGGATCGTGAATTTTCAATAATAATAATAATAATAATACTTAGCACTGCGTCTTACTACCCGTTCGGGATATACGCTTTAAGCACTAATTACTCTAATGGATTAGGAATTGGGAAGGTTGAATTAAAGGATGTGAACCCGCATTTGCGTGGAGGGAGAGTGGAAAACCATTTAGGAAAAACCACCCTCAGTTCACCCGACCGAGATTCTAACCTCGATCTCCCCGTCCTCAGCAGTCTAAGCTCAACCCAACAAGCGCGTTAGCCAGCTACGCCACCGAGGCGGGTGATTTTCAATAAAGTGTTGCGAAAGAATGGTAGCATAAGAGTGATTCAGAGTTCATTATAGGTGAGGTCTAAGGGCCCGTCCTTAAATTACGTGAGGTATTTCTTAGAATAATTTTCAACCAACCCCTTCCCCAAGTAAGGGATTGTAAGATTTTTCTTTACCACTTCCCCTCCCCCACTATATTACGTAATTTTTTATGAGTTGGTAAATTATATTAATTTAGTCGTTTGATTATTTTTAAACATAATAAAGCGAGTGAAATGACATTTTATTATACTTTAATTGCAGTGAGTAAATTAAATATAAGTGAATATTTATTAATATTTATATTCTGACCATTTATTTTAGATTTCGTCTTATCATAAGGATTGATAAAAAAAAAACTTACTTAAGATTAATTCTGACCCCGCTACCCCACTGCAAGAAAACGTACGAAAATACTGAACCCTTCTCTCCCAAAAGCCCTTATGTAATTTAAGGATGGTCCTTATGAAACTAATAACCCTTAGCTTGTGTGTTATGTTTAAGTAGTAAGCTTCACACAGGGATTAATAAGATCACCGCCTACTTGAAGAGAAATGTCCTCGCGACGATGTATTTCTCATAGTAATAGCATCTCTGAAGCTTCAAAACTCCCAAACGAGTTATGACCTATTCAATTAGGATTTTTTTTTCTATGCCCCGATTAAAAATGACTTTATTGGTTTAGAAGAAGGCTATGAGCCAATTAAATTTAGCTCAGAAAAGCGATATTTCTTGTGAGACATCTTTGAAAACGAGTCTATTTAATATTTTCATGGTTTGTTAGGCTATAAAACCTAGAATGGAAGGTTTTTAATTCTGTAAGTATATGTTGAACTTTTTCACCTCCATTTTAGTGTGAGCCATATTTTTAGTTAACAAATAGATTTTTAGGTAAAGTGGAATTTCTCGATATCTACAATTCATCTCAACGGCTTATTCTAAGCGTTAGAATATGGAGAGTAGCTTGAAGGAAATGCACACTTATTATTGTGGAGAGAGGGTGTAAAAACCACAGGGATAAGACTAAAGTGGGAATGTACACCCAGTGCCCCTGGCCTAAATTCTAACCCCAAATTTTCGTCAACGATAATCCTGTGTAATGTTAATCTTAAACCCTGGACCACTCAGCCACCAGCGTGGTTCAACTTGTGTTGAGAGCCTTAAATAAAACTAAAATTTATGATAAGCCTCTATCAACTTTTGTATGAAACGTATCACCAATAATAATAATAATAATAATAATAATAATAATAATAATAACAATAATAATATAAAGAGAAACCTGGCTGATTTGCCGTGGCGTGTTTTGGAAAGTGCGTCTCGCGACTGTCAGGACAGCCAGAATCGAGCTGAAGACGGACACGAGGGACGTCCCCTGATCCGCCCATTACTCTAGGCGGTGGTTGTACCACGTAACTTCATAATACTTGTCTTCATCATAACAGCTTCCTGTCTGTCGCGTTGACCCGACATCTCAGGTTAGGATACCATTATGTAACAAGGTGGATTCTGCAGAACCAACAAGATTACACGGATCATAAGCTTTATTAGGATTTTGGAAAGAAGTAGAGATTGGAAAATAAATAGGCTTTTTTTTTTTTGCGTTTAGTCATAAATTTATTTGATTACTAATATTGTTTATAAGTTTGATAATATATATCTAAAATAATGAAAATTAGAGGACTTTGCATATAAATATGTAAATGTGGTCTTAGAAACTTTTGTAAATGATGCAATACTTCCTAGCAAAATCCTATCATAATGAGGTTTTAGCACCAACAACATATCTTGTGGGATTTCCCAGACGTGTTTAATAATATGTTTGTGCATTATTACAAATGTATTTATTTATTTTAGATACATAACTCTAAATTAACCCATCGCCAGTGAGCACATAAACAAAGACGTCAGTCTCGTCTAATTTGGTCTGCCAGTGACCGGACGGTTGGGTTTAGAATACCAAGTGATTTTTTTCTCCCTAAGCATTTTCTAAATCTTTCTACAAGCAAAACTGGTTACATTTCTTTTAAAATATTTAATCCCTATTCTATTAGGGACAATAGCCCAAACGAGTAGTAAGACACAACGCAAAAAAAAACTAAATTCCCCAAGGTGTTTTGATTAATAAAATGTGACCACCCCCTGATTCTCAGTCGTTGAATTACAGAATGATAATGAATAAAAAAACTCCATGACATCAGCCCACAAGCGTACTATACCGACCGAGCGGCCACCGTAGTAGTGGGAAGAGTGCCAACATTTGTGGATAGAGGGTGTCATGTGGTCAGCACAATGAACCCTCCAGCCATTAAGCTCTGTTTTCTAGACCTGAGCTGCTACTTATTTATTCAAGTAACTCCTCACGAGACCGAGTTTTACCCCGTTCCAGACACACTGCTTCGCATAAAGATTATGTAAGTACCGGGGAGTGACAGTGGGACCTCTGGATATGTAGCCTGGAACTATGGCCATTAGACCACAAAGGCGGTCGAATAAAAACAAATATTTAGAGAACTGTATAACAAGAAACTGATAAAAGAAATACACAGACATCAACCTGAAGCGACACGGGGAGCTCCTATCTAAAATAGACTACCACATATCACTATCGAGATTTGAACCTGCACCACCAGATTAATCTGGCACGAAAACTATGCTGGTCTATAGTAGTTCACATGGATGCGTAATCTCAGGATGAGAGAGAGGGTAAAAGTTGTTTTTCAATTGATGCCAACACAATACAAAATACTTTCTCTTTATGTACAATTGCTATACCCTTTCCTAACGATCACTCTAAGTCGAAACAATGAAAGTTTTCTGGATCAACGAACGCTCAGATAATTTATCAAGAGAAGATTCCCACGAAACAAATGAATGGAAATTCAGGCACGTTCCTTCAGATGCACTTCCTTTTGGCATGTGTGCATATGTAAGTATATGTGTATGTGTGTTTATTTACTCGCAAGGAAGAAAATAAAGTCATGCCAAAGTAACGAGAGGCCTGCCAATGATCTGTCATAGAAGACTTGATGTTGGGATAGGTTAGGGAAGCAAACCATCTGAATATATAGAAGTCATCTCCGTGGCTGAGGAAGATTTCTTTGGCTAACTTTTATTGGCATTCACTTTTATTCTATACGCACTGGTGGGCGCGTGAACTAGATTTTAATCACACATGATTTGATTTTGCGATGACGCGGAGATTGGTGTGCATCTGTGTGTGCAGAAGCTGTTTTTTTGTTAAATTGTTTCTCGGTCTCATTCCACGCAAATATGAGTAAGTTTTCCTCAAAATATTAATAATTATATGTGATGAGAACTTCCTCCAGTGTTCAATGTTTTACCACCCCGTCTGAGATATTCTCACATGTTAACCAAAGGGGTAGGAAAAATAATATAATTGAGACTGAGTGTACCCAAATTTTCTTGGAAGATGAGTGGGATACCATTACAGAAAGTCTACCTCAGTACACCTGCCCCAGGATTAGAGCTTTAAAGTTCCCATCAACAGCAAACCAGACAATATGAGGCCGATGCCTTTGTCCCTGTGGTTACCGGTGATATTACCTCTATGCCTATGGTCCATCTAGTTATGACTCTCGGGTTTGATTCTAGGTTGGGCTTAAAACGTATCTCTGTGATACTGAGTTTACTATCGTTAACATCTGTGGTCTTGTGGTAAAGAACTCGCCTCATGACCCCGATGTTCGTGGATTCAAACCCAACCAGCATCAATGGATTTTTCTTGAGTGATAAAAATCAGTAGCACAACTTCTTTCAGAGATGAAGTAAAGCCTTCGGTACCATGTCGATTTTGGCTTATTAAAGAACCCTTTAAGGTATGTGAAAATAACTTTCCCTTAAAAATTGGCAAGTACTTTTGCTCTCGCTCATAGAAATTCTCGTGTGCTGATATAATCAAGCGGTTCAGAAAGTACCCTACATATTAGATACCCCAAATAAATGAAAAATCAGTTATTATCTTAAAGTAAATGGTAAATGAATAGTCTGGATGTATGAGAGTAGTGTTTGTATGAGCTTGATACTAAATGTTTCTAGAAAACAAACTCATTTATATAACCAGAGTAACTTAATTAACCTAAGAAAGCATACTTTCTTTTAAGAATCATCTCATTATTGTCACTTCCTAGTCATTCCTCCGATCAGCTGCCATTTTCGAGTTGTTTCTGACGGTTATATCACTGACAACTAAAAAGGATAACATTAAAACTAAAATTGCTCATGATCCAATAATTTTTCAAAACCGCCATTGGGTGTTCAACATGACCGTATCCAGTTTATTGCGGGAGGTATGTTTTAGAGCAGGGGTTACCACTGTCTGCCCGCGAAGTTTTAGGAAAAGTACTCTACTGTATTAAATTGGTGTTTTTATCCAAGAAACGTAAAGCTTATACTTGCGTAGGAAAAATCCATGAAAGCTTCAAATGATGTTTATGTTTAATTTGTTCCTTAAATCTGATTTATTATATTTAAATATCCAAAATTTGTTTAATATGAAATTCAACTTGTTTAGATTTCCTCTTCTTATTTCATTCACAATTAAATACCTGTTATCATTTTTGCATAATTTGACAAAAACTAGTGGATTATGATGCGGTCCGCCACTAGACTCTTGGATTCAATTGTAGAGCCTGGGGTATTTTCAAGCTTAAAACCCCCTTTTTTAGAAAATACAAACATATAAGTAGGTAATAATCTTACTAAAAAGCTCAAATTTGTTACTTTTAAATAATATCAGTTATATCCTAAACAGAGGTGACACGTGTATAGGCACTGCAGAACTGCAGCACGCCCTATTTCCAATTAATATTATCGATAACATTTAATATAATGAGTTCTTTTTTCTTTAATTCTTTATTTATTTTTGTAGTACAATATATATTCCTTACTTCAGTACTTCAGTAGCCATCCCCCTGTTTATGAAAAAGATACAAAAATCTTTGTATGGAACTGTGCGCTTCACAGTGCCAGTGACGTGGTGTTTAACTGTTGTGCTTCATGCGCACATAGGAGGGAGGTGGAGAGGAAGGCGGGACTATCAGGTAGAGAGAGCACTGTTTCTCTCGCAGTGGCGGCTCTGGCGTGATGGTGGAAGGAAGTCATTTTTACTCAGCGTATGCTGTGCTTAAAAACCGTGTAAAGTGTACAAGAATGTAGAATTAGAGTATTATTCTGCTTTCAGCTATTCTATTTGACTCATTCTTTTCGGTTATTTTATTTAACAGAAAGACTAAATGTGCTTGCAGTACTTTCAATTGAGAAAAATTTCCTCAATTGTCATCCAGAGATCAAGGATAAAATTATTGAACTTTTTGCACAAATTAAAACAAAAAGAATGGATTTCATTTTTAAATGAGTAGATCAAGCTTGAACTGTAACAATTTAAGTTAAAGTAAGTAATAAAGGTAGTTTTTTTTGTTAAGATTTTATCAAGTTCCTGAATAAATTTTATTTTTATACATGTTTTTTCCCTTTTACACAATTTAAAACAAAGGCTAAAAAATTTCTGGAGCAGCACCCTCCCTAATTTTAGCTACGAGCAGCCACTGACTGGTCTTATAGTAACTATTTGGTGATGTCGTCTAGAGAATGAACAGCAAAAAGAAGATTATCTCGGAATAAAAATAAAGTTATAACAGTTTCACGCATGTCATTTAGTTGATTCTTTGTTATATGTGTAATTTGATCATGTGAATTAATCTTAATTAATCATGATTGAATATTTCCAGGTCTTTCAAACCACTTTTGTAGGAACTAGTAGCGTGAATGTTTATTTTTTAATGACTGTTCATGAAAATGTTTTCATAGCCGATAATATATTTGAGCTCGGATACACTTGGCAGGGCTAAGCTGCGGAGGGGACTAGGGATGATTTTGTATTTCACTTATCACCTTATTTGAAATTAAGTATAAGTTAAGTTATATTAACTTTAAATTGTTTTCTGACCCAGCTTAGTGTTTATTAAGTGCAAGTTAACAAACTAGAGGAATAAAACATTTATTCCCAAAAAGGTTTCAAATCAATGTGTTATATCTAACTTTATTAAGTTAAATATTAATTAGTTTGAGCTAGAACAGTTAGAAAATAAAAACATCTATAATACTAGATAGTTCTGTCCTGATTCTGAGATTGTCAAATAACTATTTATTTGAATCTTGTAAATTCGTGTATTGTTGTTTCCGAGGCACTTAAAACACTTGTTTTTACTTATTAAAGAGTAGGACCTTTGATTATGGTAGATAAATATCCAATTAAAATTAATTACTGAGAGACGAACACGAAGCTCTTGGATATTTTCAAAGGCCACTGACCAGATTGAGGCATACCCGGGGCCATAACGCTCTCATTAAAGGCAAACCACAATACAGTTTTTGTATAGTGAAACATAGTTATTATGAAAAATACAGACACCTTAATTAAATTGTTTGTAATTTTTTTGGGAATGCTAAATGAAAATTCGGCAAATAGAATGTACATTTTGAACACAGAGAGCATTTTTAGAGTCCTATTTTTTAGGAAGAGCCTTTTAAAAATACAAACATTTTTTGTTGGAAGAAAACGACTCTACAATTAAGTATAAATGAAAGGTGAAGCTTGGGGGAATAATCAGTATAATTACGGAAATAAGCCGCTACTGAGTCATAAACGTCCATCACGCTGTTTTAAAGCAAATAAGATTGAAGAATAACCCTGACAATGGGACGATCGCTTAATATATCAGTGGTAGAGCATTGGCGCGCTAATTCAATTGTATTGGGTTCGATTCCCCCGTACAGGTGTCATTTTTCAATTTATTCGGATATTAATTTGTGTTTTCAACATTTATAGGATTTAAATACTTACTATAAGTGTTATTTTATAGGCATATATTTGTCAAAAGTGACAGCTGCAGATAGCATGACTGGGCATAAAATACGTGAAAGTAGATATAATAGCATTTCTATATGACAGATAAGCTCCTTCACATGAAAATTGGACTGTAGCTTCCAAGTATATTCCCGGGGCTAAATAGTTAAGATGGCTCACTGTAATTACTGGTTCGATTCGGAATGTTTGAGATTAAGACCTCTTTTTTTTTAATACGGGCTTGTCCTGCTATCCAATTTGTAAATATAGACTGGTGCTAGAGATGGGTGTTTGGTATTATCGGTGGAGTTTTAGACATTTTTTTAAACTTCGTCTTGCTGTCCACCCTGACCATCCTCATCTTCTTACATTAATAGGATAGGAATGAAAAAGGTTGAATGTAGAGGTAGTGTACCCGTATTTGAATGGAGGGAGGGCTAAATAAAGAACAAGTTATGTTTAACTGGCTCGAATTTAAATCCCGATCTCTTCTTCATCGTCAAAACAGACAAGACGTGCTTTAAGATAATTTCACGGGCCATCGACGTGGGACGATCCTAGATTAAGTTGGTTTGTGAGTTGTGTAATTATTTAACATATAAAAAAAACACTCCATGGCGTTAGTCCGAAATAGAACTATACCTACCGAGCTGTCGTTATCTGTTGGCAATGATGGTCCCAACTTTTGAGGATAGAGGGTGTCATGTGGTAAGCTGAATTAACCCTTTGGTTTCTAGTCTTTGTTTTCTAGACCAGAGCTGCTACTTTTTTACATTCAAGTCGTTCTTCATTTGTCCTCACGAGGCTGAGCTGACCCCAGTCCAGACCAACAACTTCACAGAAAAATTTGAAAGCTCTGGGGATCAAATCTGTAAGCTCTGGATCTGTAGCCAGGAAGTTGTATAATATATATCTTTAAATACTTCAATTAAAAAACAACCAAATCTTTTTCTATTTGATACAGCAGTGATTCCCAAAATGTGGTAAGCCCATTCCTCGGGATACGAGAGGGATTTTAGGGCGTACGCGACGTACCATTGAGCTTAGGCCTACTTAACTTTCGGGGATTGGTACTAAAAAAAAATAACATAAGCACTGGCAGCATTGTGTTTTTGCAACATCCTATAGAGTATTCAGAAAATTGAAAAATGACACCTGGACACGGGAATCGAACCCGACACCCTTGACTTAGTACGCCAATGCTTTGACCACTGAGTTATCCAGGAATCAACCCATTCATAGAATCATTCTTCACTCATATTTTAAGGCAAAGTCTATGACAGACGTGTGGTTCGATTCCCGTGTCCAGGTGTCATTTTTCAATTTTCAGTATATGCTATAGAGATGCGAGTGAATCAACAAATATAATAACTTCGGCTCTTTAATTCATTCTTTATAAGGTTCTAAATAATAATCAAAAACACATACTTTAATTTATAATATTATTTTGGAAACAATATTATTAAATAAATATCTGAATATTGTTGTATTTTTGTAAATTTTATCTAAATAATTACAATATTGTAACAAAAACATAGTTTATTGTTTAAAAAAACTTGTACTGTACATGTTAATTGATAAACACAAAACTAAGTTACATTACCTAAAATTGTGTAGCCTAATCTACAAAATATCCAACAATAATAAAAATTAAGTTTCAATTAGGACGTATTTTCAACAGAAAAAGGCATTACAAACAAGATAATTTCAAAAAGTTACTTACACTTTTGTTGAAAAAATATTTTTCTTCCTTGAGTTCCTTCTTTCAATTCGTATTTTTATGTATAATAGCGACCACACGTGAATATCAACTACAGCAAATTAAGCAACGCGATAGAACTTTCAGACACGCGATAGAACTTTCACAAACAATGAAATGTAAAGATAAGGCGGTAATGATCAAGACGTGTGACATCACGACTGGCGCCGTTGCGTATTCACAATATTTCTGCTTACTGTTAGTTTAAACTCCCTTATCTCAGAGAATAAACACTAAACAAAATGTTTGATGACATCGTTCTAGGCAGCAGGAACTAATCGAGGAATACTTGGAGCGGTTCTTACCTTTAATTGAAAAAAAAAAATAAAAAAAATACTACTATTGCAAAAATGTAACAGCGCCACTCACAAAAGATTAATCACAAAATATTATTTGTTAGTAATGAGTATAATAAAAATATTAATTCAGACTTTGACGGGACGTTATGGATTCTTACGTAACTTTCTTTCCCCCTATCACGGCTTTTCTTACCTTACCCCCAAAAGCTTTATTAAAACAAATTAACAGACATTTATATTTTACAAGATTAAGAGGCATTTGTTTACTTTTTTTTATAAGAAAAGCTGAAAGGGTTTAGTTGATTAGGCCACGGCGGTGACTTGGGAAAGTTTGGGAAACATTTCTTTAGAGTCAAATAAATTGAAAATGACACGTGGACACGGGAATCGAACCCAGGATCTTTGACTTAGCGTGTTAATACTCTACCTCTGAGCTATCCAGGGAATGTCCCTTTCTCAGGATCATTCTTCACTAATAGTTTAGGAGGTTTAGATTTTAAAGGCTTACATAAAATGCGGTGTTGCACATTGATACAGTACATCGCTTTACTAAACTATAATAATAATAATAATAATAATATTTAGCTCCACGTCTTACTACCCGTTCGGGTTATACGCTTTAAGTACGAATTACGCTAATGGATTAGGAATGGGGAAGGTTGAATTAGAGGAAGTGAACCCGCATTTGCGTGGAGGTAGAGTGGAAAACCATTTAGGAAAAAACCACCCTCAGTTCACCCGACAGAGATTTGAACCTCGATCTCCCCGTCCTCGACAGTCGAGCTCAACATGACTAGCGCGTTAGCCAACTACGCCACGGAGGCGGGTTCTAAACTATAAATGATGGTATTGTATTGAAGATAAAACTAGCTAGACAATGCTAATTCATGCAAGGCAACTATTTTGTATGATCTCCCACACGCTTTTAAAGACTCACCTGTTTCTAACTTTCTCAATAAACATTTCTTATGTAGATTTGCCATTTTATTGGATTTTTTTAAAAATACTAAGAATTTCCTATATTTTACGTAATTATTTCGCTCTAAAATTAATTTGTAGGTGGCGAATATCTCGTCGGAACGTTTAATAATGATTGTGACGAAACAAATGATTTAATTTTACGTGTTGTGAGTTAGTAGCTTTCTACAAATATGTGCATGTTATCGTTGTGTTAGGCAAACTGAACATCTATTTTCAATTTGAAGAGCAACATTTTCACCATCTAGACTTAGAAAGATAGGGGTTGATTATAAGAACAAACCTGTCTGACATATCGAAAATTATCCAGCTCTATTTTTGTGTATTTATTAGCTAATGAAAAAATAATTTTAGCACTGCCTCTTAACACCCGTTCGGGTTATAAGATTATTTACTAATTACTGTATCTGATTACCAAACCGTTTCTTCACCTCTGACAAGATGTGTATTAACCACACCTTGTTAATGTGTGGAGTGCCAGGCCTCCACCGTGGTCCGGATTCCACGTTAAACTGTAGGTCCTCCATTTCATCTCTCAATCACCCTACCATTATACATTAGCGTAAGCGCGTATAACCCGAACGGGTAGTAAGATGCGGTGCTAATAATAATAATAGTAATAATAATAATTATTATTATTACTAATTGCACTAATGGGTTAGGTATAAGGAAGGTTGAATTTAAAGTAAGTGTACCCGCATTTGCGTGAGAGAGTGAGGATCCATTTAAGATAAAACACCCTCAGTACACTACACCAGGATCGAACCACGATCTCCCCGCATTGGCAGTCTAGTCTCTTGCTAGAGTAGCGCCCTAGACCAAGCGGCCATCAAAGAGGGTATTAGTAAATAATTATGATATCAGCTCAATTTTGAGAGCCATAATATCAATGTTGATTAGCCTAAAATAATCCCCACACGTCTTATTACCCGTTCAGGTTCTAAGACGAGGCATACATTTTAATCACGCCAATGTGGTAGAGATGAGGAAGATATTTTAAATTAAATGTATCTGAATTTGCGTGGATGAAGACCGGGAAACCATTTAGGATTTAATAAAACACCATCAACAGTCCTACACACAATCAGGACTAGAAACCCGAACCTCCCTGTCACCGGAAAACCAGACTAAATGAGCTTTGCACCCCGACCCATTGACTGGGTTATCATACAATTAAATTTAACATCCCCTAAAAGATTCTTCCTTCTGACCATTGAAATATTAGTAATAATTATTAACATGATTTAGTGCCAGAAAAGACTGATAGCGTCTTAGATTAATCTTAGTAAACAAGATAAGAAGGTATTGATTTAAAATATTGTATCAGTATTTCCCTAAGTGTTTTGAAAACATATATCGTGGGAAAAGAACATCGTAGGCAGCCGTTCGATATCAAATGGTGGTCTCTCATGATATATTCAGGCGTACTATCCACTCTCACACTTCTGCGAGTCATCGATAGCCAAACTTGTCTCCATACCATTGGAAACGTATGATTTATTTCTCCTAATCTGCCTTTTTCAAATATGGTCTGAATTTTGAGTTACTGCGCAGCTACTCTCAGTAAATGTACCCCTTCTTAAATCTAAAGAGAGTTAGTGGATGTATCAAAGGATGCCACCCACCTTAGAGACACTGTCGCTTTATTCTAAGACTTCAACTAGTTCCCTCACAGGTTGTAGCTCGGTGTAGCACCCTTTTTAGCTACGCATAAAACGCCCTAACAGCTCCCATAAGAAGAAAACTCATAATATGGTATTATCTTTCAAAATGGAGCAGTTTATTCAAACTCTGGAGAAGAAAGCGACGCTTCGGGCAGGACAAACAGGATAGCTACTCGAAAGAGCAGGACGAGAGGAAGGGGAGAGAGAAGGATGCCAACCCAAGATCCCGTCCTGCCTAAGGACGTATCAATCAGCAGGTAAAAGGTTAGCGTGTGAAGCTTCAGTGTGGGATGGCGGGTGGTATAATTATATGTCAAGCCACCAAGCTCATTGAACCCCTGGAGATCATGGGTGCACAGTTTTACAGGTTTAGGTGCTTTTTTTTAGGAAGCTCAAAGTGTACACTGCAGGTTTTAATTATCATGAAATTGGTATCATTTTAGTTTAAGCACTTGATTTAGTTTTTATCACGATTTAATTCCCGTCCGGGCAATCCTTACTTAACTACGCTATTATTATAGAGGTGAGAAATGTTTAATTTATTAGAAGTGTACCTGCATATATGTGGATAGATATGAGAAACCATAAAGGACATACAATCCTTCGAACCAAGTAGGATTTGGATCCCTACCTCCCCGTCATTGGGGATCCAGACAAGACTAGACGGTCGTTTAGTCCGCGTGCCCACTGATGCGGGAAAACACTTAAGGAGTGAACTAGTAGCCGACCCCGTAGTATGGTGGTCAGCACTCCTGGTTACCAACCTAAGGGTCCCGGGTTAGAATCCCGGCTGGTATTTTTCTCGAAAGGGGAACTATCCCAACGGTCACCAGGTTCTTATTCGCTAGGCTTAAGTTAGATTAAAAGTGTATACTGGTTCCACACCCTCACCTAATCTCATCGGGACAGGGAAAGAGCCTCCACGGAAAGGATGCGTGATTGGTAAATTTGGACGCCCCTTAAGTACCAGCTAATCTTCTCACAAACTGGGTTACGAGTGCTGTAGCCCAGACACGCATGTAAATAAAAGTAGACTAGTGCAGTTTTAATTTATTCTGGATTGATAAAATAAAAGTTTGATAGATACTTATTTTATTATAGTTGCAGTTTAATCAAAAAGTTTATGATATGATAAAATCATAATCTATATAATGAATTAAGATTTATCTTTGGTTTAAATCGTATGCGATTCACAAACTCCATTTACATTTATGTTTTAAAATTAAATTTGCTCATATTGGGCTCTAGCGCGGACATTTGTATTAGTTGATGAACTCACATACCCAAAAAAGAGACTTTCTTTTTTTAAAAAAAAGTTTGACTGTGGTTTCTAAACATTCCTAGATATCTCTGTGTTAAAGCGTTGGCGTGCTATTTCAAAAGTTTGATTACCATTTCTAGAAGCCATTTTTCAACATTACCACTAATATATGTGAAGAATATGGCTCTTAGATAGATTTGAACTGCAGACATTTGGCTTGGCTGAGAACCAAATACCCAGGACATATTAAAACAAATATTTGACTACTTTTTGTATTTTGTGCATCCCTTGAAACAAAAGTATTTTCAAAAAAATAGTGGTTATTTTATCATAACAAGATCCATTAGCATGGCCAGAGACTAAGAGGAGACTGTAACAATTCAAGGGAATCTCGGTTCAGTCCCAGTTAGAATGTGCAGCTGAATGCTTGATGCCAACTTGGAAAGCCACAATTTTAATCCGAATAGAATGTATTTTTTTTACCACGTGTTTTCAATTGTTTTATTTTCCAAAATTGCATATATTAAATTCATACTGTTAATCATATGATTATATAATATAAATCAAGCTGCTAATAAACCTTGGTGCTGATCAAATGAACTAAACGTAAAGTTCATCTTATGGTTTGCCTGTGACGGGGTGGTAGGTATTCGAAACGCGGAAGAGTGTTCTGAGAGTGATTTTCCTTAAGTGGTTTCCCACTTTCTAGTCACACGAATGAGGGTCTATTTATTGTAAATAAGAAAATTCTGGGAGCTGAAGGAGGAAGCAGAGGACCACATTCGCTGTCCTAAGTTCACTGACAAAAGGAATGGACCTGTCGTAAGACAGAACACCTAATAATAACGGTAAAATATATGTTTGCTGCTACTGTGTGGTTGTGTCTTTAAAACGTGTTATGTTGGCCTGGATTAAGTTAGTTGCGAGTTACTGACTATATTCAGAAGAAGAGTGTTAGATGTTTCAAATAAAACAACATAACATGAAACATGTTTTTACTTCAGACATGCCGCCTTTGTTATGTTAATCCATAAAACTTGATTTGTAAAGTCGCAAACACAGCTACGTGTGAGGAAATTTAGAAATAATGCCAAATGTGTTTCATATTGAGCCATATATTGGAATGAAATCGTCATATATATATATATATATATATATATATATATATATATAGCGGACTTTTTTTGGGTTTTATCTTATGGTATTACGTTATTCGTGGGCTTTTAGCGTAGAGAGCGACTAAAGTTTTACTAGAACAGCGTCTTACTACCAGTTCGGGTTATACGCTTATGTATTAATTACGTTAATCACTTTAGGGATGAGGACGGTCATATTTAAAGGAGGTGCACCCGCATTTACGTGGAGAGAGGATAGAAAACCGTTTTGGAAAAACACACTTAGTTCACCTGACCAAGATTCGAACCCTGATTTTCCCGTCATCGGAAGTTTAGTCTACTGTGAGAGTAACGCGTTAGACCATGTGGCTACCGTAATGGATCAAAGCAAGTTATTCAAATTTGGCTAACCCCATTATATTCGTTAATGATGTAAACAAATCTATCTTCAATCTACTGGCAACTTTGGGCTAGTGTTTGAAACATATCTTCAGTAAATTAAATAAATCTTGACAAATTAATTATCACAAATATTTATTTGTCTCTTAGGAAATCCATTTTCACACTGTTTCTTGTACTTTCTTTAATATATATATATACAAATATTAATTTGTATCTGCAAAAAAAAAAAAAAAAAAGAATAATTGCCAAAAAAATTAATTTAAATTTGATAAAATTTTTAAANAATTTGTATAGACTTTTACACCCTGATTTTCTCACGAATGGGCATTTGGAACACCTCCTGGAAAATGAAAAACTTATTTTTTGCAGTCAGCTTTGATGACATTTTACAATATTATTATTATTATTACTTTATAAGAATTGATAGTAAGTATTAAAAGTATCAGCTGGAGAATACACGACTACACGTATGAACACGTGAAGTTATATCAACTCGCTTTTCTAGTCGTCAGATAAATCCATTCGAAATAAAATTGTTATGTAACATGTTATATTTTATGGTTGGTTTATGGGGACTTCAATTTTTTGTGATGGTTGAAAAGTAGCTAAAAAAACCTACAACATTTTTACGTGGACCGTGTCTTAGGCCTACTTACTACCTGTTCAGGCTATCCTCATATTTACACTAAGACGGTAGAATTGTATTGGAAATTCATCAGTATTAGCGTAAATGAAGAGTGAGCCACAATAAAATATTAAAAAACCTTAGTACGCCCTTCTGGGATTCGAGCCCCAACTTTCCATCATCAATAAACCAGATAGGATGAGTCTAAAGCCTTTGTATGGGTGCTCACTGGCGTGGGTCTCTCATAATTACCGATAATACCGCATACTAATAAAAAACCACTCAGGCATATTTGAGGGAATAATATATCCCCCTCCTCCCTAATCTGTGATCCAAGCGCTGGCGAGAGAGCACAAATTATTTCGCTTGTTCCGCTTGAACCCAGCGCTAAATGGCTCCAAGGTACCATATCAGTTTCATCACACCGAGGTGTGTGCAATTTTCCACTTCATTTCTATAAACCACGAAGACCTCCCAATAAAGTGTGAGGTGTTATATAATACACATCCACCCACATTGCCACACTTTGGTGCTCTGTACGTTGAACTTAGGTTATTACACGCTATTTTATAGTTATACATCTTAAGGTGGAGTGCTGGTGAGCTTAGTACTGTATTTTTGAAGCTTTTATAGCAAACATATTTTTTGGCCAAAACAGATCAAATATTCCCTCTATAGAAACATATAGCTTAATTTTCTGCACATGCTAATCTCAACAGTTCTTGAATATCCGTCAAAAGTTTCCTGGAATTTAATGACAACTTTTTCTCTTTATTTAAAAAGTTTGTCACCAAATGCTGCAATGTTCATGACAGATATTCAATAACTGTTGAGATTAGCATGTGTATACAACTAAGCTATATGTTTCTATAGAATAATATTTGATTTATTTTGACCAAAAAATGTCTATGCTATAAAAACGGCAAAATTAATGCACTAAACTCGCGCTCACTAGCATCCCACCTTAAGGATGTTCAAGAGAATTTTAAATTAATTTTAACACTTTTTTGTTAGAAAACAATTTGTAATGTCTTGATTAACAAACTTTGGCAAAAAATAATTGTACTAATTATGAAAGGAGTATTTTAGCTTTCAACTTTAATAATGCATGGTTAATAGCAGAGCCCGTCCCTCCAGCTAGATGGATAGACTATTCGACCATACAAACAGGATACCCGGGCTCAACTTTTTTTTTAGTATCGCGTCTTACTACCCTTTCGGGTTCTACGCTACGTACTAATTACGCTAATGGATTATAAATTGGGAAGGTTGAATTTAGAGGAAGTGAACCCGCATTTGTGTGGAGGTAGAGTGAAAACCATTATAGAAAAAAAAAGTTCACCCGACCAATTTTTACGGATAGAGGATCAATATTGAAAAATTGTAATATTATCGTATGTCCTGTTTGACCTTGTTTCCAAGCTATAGTCATTTTCACTTTCCATCAATGTGTAGGTGCTTACCTTGTGATACTATTTAATATGCTTTCTTGCTTTTATTATAATTAATAAAATACAATTAAATATCCTAGACTTTTTAAAGAGTCTCTTGGCAGATAGCTGTTAATGATTTTGGGGAATTGGGTTTTATTCGTATCTCTGTTTATGTCAGTAACTAACAGTGCTTTTACTATGAACAAGGTTTTTTTATTAAGTATATTTTAATCACTTACCTGTTTTGAGAGTAATAAGCTATCCCAAGATTTATTCAAAAGACATAGAAGCATTGATTATTTTTCAAGTGAATCAATTTGGTTTTCTCATCACGTTTAGGGGCGCTTATTTTTCGTTAATGTCAATTTTCGGAATTGTTTAGTGAGTATAAATTGATTAATTTCCAATTTAGCTTTGCAACGCTATATGGTCTATGCAAGATTGACTAACTACCAACTGAGATCTTGTGTAGAGTTTTTGTATGAGGTTAGTTAATTTTAATCATCTATATATGGTAACTGTAAATATTGTAATGTTTCTAAGATGATGTTTTAATTTAATGTTTGTTCATTAGTTGCTACTTTGATAATGCCATTTTTATTCATTGTTTTTCCGTTTATGCTTGAATATAACACTTTAAAGATTGTTTATTTATAATATTTTAAAAATAAATTTGGGTCTTTGTAATTTCCTTGGAAGAATGTCTATGAAGTGGTCCTGTACCAAGTGTTTTAAAACTCTGAAATAAATAGTGCATTCTCGTTTAGAGAAATATAGTTTTTTCAAATGTAGTGCAAGTAATTTGTGGAAATATATTCTATATAAAGGTCAGAGTTTGTAAACATATTAGACCAAATATTTTCACTTTGAGAGCTTAAAGTTTCAACATTGGTGAGACCTGAACATTTAATCATCCTGTAATAAATTTTCTCATCTGAAAGACATTAATTTTGTCCTAGTATATTAAAGTAGAGATCCTAGGACGTAACCAGAATATATTTTATTTCAATAAATTAAAAAAGTATTGTATTACTTCTACATACATACATCGGTCACAGTAACATTATTATTATTATTATTATTATTATTATTATTATTATTATTATTATTAGCACCGCGTCTTACTACCCGTTCGGGTTATAACGCACTTACGCTAATGTGTAATGGTAAGGTGATTGTGAGATGAAATGAAGGACCTACAGTAACAATATATTGTAGTGAACGAATCCTAATGAAAATAATCTTTTCTGTTGAATTCCTTTATTTCTTTGGAGAATTTAGACAAAACAATTTTTTTTACTAATTCAAACATTTAAATTTTGCTGTACAGTACTAAATTTCAATTGGTAAATTTTAATATTTAATTATATTTAACTATTGTTTAATTTTTCTAAATATGGAGCAATTATTTGCCAGAACTGTCTCATGAATTTGTCTAATGAAATAAATTATAATTTTCTTTATTGCCTCACACACAATTGTGGATAATGTGACAATTAATAAATAAAATTAGAGACAACATGTTAACATCATAAATACTGTTAAAGGACCTTAGTTTCACATTGTTGCAGACAATATCTGTATCCCCCCACTTCCCTCAATTCACGACGAAAATTTTGACTTATTTTAAGAATAACAAGAATTTAGATCCACTAGAGCCACTCGATTTAACGTGACTTTTAGTTGCGAACTATTTTTATAGTTGGCTTATTTAACTAAAAATTTTAAACCTACACATTATATCAGAATAGGACCTACAAATTAAAATTAGCCCGGGCCAAATTTATGAAATACACACTCAGCCTTAGGACTCATCTAATTACTAGATGGACATCCAATCCCTCCTGAAAAATAACCAAGATAAAATCATGGTTGACAGTATCAATGGTTAGCGCGACATTATTCTACACCCGAGCTAGGACGAAGTATTGAGCCCTAGGGACAGGAAAAATGTAGATAATTCAGAGGCAGAATATTGACTTGCTAAGCCAAAAAAACTTGGGTTCGATTTCCAGGTGTTATTTTTCAAAATAATTTATTTGGATGAATATTTGAGTGTGGAAATTATTCGTCCCTAATAATAATTTCAATATTATGAGTAAATATTTCATGTTAAAAGGTTCTTTCCCCTCTATAGAAGTCATGAAAGGTGAGAGGAAAATCATTTTGAAGGGGAAACAAAAAACTCAGTACTCGAAACAAGACAAGAATGACACCCTTGTCCACTGTTGCATGTTGGGTTAAGTGAGTTTATAATAAATGTGGTGTGCACGCCAAACCAAGATTCGAACCACCGTCAGCGGTAGTCCAATCTATTTTGCAAGAGTGACATCTTAGAATATTCGACCATAGAAGTAAATTATTTTCCCAGATGATTTCTCACTCTTACTTCACGCAAATTAGATACATTGTCTCTAAATTCTACCATCGTCATCCTTATTCCATTAGTGTAAATATGTGGATAGCCCAGTTGGGTAGTCAGACACGGAGCAAAAAATAATCAAAAAAAGTTAAACTGTGTATTTATAATATTAAAAAATATACAGGCATAGATAATATGATTTGTGTTTTTAGTAATCTTTATTTTATTTTAAGATATCATAGATTTAAAAAATTCATATCAGACAGTTTAAATGTTATATGAGTACTCTACGGAAGCAGCAGATGACGGCTTGGACCCGACATCACACCACTACTCTCAACAGAACAAGAGGAAGCAGTTGCGGGGGTCGGTTCCAAGCGAGTGCACTTATAGAGCGGGCTGTCCATGCAGGTATCACTCCAGTGTTGGCCGGCGCAATGATCGAGGGTGTGTTGGGGGGAGGAGGGAACTGAGAAAACAATACTAGTATTGTGCGGCAGCACATCTCTTACACGATTAGCACCTTTCTGCTCTCAATCGCAGCAAGTGGTAATTAGACAACGTAAGAACAACAAGGGTCTAAGTCATTCCAGTGCTGCATTAGTGTGCCTTTTTTCTTACCTCAGAAACTCCCTTAAGGGAGGAGTAAGGGATACATTTAGTCCCAAATATTTTATGACCTTAAACTACTGTGTAAATTCAGTACCATTATTAACAAAGACGATGCAAGTTCTACCTCTTATTAAAAACAAAATGAGAAAAAATATTACGAAATAAATTATAACAAAATGTTGTGTTTATAAATAATTAAATGAAATATGTACGTTCGATTAAACATTTTATCCCCAGAATATTAAATTTTATATAAGCAAATAATGACGAAGAATAATCGGCCTCGTGGTCAAGTGGTCAAAACTCTTGGCTGCTGACCTAGATATCACTGGTTCGATTACCGGCTTGAAGTGGGGGATTTTCCTCAAAAGAGGAATAATTCCCATTCCAGGGTTAATTAAATTAGGCCTAAGTTAGTTTTTTTTTAGCACCGCGTCTCACTACTCGTTCGGATTATACGCCTATGTACTAATTACACTAATGTGTTAAGGTCTAGGAAGGTTTAATTTAGATAATGTACACAAGCATTTTCATGCAGGTAGAGTTAAAAACCATTTAGGAAAAAACAATCTTGGTGCACCCGACCATGTTCGAACCCCGATATCCTCGTCCTCGACAGTCTAGCCTATTACAATAGTAGCGCGCGATACCATGTGGTCACCAAAGTGGGCAAAGTTAAGTTCTATATTGATTCCACACCCTCATATTCACTACCATCATCCCCTCATCCCATCAGGACATGGAAAGAACCTCCATGGAAATGATATAGCTACGATTAGTACATTCGGGCGTCTCCTGGGCAACAGTGCATTAGTACTGGCTAGTCTTCCAGTAAACTGTGATACAGATTAATGTATCCCAGAAACGTAATTATTATTACGACGAAGAATAAAACAGTCATCAAAGTGTAATCTAAACAAGGCAAAAAATCATTTCTGAACTACGTTATTACAATTATTATTTATTGTGGGGTGTACATCCATACTCGAGTAAAAAAATGTGGTTAGGTTGAAATTAATTTTTGAAATGTTATAAAACTCTTTACATTATTATATTTAACTTGCTATAGTTTATTATAATCCTTATTCTTTATCTAAGGAAGGATAAGGGAGGGGCGCAATTTACATAGCACTCTTATAATGACGGGGTGGAATTCACATTAAAAAAATGAAAACGGGACGAATTTACCAAAACAGCTTAAAAGATAATATTATTTAGAATATTAAACGTACACCTTCCAAAGATTTTATGTCATCATTCAATAAATTAACTTGACCTAAAATAACATACTCTATTAAAGTGAGCTCGCGTTGTCTTTTTTATTTTATTTTCATTCTCATCACCGCGTTTTACTACCGGTTCAGGTCATACCCATACATGATAGTTATTCTAATGGGGTAGGTATGGGGAAGAAAGCCTTTTAGAGGTAGTCTACTCGAATTAGCGTGGAAGGAGAGCGGAAAACCACTTAGGAATCCCCACCCCAAGAAACCCAACAGGGATTCGAACCCCGATCTTCCAATCATGAGCACATCAGTCTAAGATGCTAGTGACGTCTTAGACCATTCGGCCACTGAAGCGCGCACGCCCTCTTTAATCCCCCATTAATAGCCCTTGTGTGGAACATAATAATTATAACAAAACATTCAAAGTTGTATAACCAATTTCCCCTCTCACTATGGTTGGCAAAGGAAAGAATTGTAAGATTGTATTTTTTTGTAGGCTAATTGTTAAGATTCTACTTACGCTACTTTAGCTTTGAGTCAAGAAGTTTTAGAAAATGTTTATGGCGGTTGGCTGGCGGTGTGGAACATTATAAGAGAACTGCTTTTAAACTACTGCCCGGTAGTTTCAGGTTTCAGTCTTTTGGAACAATGCACTCTATCATGGCTTCCCAATGAAGAAGCTTCCAGGGAATTAGTTAAACTTCATTATGTTTTAAAACGTATCAGTTATAGGACATCGTCCACCTGGTTCAAGCTGGATCAATTTCTTTTTTCAAAATTTGGAACATTTTGATTATTAATGTAATGCCTCAAACTTAAAAAACAAAACTATCTGTCCCCATGTGTTGTCATATGTTTGTCTTTCCCAGGGGTTACTACCGAAACGGTTTGATGGATTTGGTTAAAACTTGAAATTTATGAGGTGTATCTTTTCTCTTTTAATTCTAACTCGGGGAGTGGGGCTTCAGGCTTGGGGCTATTGCTTTAGATTTTGGCCATTCAACCTTATCTTATGAACACCATTAAGGTACCCTTAATTCTAACTCTCAAATTATGGAAGATTTTTGAAAGTTTAAAATTTATCAAAAATGACTTTAACGATCTAGTTTAAAATGGATATCTGTGGAGTGTTTTACATGTAATACAGCACTTTTATAGGGTTTTTTTGGGAGGGGGAAGAGACGAGTTAGCAATATTTTAATTATTTATCCAACTTTTTTTTCTTGTTATAAAAACGGTAAAAACACTGTTCTTAGCTCACAGTTCTTGACACTATACCTTAACGTGGAGTAGAAGAGAAAGGGCATAATGTCAATTTTTTTTTGCAATTTGTTTAACAATAATAATTTTGCACTAAAATATATTTAAAGTATTGCTTCAACCAATATAATATGTAATTTAATTTTCTTAATAGAATAATTTCAACAATTTTTGTATTTTTATCATGACATGAGCATCGCAGAATTCCAAAATAAAGTTTTTAATGAAGAGAAAATGTATGTTTCACTTCCATCATGCTGTTGAAAAATATTCAAGGATTGTTTGGATTAATGTATGTATAAAGCTAAAATAAACTTATTTACTTGATCTATTTTGGCCCAAAAAGTTTATTTCTTATAAAATCTGAAGAAATACTGACCTGTACTCGTGTTCTCTTCCCTCCCACCTTTAAATAATGTTTATCAACGATTTAATATAATGGATTTATTATAAGGGTTGACTTAATAAAATGTAGCCGAATTAATACATAGAGGGAAATAAAAGACGCAGTGATAAAACCAACCCTGGAGTGCAATCCGGTCGAGATAATAACGAATAACAAGGACGCATGAACCAAAAAGACTTATTCATTCACGCTGAGCCTTCTTCTCACTCCTTTGAGTTTGATATTGTATCGCAACAGCTAATTGGAAATCAGAACTGCATAACTATAGAGTATGTTTCCTTAGCAGCCTTCAAACACCTCAGCCCTATTTAAGATGCAAGTTTTTTGTTATATGGTTTACTGCGTATGGCCACGCAACACACTCATTTTATCGAAGATTATAGGTGTTGAGTTCTATAATGAGCCAGTTATGAGAGGTTATTCCCTATTGGGCACAGTAATTAGAGGGGCTTACCGCAAAATGAATTTCACAACATTATTGAATAACCTTCTTTAGATTGAAACACCAATCCACATCATCCCTTAAAAAAAAGGATATCGATACAACGAAACACTCGCATTGGTGTGCGCGAGAAAAACATGTCGAAATCTCATGATCTTATTTGGCGATGATGGGGAAGTCTGGGTTCAAATCTCACTTGGATATATTTAGGGTGATCTTTTCCCCAAAATTGTTCCCATCCTCCCTCCACACAACAAAGAGTAAATTTCTTCTAAATCATGATTACCTCATAACTAGCATACACTAGTTAAATGTATAGATGCCAAGCTCAGTGGTAGAATGTTCTAAGACCTTAGTTATCAATCTCGTAGTTATCCGGACTTATAGGGACAAGAAGTTCGAGGTTCTCATATCGGTCGGGTATAGTTAGTTGTTTCTAAATAGTTTTCCATTCTCCCTCCAAGCAAATGGGGGTAAACTTCCTCTAAGTTATTCCTTCCATATTCCTATACCATTAAGGTAAATATTCGGATCGGCTAAATGAGTAATAACATCCGACGTACACTATTTCAATGCGTATAGCATAGTTGTGCTGGAAATATTTTGAGAAGAATAGGTGGATAGACAGGATGACAAATGAAGAAGTCCTAAGAAGAGTGGGTGAGAAGAGAACCATTTTGGAGGTGATTCTTTGGTAAAAAAAAACAACCTGCATCGAGCACATCCATAGGAGGAACTGTCTTCTGCATGACATCATAGAAAGAAAAACTGAGAAAAAGAGGAGCTTAGGAAGGAGGGTTAAAATATTGGTTGATTTGAAGGAAAAAAGAAAATTCTGGAAGCTGAAGAAGGAGGCAGGGGACAGAGCGCATTGGTGGACTGAGTTCACTGACAAAAGTAATGGGCCTGCCATATGACAGAACACCAAATTATAATAGCATAAATGGGTGATAAGACGTGTAGCAAAAAATCAAAGTACAGTGTAATAAAACCTAGTCCGAATAGTTTGTCCCATTTTGTCACTCACACATGAATCCTTGATTAAAACTTGTCTCAGTCTAGATATCAACATACGAAAATTAACTGGTTCTTACATATTATATCACCTAACAATTATTCATCAGACACGTCATGGTTGACGACAAGCACATGCATTTCATGACCACACATACCAAGGTTCCTCCTTTCAAAATATAAAAACCAAGTTCTTTTGGGAAGACCCGTGGCCCCCGGTGACAATTTGAAACGGACACGCGAATCACTATCATGTCGAGTCCTTACAAATGAACAGGAAGAGAAGCTCACCAAGGAATATGAATAGAAAATATACTCCTCTTCTCTCTCCTTTCAACCCACCTATATATTCACATTGTGTGGAACAGAATGATCTAAATGTGCCACAGAGTATTCACGGTAATATGCTAATATTAATGAAGTAGAATTTTAAATTATGTTAAAAGATTCTTCCAGCAATTCCTATACAGAGTATCACTCCAAATACCGTGTAGGTAGAGAGACACGATGTTAAAACTCTCATAATATTGCATATTCACGACAATTTTCACTTTTATGACAGTTGAACTAGTCCGGAAAAGAAAGTTCCGTACCCAACCCACATCGGTGGGCAAAGGACCTCCATAAAATATAAATATTAGCCTATAGCTCATAAGATATTGGTTTTATAAAAATATATTTCAATTAAAAGATGTTTGGTTTTAATAGTATTACAACATTGCAATGATAAGTTACCAAATATTTGAAAGTTACGAAGATATGATAAAAATGGGAGATTTTCGCTTATGTAAAGTACCCTCAAGGTCATTTTCAGGGATACATAAAAATAGCCACTTTGAATGTAATATTAAACAATGCCTGTAGAAAATTTTAATCAAAAACCTTTAGAGTCAATTTTGAGAAAATTAATTCCTCTCTCTTATATAGCCCTTAATTAAACTACCGCATATCTAGAGTTGGATAGCTAATTCCAAAAATTCCTCGGGGTAACCTTATGAAAACATTAGATAACAAGTTTTTAATCCAGATCAGTAAAATAGTTTTTGCTCCAGTCCGAGACACAAACACAGACATTACAAAAAACATTTTTTCGGGTTCAGTGGGGGATGGGTAAGGTAGGTCATAAAACGTCCGTACCCATCAAATTCTTGAATTCCATTTTGTTAACGATCAAAATAATTTTATCTTTGGAGGGTTGCGAGAGAGTAAGAAATCTTCGAAGAGGCCTTATATTTATTTTGTACGCCATCTCACTACCTGTTAGGGCTATTTGTATCTAATTAAGCGAATGGGGGGGGGGGGGTAAAATATTACAAACATAAAGATATAAACTTATGTTATATTTGGAAATAACTTGATATTTTCGCAAAAAAAAACTTTACGTCAAAATATTTTATATATATATAATATTTATTCTGGATGATAACACAATATTTTCCTTACATCAAATATCAACTTACTGCAATTAACTACGAATATTACTAAAATTAATGGGTTAAGAATAATTAAGATAAAAACTAGAGGAAATATAACTGTACTATAGTGGAGGGAGAGTAGGAAGTCATTTATTAAAAAATACCCTCATTAAATCTAGCTGGGATACGAAACCCGACCTCCTCTAAACATACTAGATGAGATCGACACTTTTGCCTGCGTGCAATTCGAAAAAAATAATTATTTTTTTGCGTTACTACTGATAAGGAACGTTTTTACTTTCTCGAATGAAGAGAAAGTAATGTAATCGTGAAAAAAACTATTTCTAATTTATGATGAATATTTACGTTTTATGTGAACACAACCCCCAAAAAATATTTTAGAATTCTGCCTGGATCCATGTATATATATTTATGTGTGTTTGTCAGACTGTCCCTTACCAAGGATCCAAAACGGTTTGATGGATTATTATTATTATTATTATTAGCACCGCGTCTTACTACCCGTTTTTGTTATACCCACTTACGCTAATGTGTAATGGTAGGGTGATTGTGAGATGAAATGGAGGACCTACAGTTTAACGTGGAATCCGAACTACGGTGGAGGCCTGGCATTCCCCACATTCACAAGATGTCTTGTCAGAGGTGAAGGAAGGGTTTGGTAATCAGATAAATCTTTGCCGAGACCGAGGATTGAACCCCGGCCGCCAGCACGGAAGTCTGACACCTTACCCCTAGACCGCCAGATCACCATGGATTATGATCAAACTGGATATTTATGTGCTAAAAGCTATACCTCAGGATACTTTCTTTATTTTGATACTAGTCCACAAATTAAATGTAACTTAAAAATTAGTGATGTTTTTTAAACTCCACATTTTTTGAAAATTTAAAAATTATATCTTGGAATGGCAGTTCACTGAAGAGTAACTTCCAACAAATTATAAACAAATTTAAGTGTCTTTAAGAATTTTGTTTAAGATGATTGTTTATCTGGGAAGTGTTTGACATTATAAATAAAACTGTAGTTTTCTATTTTGGGAACAAAACATGTTTAAGGGTAGTTTACTAATGACCAATATTTTTTAAATTTGAAATAAATTATTTTAAAAATAGCTTTAATGATTCGGTTTAAAATGGGTATTTGAGGTGTTTAGTAATATAAGTAAATATTATTGTTTTAATAAACCAAAATCATTTTATAATAGTTTACTGATGACTAATTTTTTTTAATCTGCCCTTTTTGATAATAGCTTTAGCAATTTTGTTAAAAATCAATGTTATAGCTTAAATAATCACGTGGCAGCTCTAATCTTGAGCGTAGGTTGTCTATAGCCGATATTACGTTTATAAAAAGAGAGACTAAAACTACTGTCGACCCAGCGAAACAAAATGTTACTACAGTGTTCTGCTCACGGGAAAGAGTGGTGGTAGAGAGAGTACATGCGATGGTAGATGAAGTAGGGCTGAAATGGATTGGTCATTTAATGAGGACGGATAAGAAGAGGGTGCCAAAGAGGATGATAGAGTTGAAGTATGTAGGGAAAAGACTGTAAGGGAGGCCAAGAAGGAGATGGGAGGAGCAAGTAACAGAAAGTGTGCAAGTGTGAGGAGAAGAATGGAAGCAATTAAAGGAGGAATAAAGTGGAGGTAAATGGAGGCGTTTTACTAAACTGACCCGGCCACAGTTGATAATGATGCCAGTTCTGTGGTCACGGGGTTGGTTGAACGCCTTGGGTTAAACTTGTGGTGATCGTTTACCTTACCTCCACAACTATTATAAGATATTATTCTAAACTTTAACGACCCACAGTGATGGGCATGCGGAATAAGGCGTCGAGAACATCTGATCTGACTTGCCAGTGACGGAGAGATTGAGGTTCAAATCCCGGTCGAATGTGGGGAGTGTTTCTTTCTTAAATTATTTACCACTCTTCCTTCCTGCAAATCGGGTAGAAAAAAAACAAGAACTAAGCAATATATATTTTTAAAAAAATTTAAAAAAAAACCTTTTTGGGAAAACTAAATCAGATATTTATACAGTAAATAAGTTTAGTTTATACCTAAAACTGCGTCTTATTATCCGTTTGGGTTATACGCTCAATTACTAGTTAGGCTAATGGGTTATGAATTTGGAAGGTTTAATTTAGACGAAGGGAACCCGCATTTGCGTGGAGGGAGAGTGGAAAAATATTTAGGGAAAACCCGACTAAGATTCGAACCTCGATCTCCCCATTCTCGGCAGTCTAGCTAAACGCGAAACTAGCGTGTTAGCTAGCTACGCCACGGAAGCGGGTACGTTTACTTTAATTACCTATAGCCTTTATATAGGAGTGTTAACAGTTCTTGTGTATTTTACTAGGACTTTTTCTCTTATTAATAAAATCTATTAAAAAACTTTTAAGTTTGTAGAAAATGTGTATATATATATGAAAATGTATGTAGAAAATTAAACAAAACAAATTTACTTAAGTCTTTTTTCTGCCAAATATATTTTTATATAAAAACTAGAATAAATGCTGGCCTTAGCTCACGTTTCTTTCAACTCCACTTTTATCCAGATAGCTAAGACAGGTAGTAAATGTACTGTACATGTGCGGTCCAGAAAATCTCCTCAACATATTATGTTTGTTTTACAAAAGGATATCAGCAAAGTCTGATAGAGTTACAAACTTTCCCTTTGAATCACCTTCCAATAAATTTCCCGTGAGACCTTGTAGCCTCGTTCATTGTTTGTTAAGTAAAAGGATTGTTAAATACGTATCCTATTGCAAGATTATCAAATATTCGTGTCGTGAAACATGTGTTGAACGCGACCTTATTACTCGGGACATTGTATCTATCACACGCAAACAATTACCCAGCCTTACAGAAATGAAAGTACGAGGTCTAGCTAGACATAGCTACGTAACACTTGTCACTTATTATCGCCCCAAAATCGCCAGTCAAATCAATATACAATTGCCTTTAGCTATGGCCGACTGCAACGAACGAATACATTTTTTGATAGACCATTGCAAAATGTTCTCTTTTGTGAACGGTTGAATGCCGCCCAAAACAAAGTACAGGGCGCTTTATAATAGTGCCGCTTTTGGATCAATAGGCAGAGAAATAACCGGATCTGTCGACAAGTGGACTAAACATGGCTCCTGTTTGGTATGGAATGCCTGTGATAGTGTGGTTGAGGTTCAAATCTCGGTTTCATGTACTGAGGGCGTTTTTGTATTAAATTGTTTCACACTCTACTCCCACGCAAATCTATCTACATTTACTATCAATTAATACCTCCCTCATCCTTACCCATTTGTGAAATTAAATGTGAATAGCCCGAATAGGTATTAAATCGCTGTGGAATATAAAATTGCAGATTTTATTTCGAACGTTTGTTGCTGACACTTCCTCCTCTCTTCGCTGTTGTCACATGTTTGATATTATATTTATTGGTAGCCACTATTAACAACAGTTACCTAAGATCTCTCATCGGTGGTATGTTGGCGATGAGATCCGTGTTTGAATCCTGGTTATATATAATAAATTGATTTTTCTTAAACAGTACCCCACTCTCCCTCCACGAAAATGTGGGTACACTTCCTCAAGTTTTACCTTTCTTGTCCCTAAACGTAAGTGTAGATATGTTGATATTTCAGACGGCTAGTAAGACTTTGAGGGCGGGATAAAATATTTAAACTGCCTTTAAATTTATTTATTTTTTAGAATCTTACCATTTAAGGCTTAAAATTGTTATAGGGATAGCTAAAAGAATTTAAAATACATTGATTTAATTATAAAGAAAGAATTATGGCCGTTCCGTTGGTACTCATTTAAATATAATAGTAAAATGATGCCTAGATACAGGAATCGAAACCGGAATTGTGATAATTGAATACTGTAGCGGTGTTTCTAATATCTTCTAATTAGATGATGATCTCACACAGCCAGCATCGAATCCGCTTTAAACTACGAGTGAATAATGATACTGAGCACGGAACCAATCCTCGATATCTCAGTAGAGCTTAATAAAAGATCCCGAGCTCGATTCCCGTGCCAAGGTTTGGTCTTACAACATATACACACATGATTGTTCAGAATATAGTTGATGTACTAGGAAATGTTGTAAGAATGCTACCCGCCTCGGTGGCGTAGTTGGCTAACGCGCTAGTCGTGTTAAGCTCGACTGCCGAGGACGGGGATATCGAGGTTCGAATCTCAGTTGGGTGAACTGAGGGCGGTTTTTCCCAAATGGTTCTCCACTCTCCCTCCACGCAAATGCGGGTTCACTTCCTCTAATTCAACCTTCCCATTTCCAAATCCATTAGCGTAGTTAGTACTTAAAGCGTATAAACCGAACAGTTAGTAAGACGCGGTGCTAAAAAAAAAAGTTATTATTAATGTAAGAATGTTTATTTTAGTAAATAATATATTTTTTAAAGCACCGAATCTTACTACCCGTTCGGGTAATACACTTATATATTAATTAAACTATTGGTTTCAGAGATTAGGAAGGTTATATTTAGAGGAAGTGTACATGCATTTGCTTGTAGAGAGAGTGGATTTTTTTTTTTTATGCACCTCCCTCAGTACACCGGACAGAGATTCAAACCTCCATCTCCCCGTCATCAGCAGTCTAGACTAATATGAGAGTAGTGCGTTAGACCAAGCGACCACTGAAGTGGGTAAAAAGAATATGTTAATTCAGAAAGCACAGTAGTTACACAAATAAAAAAAAAGAGCAGTTTGTGTGAAATAAATCTAAAAACACACTTGTAAGCTCAGCCTCATAACTGTCATTCCATGGGAGTAGCGCCCATTTAGGTTGCCTCAACTTCGCATTTAATTAGAGGAAGCTCGTGGAGTCAGTTGTATTAACAATCGCTTGACAGGACAGCGATAGCTATCCTGTCCTTCCAACTCATTCTCTCTCTAGACGTCTGTGTTACGAGCTGTCAGGTGCAGACAACAACTTTATAAGACAATCAGCGAGCGGGTATTATTAGGGTTGAACGTACCGTTTCGTTTGTCGACGAGATTTCCGGTCTAGCGATCAAGTTAGGACACTATTGTTTTTATATTAAAATCATTATTAGAAGTAGTATTAGAATAGTAATAGATGTCTGGAATATTTATCAATGATGTCAAATTACACCTGTAGCAGCATCACGGTAGAGATATGGGCTTTGGATTAATTTTTGTGACAATTTTTTAAACTATGGGGTGTATTAATATTACATTTTAGAAAACATTCTTGAAGTAATTAAACTAAGGAAAGTTAATTAAAAATACGATAAGACTCGGATATAAGAAATGTTTAGATTATTATTAGTAAATTATAAGAAGAATGAATATTTACATAATATATAGATTTGAAATAAATTTGAAATATAATATACAGGTTAATTAAAAGTATATATACACAGCTACAATGACACGAGACAAAATAAATTAATAATTACTGAAACAAATTAAGAATTTATTATATATAATAATTAATTAAATTAATGACCTACTTGATTGTTTCAATGGTTAATAAATAAAATAAATCAATTAATTATTTAGTTACTAAATAAAATTATTATTATCCTACATTGCTTCAATAATTATTAATTTTAATTTGTTTCGTGTCATTTTAGTTGTGTGTTTACACTTAGTCTTTATCTATATATTTTGTTTCAAATGTATTTCGGATCTTTCTCTATTATTATTAATATTCATACTTTTTATAATTTACCAATACAAATATAAATGTTAACTATAGCCTAGTCTTATCATATATTATATTAATAAGCATTGATATTATATATGTCAAACTGACAGCTACAAAACAAATTTATGAAACCTTTTGTAATTCTCAAATAGCTATTGTCACAATATTTCAATCCCTCTTGTACCTCAGTTGGTTCCTGTTTGTTAAATTTTCTACCCAAACATAATAACTATATTACAATCCTCCCTACAAAATATGTTGCTATACACAATCTGTTCAATGTCAACATATTGATGTGTCATGCAATATAATAACCTTTATATACTTTAAAATGATAAATGACACCTGGACACGGGAAGCGAATTCAGGACGTTTGGCTTAGTATGACGTACTAAGCCAAAGGTCCCTAGTTCGAGTCCCGTATCAAGATCTTTTTTCATTCCAAAGAACATGATTTTTAGATGCAGCTATTGCTGTAATTAACAAATATAATAGCTTGTCTATTTAATCCATCATAATAATCTTTTTAAAAGAGTTATAGAAAATAATGGTTTTAATTATTTAAAAGATCATTTCTTTGAATATTTCATTAGAAAATCATAATTAATATTGTTAATACAATGTATGAGATTTTTTTTTCTACATATCTGTGATATTTTGTATATCAAATTCGAAAGCAATACAGTAATGATACAAGCTATTCAAAATGGCTATAGAAAATGTATCAAACTGTAGTTTATAGTACTATTATACTACTATTAGAGAAACTAGACAAGTTTTCATTCACATTACAGTTTTTTTAAATTTAGGAATTCGGTGTTATATACCAGTGGATGAGTCATCTATGAGTCCAAGAGAATTTTATTTGACACAAATGATGCAAAAAAAATGTATTACATGTGTAAGAGTTCATTTCATAAGTAAATATATATATATATATTTAAACTGACGAGGTTTGGTGTTTAGAACAAGATAGTAACACTAGGCCTTCTTTAAGAAAAAATAAATAAAAGTCAAAATGTTGGGGAAAGGGTATACAATTAGACATACCATTTTATTCTATAAAACACTGACCTTTGATAAATTACAGCGTTTCTTTTGGATTTTTAGTCCAAACAACTCATCTAATGAAGTTTGACTAGTATCCCTCAAATAATATCAATATAGATTCACCTAATATAATAAACATTTCGTCAGTTTTTGTTTAGTTTGACAGTTTTTGTCTTGTGTCTCTTTTCTTAGAGTGTCACAAATTATTATGTCCCACTTTAAGTTAGACATCCAAGCCGATGGAGATATATATATATATATGGTCTAAACGTCCAGCTCATTTAGATTATTTTGCCAGTGATGGGTAAGTTGGAGTTAGAATCCCCGCTGGGTGTATTACAGATGTTTTATCCTAAATTTTCCCAACGTTTCTTACACGAAAATACGGATACATTTGCTATAAATTATACCTTTATCATCTTTAGCACATTAATTTAATTATATGCATATATCCCAAGTGGGTAATAATACTCGATGAAAAAAGTTAGAATGTAAGTCGTGAAGTAATACAACCGTGTTCTTAGAAAGTGTATTTTTAAATATTTAAATAAAAGCTTCTTTACCTTTTGCTTCCTCGGGTAATTTTTAAAGTGGTTGGTAACCAGCCCTTACCCGTACAAATGTACACGTGGATACAGTCTCATCTAGTCTGGCTAACAAGTGTTGGAGAGGTTGGGGCTAAAATCCCGGCTATACTAAAGTGTGTTTTCATAAGTGGTTTCCCACCCCCCTACTAAACCAATGCTAGTGTATTTCCTCTCAATTTTAGCCCGTTTTTTTTAGCTTTTTTTAAAATAAAATAACTATTAGTTTATAGAGCTGTTTAGTAAACTTTTCAAAATAATTATATATTTGATGAAATATACAAGTTATAATATAATGTAGATACACGATTTAGCCGGATTTCTAAACTTAAGTAAATCAATTATCAATCGCTAAATATATATTTTTGACATTCCCCGAAACTCTCAATTTAGATTATAAGAAAAAAAGTTACGATTATTTAACCAAGGATTTATAGTTTTTTTTATCACTACCTCACTAGGTGTTCAGGTTATACACATATGTGATAATTACTCTAAAGAGGTATGAATGAGGAAGGAAGTCATTTCGAGATAATCTACCTGCATTTACGTGGAGGGGGAAACCATTTATGAAAAACTACCCTCAGTAAGCTCGATCGGGATTCTAATCCCGATTTCCTCGTCATTAGTAGACCAAACCAACACGAGAGCTACCCTTAGACTGGAGATGGGGACACTGCAACCTTTTGAGGTGTTGATTGTGGCAGTTTCACAATTTAAAAATATCAACTATATCCCTTCATTGTTTAAAAATTAATCATTCCAAAAGTCGTGTATTTTAATTTATAAAAAAACCACTTTGGTGCCCTCATGATCTAAGGCGCTACTCTCGCAGGATCCTAGACTGCCGATGTCTAGGAGATCGAAGTTAGAATCTCGATCAGGTGTACAGAGGGTGATTTTTTCGAAATTGTTTTCCAATCTCCCTCTACGAAAATGCGGTTACACTTTCTCTTAATATAGCCTTCCTAATATTTAAAACCAGTAGCGTTATTAGTAATTAAGCGTATAACCCGAACGGGTAATAAGATGCGGTGCTAATAAAATAATACAAAAATAGTTAAGTTTAAAGAATAATATAAAAAAATTAACGCCTCTTATCGATATATTTATTTATGATTACCACACTATAATATTTTGAAAAAAATTACTGTATAATTATGTGTGCGTTGCGGTCTTATTAGGAATCCATGAAGTGACATGCGGCCTTCCAACGCCAAAAGATTTCCCTTCTCGGCGTTAGACCATTGGGCCATTGAAACAGGTGGCTTTATTGTGATCATCGTCAAAGTAATTAGAGAAATTCTTGCTACATAATGACGTTGAACATGCGTTGTCAGGCAGCATCCGCCTGCTAATGTAAGTGAGGTAGCAGAACCCCCATGACGTCCACACTTTTTTATCGTGGTTAATGTTTGTAAACACTATTAGCGGCTTATCCCAACTCTATTCTAGAACAAATCACAACAGCCAGATTCTAGATCTTCATATCACAGCTTTCTAAAGAGAGCATGGTAAATTTAAAATTGGTTAGTTTCGGCACCCTTTGGTGAATCCAAACCTAGTTGTTTGAATTAATATGAAGGGTGATAAAGCTACTTTTGAATTAATTTTAATTTTTGTTTGTTAGCAAAGTATTAGTATTCTTAATAAACACAGTTTTCTCCCTTAATAAGCATCGTGGAAGACCTTCCTAAATATTTTAATTGTATTAAAAACATAATGTGGTTGAGGTTTTACTGATAAATAATTAAAATTTTAGTATATATCAGTTTTATTTGAATAGCAATGAAAATATTAGACAAGATCCCCGACAAATGTTTGTTTTGGAACAAAAGTTTCATAATGCAAAGATCACAAAATGGTTAGTAAAATTGTTTTTGAAGAAGAAAATTAAAACTCACTTAAACACCATTTAAAAATTCGGACTAAACATGTGTTCATTGCTTTGTTTATTTGTTTACCATTTTCTACCACCCAACCTAGATGTCTCCGTTTTAAAACACTAATGGGGTAGGGTTTAGGAAGATGCTATAAGAAAAAACGTCGCCTTTGTGGTGAGGAAGAATGGAAAGCGATGCAGATAAAAAATTATCAGTAAACATGGCCAAAATTACGAGTAGACCGACCCTCTGTCATCGGAAACTCTACTAGACCGTATTACTGTAGAAGCCATGTACTTGCAATAGTTAATGTTTTCAAAAAGTATAGGTGACCGGGCGGTCTAGGGGTAAGGTGTCAGACTTCTGTGCTGGCGGCCGGGGCTCAATCCTCGGTCCCGGCACAGATTTATCTGATTACCAAACCCCTCCTTCCCCTCTAACAAGACATCTTGTGAATGTGGGGAATGCCAGGCCTCCACTGTGGTTCGGATTCCACGTTAAACTGTAGGTCCTCCATTTCATCTCACAATCGCCCTACCACTACACATTAGCGTAAGTGCGTATAACCCGAACGGGTAGTAAGACGTGGTGCTAATAATAATAATAATAATAATAATAATAATAATTCAAAAAGTATAAATTTAATACTCCTAGTAAAAAATAAATTAACCTCGCAGTTAATAGTGAATCGCTCTCGCTATAAGTCAAGAAAACATCTGCTCAGAAAGTGATGGATTTGCTAGAGAAAGTAAACCCCCAAAAAAGGTGTTTGATTCTAATGACTACGCTTTTCTAAACGTTGTTTTTTAATATCTTCCGCGCTTATAAATTTGATTGTCATGGGAGAAACTTTATGTTTTGGCCCTCTAAGTTTTGGATATATATGCTGTAAATTGAATACAAACAAGGAAGATATCACAATTAAAAAGTTTTGGATGTCATATTTTATTTGCTTCATACAAGTGCTCGCCAGTTCTTGGTGTTAAAACGTAACAAGTATTTTTCTTTTTAATAAACTAATGTTGAGGATATTAAAAATTATGCAATCTATTTTATTTTACCTACCTACGTGTTTTATTTGTATTCACGTTCTATATTTAATTTAATCACAACTTGGTTATAAAACAATGCTTAGTAACTTTTCTGAAAATCATCATATTTAGTGAGATTTTTCAAGTATGTTTATATTATATCAAAGTGTTATTCTTCCTTGGTGACCTGGCGGTCCAGGTGTAAGGTGTTGGACTTCTGTGCTGGGGGTGCGGGGCTCAATACTCGGTCTCGGCACAGATTTATCTGATTACCGAATCCTTCCTTCACCTCTGACAAGACATGTGTTAGTAACAACTTGTGAATGTGTGGAATGCCAAGTCTCTACCGTGGTCCGGATCCCATGTTAAACTGTAGGTCCTTCATTTGATCTTACAATCACCCTACCATTACACATTAGCGTAAGTGTGTATAATCCGAACGGGTAGTAAGACGCGGTGGAGATGATAATAATAATAATAATAATAATCCTTCAAAATGTTTTGATGATACGAAGGCTATTTCGGGTGTTGGAGTCGAAGAAAAGGCGATTTTACCCTCAACAACAACATTTTAAAGTTTTCCACACCCCCTACTAAATATAGTTAAATGTATTTCTATGTAAAGATATGTATCTTATGGTTTTCATTTTTGACAGCTTTGTTTAGTTTATATGCGTTTTGATACAAGGATGGATTAACAAATAGGATAAATATGATTATAATAGTATAAAAGGGCACCTACTTTATTGGGAAGAGGGGAAGGTAAATACTACATTAATATACCATTATGTATAAAGTCACTCCTATAGTGGTGATCTGGGCAAATGTAAATTATGGTTCTGCTATTAAATGCCTTTTATAAAATACAAATATATAAGACTGTATATTTTCTGTCAGCATTGATAACATTTTAATATGTCATTGGTGTTATTTTATAGGGTTTGGTAACATATTCTAAAGTGACAGATGCAGCTAGCATAACTGGATGGATACATATATTATAGTAGTTTTGATCATTTTAATTTTGTGTAAAATTACAACCTGGATACAGAAATCAATCCCGAGACGGTACGTATCAGGTTGGCTCAAAGGTAGAGAATTCGCGTGCAAAGCCAAATAATCCAGCTCAATTTGACTATCTACTTCACTTTATTAAATTTTATTATATAATCAGGATTAGTTAGGTGAACAACCATCACTTATAAAATTATGATTCATATTAATTAATAGTTTTAGTAAAGTTTTAACATTGGAAAGACCTAGACTCAGTAAAACATTATAATGGACTTGAAAGAGATAGTGTGTAATGAGAGGCACTGGATAGATCTAGCTCAAGATAGGAATAGGGTGTAATGAGGTGGACTGGATATAACTAGCTCAAGATAGAGATGGGTTGTAATGAGGTGGACTGATATAACTAGCTCAAGACTGGGAAAGGGTGTAATGAGGTGGAATGGATAGAAACAGCTCAAGATAGGAATAGGGTGTAATGAGGTGGACTGGATACGACTATCTCAATTTAGGGATAGAATTTACAGAGTTGTACAGGATATAACTAGCTCAAGATAAGGTGTAATTAGGTGGACTGGATATATCTATCTCAAGATAGGGTTAGGGTGTAATGAGGTTGACTGGATATAACTAGCTCAACATAGGGATAGATAGAGTACTTTTGTAAGTGCGTCAATGATCCTTAGAGTTCCTAATGCCATAAAGTAAGTAAGTTACGTGTCTAACTGTAATATTAAGTTTTTCCTGACAGCTCTAATCATTTTAGGGAAGTTGAAACGTGATTTCACCACAGTTCCAGTCAATATCGTGATCTAGAGCATCACCTTTAGCAAGAGTTCAAGGTTCCGGTATAGATCTGAATCCTTGGATAATGTTATAAGGCAGACATGCCAAACTTGCAGCCCATGTGCCACACATTGCCTAACACAGAATTATGTGAAGTCCATGAAATTTATTATTGACCAATATAAAATGCGACCCCATTTTTTAATATTTTTTTTGTCAAAATATATATTGTGTATAACATTGAGAGTGTTCTCCTTGGGCTAATTTATTTGAATTATATTCAAAACCTTTCAGAGATCTTCAATTTTTTTAAAGACTCATTGATAGAAACTGGAAAAATATCTGGAAAAAAATTATAGGGTGACTTAGGCTTACATCCTAATTTTCTCTTTGTTATAAAAAGTTGTAACTATTTTAGTTAAAATGGTGGCAGTATTGACTTTTTATTTTCTCATATCAAGCGAAAGAATTGCTATAGGGAACACGAACAATAAAAATGGAATTTACAATTCTGATGTTATGTCTGTATGTCTGTAACTAGCCACAGATCCAAAAGGGTTTGATGAATTTTGTTTAAACCTTGAATTAAGGGTAGTTTACTGAAAAGTAATTTTTTGAACTACAAATTTTTCGAAAATTGCTTTAACAATTTTGTTCTAAACTCATATCTAAGATTTGTATGGTTTGACATGTTAAATATCACTCTATAATTGGTTTTTGGGGAAAAAAATTGTTTAGGGGTAGTGTACTGATGACTGATTTCTTATAAACTAGAAAGGATTTAGAAATCGTGCTAATGATTTGGTTCCAAATGGGTATAACAAATAACAGCGCCTACTTGTTTTGCGGGTAAAATTTCATTTAAGGGTAGTTTACATTTTAATGATTTTTCAAAAAACCTGAAATACTTAATTAATGACAGTAACGATTTGTCTCCTAATAGGTATATTGGGGATGTTTGAAAATACAAATAACCCTGTATTCTTGGTTTTGGGTAAGATTTGATAAATGTTCCTTTACTGAAAACTTATTTTTGAAAACTTATTTTTGAAAAATGGCATTATTTTAAAATGGTTATGGTTATTTTGCTTAAAATTTGTTGACATAAGCGTGACAAATAAAGCTGCATAGTTGTTTTGGGGGAAACATTGGTTATGGATAGTTTACTGATGACTTTGTTTTGATTTTAGCATTTAAAAAAATGGCTTCGGCGATTTGTTTCAAATCAATATCGGGAGACTATTTTACATATCAATAATAATAATAATATATCTTTATTTATCTAAAAATAAATAATTTAAGGGTAATTTAATAACAACAAATTATAGAAAATTTTAAAAAACTGACCTTGAATATTGAATTCAAAATGGGAATTTGTGAATAGTTCTCCATGGCAAATAAGAATATGTGTTCATTTTTATGAATAGCAAATAATTTTAGAGTAGTTTACAAATGATCTAGCTTTGTAAGTTTGAGTTTTCTGAACATATTCAAACAATTTGGTTTTAAATTTATTTTTGTGATTAACAAGATGATGGGATTGTTTTTAAGGGTAGAATTTATGTAAGACTATTTTACTAAAGACTTATTTTTGAAAATGTTCTTGAAAGATTTAATATACATTTTGAGAAAGTTTGTGCAATTTTGTCATGCCATTTATTTTTTAATGCAGCCCCTTCAGTATTTTTAAATGTCAATGTTGCTTGGAGATCAAACGAGTTGATTTGCTTGTTCTAGAATATAGAAGCTCATCTAAGACTGTTCTAGAATAGGTTCAGTGGCGAGGACTACAATCCCTCTTGGTTGTTTTTTTCATCATCCCGTCTTAATGCCTGATCAGGCTATACGCACCTTATGTTAATTACTTTAGTGGAGTAAGGAAGAAGAAGGAAGCATTTTAGAGTTAATCTACCCATATTTGCGTGGAAGGATATTAGAAAACTATTTAGAAAAAATCACCCTGAGTAGATTCGACCGGGATTAGAACCCCATTTTCCCCATCATAAGCAGCCCAGACTAACACGAGAGTGACTCCTTAGACCGTTCGTCCACAGAAGCTAGTAGGTGTCGCTTTTAGTGTACAGCTCTTCGTGTGGGCCTGGTGGGCTGCCTGTATTTCGGGCGTAAATAATTTAAATACGCGGGCCTTGGTGGTTCCTAAACTTACCAGCCGAATCGTTGTTTAAACAGCGCCATCTATTGAAGCGCACGACTTTATACAAAAAACAAGATTTCAAGTTACCGGCTTCGAATACATGCGTCCCGTTAAACGTGAATCAAACCGGTAACCGGAACGCTCCTTAGTGTTCCACAAGGTTGAGTTCAAGTTCTCCCTGAAGAAATTTTATTTAATTAAGTGTGTGTGTTTAACGTGCGCTTTCTGAGCCAACTAGCTAGGTCAAAATCAACTTAAAAACTAGCTTATGGTAATTCTATAACAAATATAACACCACTTCACCAAGCGCGAGAAGTTTTCTGGCTTTATTTTTTTATGAATATCCCCCGTATAGTTTCCTTGCGCGTTCATTTATTCTTCCTTCTATCGCGCAGCCATACCCTATGAATCTCCATAGATTTAATGAACTTTTTTTTTTATTTAATTGATTTTAATGTTGTTTTTAGGATTTAAATGGTGTTAATAAGGCTTATTTCGTGCAAACATGTTTTTGAGCCCAAATAATAATATTAATACTAGTCTAGAGTTTTTAAATAATAAAGATACTTGTAAAAGATATAGAATTAAATTATACTTTTGATTTATTAATATTTGGATAACTTTTAAACGCATTAAGACTATGAAATTATCTATTGTGCCAAGCCAAGAACCAATAAGCCAAGTCTAAATCTAGACAGACGACAACTACGGGTAGTTATTCTATGAAATAAATTGTAATCATCATTTATAGACAAATACAAAAACATAGTTTATCTGTATTACTTTTCTGATCCCTTCCCTCTTGGATTATTATAATAGTTGGGCATTATTGTCACTAAAGAAAATTAGTCGGTCTTTTTCTGTCATTATGATTTTGAAACTAATCGGCCATCTAAGTAATAGGTTACACTAATATCGGGCTAAAAGAAATATTTTTAATCAGCTACGAGATAGTGCAATTAAAGGCATGCGTAACTAAATGGTTTCATCCTCCACCGCCAGCGCGTTATCTTCCCCCCATATCTTACCATTCGGTTTACAATAGAGAAACAAATCACATAGAGATAAATGGTCAAAAGAACGAGATAGTTAAAACAAAGCAGTCATTGTTTCAAATGATGAATTAACAGAATTCGGTTACAACTTATTACTTATTCGTCTAACGAGATACAATTTATGATACACCCCGTTATTTTTTCCCCTTTTTAATTAACAATAGACCTTTCACTTTGCATTTTTTTTTTAGAACAAAGAGTTTTAAAAATATGGACAAACTAATTAAAACATAATTTACAGTTTTAATATGTTAAAAAATAACTATTAATTTGTTGAATTTAATCTACATAAAAGGTATTTATTAGTGTCTGTGACCAAATTAACAGTAAGCTTCGAATCACTCATAGGCCTTCACAGAACTTTCTTTTCACTGTGTGAATAAACATATTCATATCCACTCTGACTTGAACCAAAACTTCCATAGTAATGGCCGAGTGTTCCAAGGCGCTACACTCGCATTAAGTCTAGCACGCTAGGACTCAAACTCCAGCTGATTATTTGGTGGTTTTTAATGTTAAAGTTTCACTCTGTTTTTCCCTCTCTTCTCGCCACTCTACTGCATGTGCATTTCCTCTAGACTTTCCTCCTCACGTCTATCTTGTAGAAACAAATATTATATCACATATATTAAAGAGTAGGTTATAGTACATTTTATACTTTTATATACATATTGATTATATATCTAGATAATTACTATAGATTAAATGAGGCTTAGTCGGTTTATGTAAGAATAATTAATTCAATAAAGAAATCCTTCTGTCATTAAATATTGCATTATTAATTCCGGTTACGTCAAAGCCAACTATTCGCATTTCCTGGCAGAGAGAGAGAGTGTAAAATTGTCGTGCATTGTTTTAGCAGCGTGTATTCGTGACGTGTAATTGCAACAAGCCGGAAGATTGCAACAAGATATTTTTACTAGAAACGTCGCAATTCTTCGATAGGAGCGAATGAAAAAAAAAAAAATCTATACTTAATAAAATGTTGATCATTCTTCAAACAGTTTCCTGTGGGCCCTTTTAAACTTAAATTTTTTTAGAGCCATATTTTACTAATATTTTGGGATATATACTTATGTACTAATTACGCTAATAGTTTTAAGGATTAGTAATTCTATATTTAGAGAAGGTGTAGCCACATTTGCTTGGAGGGAGAGGGGAAAGCCACTTAGGGAAAATCACCCTTAATACATCCGCCCGAGATTCGAATATAAATTTCACCGTTATCGGAAGTCTAGTCTCTACTAAACATCAAATTTATAAAATTCAAAAGATTTAAGAAAGATAATTTATTTTAAAATTTAATTAATTATAAGTTTCTAATAACAGTTTGAAAATGTTGATATGCTCATTTTGTATTTTGTTTATAAAATTATTTTTCAAAATAAAAATTATTTTATGCACATTCTGGTTCTATAATGAAATATTTTTTTACTTTAAAATGTAGTTTTTGTTCGTTATTAAGATATTGTGAATTAAAATTACTCATTAGCTGCCCTTATGTTTAGTATCCTATAGTTAGATAAACGTCAGATGGGAAAATTTTGATATTATTATTAAAATAGTTCATATTTATTTATAATTAAAGGAAACACTTAATAACCTAATTAAATATATTATTTTACTAAATTTAAAGTTTATCAGACATATCATGATAGTATAATTTTGGTAGAACTATATTTCTAGGAACTACAAATTTTCTTTTGTTGTTTTAAACAATGACGATATTTTACTAAAAATTGAGTGTAAAGCGTAAAGTAATATAAATAAATAAACCACAAATAGCCTAAGGAGGGGATAGAAGGGGACGCGAGAAATGGTAATTGTTTTTGTAATTTTCATTACAAACAGTATTTTTCGGCAAAATAAATAAAATATTGCTCCAGTAGAAATATAGAGCTTAATTTTCTTCACATGGTGACAATAATTATTGGATATTTGTCTTGACCATAGCGGCATTATATGAGAAACTTTTAAAATTCAGAAAATAAATTATTATTAAATTCCAGAACACCTTTGAAAGATGTTCAAACCTGTTGAGGTTACCATGGGAAGAAAATTAATTTTTTACGTTTCTACTGGAGAATTATATAATTTGTTTGCTGAAAAACTATGTTTTCTATAAAACTGTACAAATATTGCCCTTATATATCAATACATACCATCCCACCTTAACCTAGGACAGCACACTCAATTAAACACAACAAAATCACGGCACCAGAAGTTTGACTATTTTAATAATATTGCCATCGTTCTAACAAGTACTTAAACTATTCTAGATATCCTTGAAATCTAGCAAAAGTTTCCAGTTTAATATTCCTTGACCACTTGTAAACATTTATTATAAACGAGCATTAAGTATTAAGATTAATAATTGAGCTAAATAGAAATTGTTTCTCAAACTTATGTAAAAATAAAAAAGTAAAGGCAAATATAGACGATATATGTTTTACTGATTGAGACTGCATCAAACACATTTGAATTAATTTCAGCATTAAAAATTTGTGAGAAAATTACTATGACTTTTAAAATTAACACTTCATAGTACTAAAAAAAATCATTGTAAAGAACCTTCAACAATGTTGCACTATCACGTAAAGCGGTTTCACACGTTTATTGAAATGTTAGGGCTTTGATAGAATAATATCAATAAAACGCTATGGCGGTTTGTATAACCACGGGAATAAAATATAGCGTTTATAAAAATATTTATTCTACAACTATGAGATGTAAATTTCAGAAATCACAACAATTTTCCCACATAGCATAAATGTAATCTTAACGTTAAAATTAGAATCAAAAGTGGTTGGAACACCCTTTAAATTTGTAAAATGTTAATTCTGGTTAGTATAATGTTCTTAAAAAATCCAATCATCTATTGTTTAATAAACCACTTTTGTTTTAGATCGCCTTTTAGTTCTTTTACCCTTACTTACATTAAGAATGCATAAAAACTCTTTTTTAATCCGTCTACACGACAAATGTAGCTTTAAAAGAAGCCGCCAACTTTCAATTAATTTCCTAATTTAATCGAGAATTTAAGTGGGCCGGTTACTTCCCTTTCACTTTCCCTGTAAGAACTACCGTTAGTGTAAGGTTGTGCTCTAATCGAATAAGCATTGTTCTCTGTAATTTGTGGACCACCATTACAGTAAAGTGACTTACTGACACCTGTATTCCAATGTAATAGATTGAAATATTCTAAGTGTTTCGGGATGGGAAATAAAAGGTAGTACAGGTTATTTCTCTTCTCACGCCACCCTGGCGTCTCTGAGGCACATGACCTTGACAAAATGGGCGTCAACTGCTCAGTCGATATGCTCCTCGCGACCTGGGTGGGTCCGGACCTTTCTTGGTCTCTAGGTTCACCTTTCTAAAGGGCGTACTTATTTATTTTCTTTCTCTCTCTCTCTATCTCTCGATAAGTTAATCATTTCAGTATATGGAGGTGATTCGTGAAATTATGTCAAATTTTATTTTGTGAATATATTTCTACAACACGAATTAGTAATAAAAATTTATGTTATGGCCACAGATTTATTAGAATGATCTGAGATTTTTGTGATACAAGAACGCTTTCAAAACTCCACAAGGTAAAGTTGCTTGGTTCCTTGTAATAGTGTCCAACCACTTAGAACATAGCTCCATTACACTAACGTCATGATAAAATTATTGGCATGCTATAATAGAGCTCAACTAATAGATACCCGCTTCGGTGACCACGTGGTATAACGCACTACTCTCGTGCTGGACTAGACTGCCGAAGACGGGAAGATTGGGGTTCGATCCAAATAGGGTGCACTGAGGGTGGATTTTTACTAAATGATTTTCCACTTTCCCTCCACGCAAATTCGGGTGCACATCCTCTAAATTAAGCCTTCCTAATCCATACCTCATTAGTGTAATTAGTAGCTTACAGCTATAGCCCGAACGGGTAGTAAGACGGAGTGCTAAAAAACTAATAGATAATCTGCATCCAAGCCTAAACGATAGTAATTCCAACTTGGAGGTGAGGAAACCTAGGTAGTGTAAAGACATTTTAAAAACAATTGGTTTAATATGTGAATACACAAATAAGTTACGGACCCTTGTCGCTTCAAAAGTAAGTATAGTTATACAAGTTATGTATCGCGTATACCAGTCGTGTTTAATATTATGATTAAAGAGATAGTTCAGATATTTAAATTAATTAAGGGTAAACAATTTTTACAGAAATATAATATACTAACCATCTATAGCTTTGTTTATTTTTAAGCGTATAAACAAACTAGTTATACAGGATGTTTAGTTCGCTCTAGGCCCCCAGAGTTTTAATCTAATGGACGTAATTGGTGTATGAGAAGCACTCAGGGTTCAAGAGTGAGTGAGACAGCCTGTAAGCACAACCCTAATAGGTGGCCACGTGATCAAAATGTCATGTTCATCTAGTTTTGTTTGATAGTAACGATGACGGGTTCGAATCTCAGCCTGATGTGCTAGCTGTTGTATTTTGTCCTTCAACGTAAGTGAGGGTATATTTCCTCAAACTTCTACCTTCCTTGTCCTTACCTCATTAATGTAATTTAATGAGAGTAGCTCGGACCAATAGTAAAACGCGATGCAATAAATATATGACTTAATATCTCGCTTATCCTAGGACATCACTTCTAAGATTAGACATTCAGACTTAGTGCTTAGATATTTAATTAATTTAATAGTAGGACTAGCTCGTGTATGGATATAAAATATCTTGCATTTGAGCCACCTAGAACCGAACCAGGGTACCCTAAACTTGTTATAGACAACTCTACCACTTAGGACCGTACTTGTAGTCAAGTTTCAGGAGTAAAACAATCTCCCAGTGTATGAAAATAAGCAGTTCAAGTCAAATGGAGGATTGGCTGATCCCCGAATATCGACTAAATAAACAGCTCTCTGACACAAGGAAGGACATGTATGGATCCATCGTGCTCCTGAGGTTTTGAGGTTATTGATGCTTAGGTTTGTGTGTATATATGTGTGTGTGTGTGTGTGTGTGTGTGGCGTAAAGTGCTCGAAGGTAGGGAGACTTAAGACATATGTTGGACTATACCTATGCATTAGAATGCAAATAGATAATAAAACGTAATGAATATAATAACATCACTTACTAACAAAACTTATCACTACCCACTTCAGTGGCCGAGTGGTCTAAGGCGTCACTCTCATGATTGCTTTTCCCACCCCTAACCTACTGAAGGTAAATTTCAGCCCGCCCGGGCGCCATATTATGTCCTTTTTTTTTAAATCTGTTATATGTTCAATGTCGTATATGTTTTCGAAAGTCCTTCGGGGCTGGTGTCAACCGTTTGTCCTTTTATGTTTCTCGTGATTTATTCATGTTTATAGTTATATGTTTAAGAAAATGAATAAAAACCTTACAAACAAACAAACTCTCATGATTGATGTGCCTGCTGAAGACGGGGAGATTAGGATTCGAATCCTAGTTGGACCTATTAATGGTGGTTTTCCAGAGATAGTTTACCACTATCCTTTCACGCAAATGCGGATACTTATAACATGCTTTTACCTCATCCCTATTCAATTAAAGTATTTATCATGCCTATAATCTGTAAAGGTAGTAATACTCGATGATAAAAATAATAAAAAGAGCCGCACCATGGTGCAGATTTTTTAAATTTTACTTTGTAAATACAATAAAATAAAAACTAATGAAATCATTTTACTAAATTTTAAAAATACATAATAAAATAGAAAAATCAATATTTTTAAATGAAAATACTATTTAACATAGCACAGTTTTTCTATTTTTCAATTGAAGAAAGCAGAAAATTGCATTTAAATGTTATTTCCGTTTCTAGCACAATCTTTTATCTATCTAATCTCTCGATTAATCGGTCGAGAGATGAGCTCTCAAGGTGGAGATGCATGGAACGCGAGAAAATACCAATTTATTTGCAAAAAATATTTTGTTTGGCCAAAATAAATAAAATAATTCTGCAAAATAAACATAGAGTTTAACTTTTTACACATGCTGAAATCGACAGTTGTTGAATATCTTTCCGGCATGATCATAGCGGCATTAGATTATAAAAATTTTAATGATTAGAAAAAGTTGAAATTAAAATCCAGGTCACCCTTGACAGATAGTCAAGAATTGTTGATATTATTAGATATATATAATAATAATATTTAGCACCGCGTCTTACTACCCGTTCGGGTTATATGCTTTAAGTGCTAATTACTCTAATGGATTAGGAATCGGTAAGGTTGAATTAGAGGAAGTGAACCCACATTTGCGTAGAGGGAGAGTGGAAAAACATTTAGGAAAAACCACCCCCAGTTCACCCGACCGAGATTTGAACCTCGATCTCCCCGTCCTCAGCAGTCGTGCTCAACACGACAAGCGCGTTAGCCAACTACGCCACCGAGGCGGATTATATATATATATATATATAATTACACTATGTTTCCAATGAAGAAATATTTTATTTATTTTGACAAAAAAAAATTTGGAATAAAAACTTTCAAAACCTTTACCTTTTCTTATGTCCCCTACATCCCCACCTTTAACTGCTTCCCTTTATTTTCGGGCATTTTTCCAGAGGAAGAATGGTCCACTGAAGGCTTAGGTTAGAGGAACCTGTTGGTGTTTAGTATTAAGTATGGGATACCTTAAGGTGGGAGTGTAGGAGAACTCGAGTAAAGGGCAATGTTTTAGCAGTTTTTAAATAAAAATATTTTTCAGGTCAAAACAGATTAAATAATTATCCAATAGAAACATAAGAGTTTAATTTTATCGAAAAACTGACCTTAATAGCTGTTGAATATCTGTTAAGCGTGTCCTATAATTTAATGATAGCTTTTACTCTTAATTTAAAATTATTTTCATTAAATTAAACTATTCTCATGACAGATATTAAATGAACTGTTGAGGTCACAATGTGTAGAAAATTAAACTATATTTCTACTGGAACAATTTTAAATTTAAAAACGTTTTAAAAAAGTGGCCTTTTCTCGCGTCCCCTACACTACCATCTGTGTATCTTGATATAATTCTTTCCTTATAAAGTTGATATTGGAGATTTTATTTAATTATTACATGAAACAGAAAAATTATTAAAGAAACAATTTAAGGTTGAGACGGTAGTTGAGAGGAAAGCCATCCGAATTATGGTGGAAAGAGGTTGAGAAAACCGAGGTGATAAATCACATGAATAAATCAATCTTTCAGTTTGTCTGACCGAGATTCGTACCTCAAACCCCCATCACAGGAAATACGGTAGATCGAGAGTTTGGCGGCCTAGACCACGCGAACGGTTGTGCAGGTCTCAAATAAAAACTTACACGAATAAGATATAACAAGGTGTGTTAAACACGTGGGTCCTTTCCTTTCGTTGTGGTTTTATGTTGTTAACGTTCAATATGCCCGGTCATTCCAGACATTTTTACTCTCTTAACGGCCTCTGTTGTGTAACAATGGTTTCCATTACAGTTGATTCGAAGATCCCAATCAGGGTTTAGGAACTCAGGGTACGAACGTGAACCTCCTGGGGTGCGGCAACTTAATGAAGCTGGTTGCTTCGAGACGTTGGGCAATATTGTGTCGAGCAGGTGACGTGTTACTGCGAATATATTCTAGTAAAAATTAATAAAACCACATTTTCAGTATTATCAATTAGTGAGGATTAATTTAATTTTGTTATACAGTAATCCTCCAAATTACGTGACCAGAGACTTACGTTAATTCGTAATTACGTAATTGTACTCTGTAAGTCGAGAAAATTAATAAAAGTTATGATAACTACGTTACTCTCAGGGTTTTTCTGATTTGAGGTCGGTGACACTGTAACAAATTATTTACATACATGCATATAGAATATTGTTAACTTTTTAGTTCTTCTTGCATTCTTATGTTTTACAAATACATTATCTGTATACAATCGTTCCATATCAAAATTTGGACATTTTTCATGAAGTTAAAATTAAGGCTACAGTATAGTACTATAATTTACAAATCTACAGATTTGACTTACGCAAAATGCGAGTTACGTAACGGACCCAAAAACGTTAACCTTGCCAAATTGGGGGAGTACTGTAGCTATGTTTATTTTTCTCTAAACTGGTCAATGAATTACACATATTTAATATTATTTTGGATACAATATTGGTCACATTTTAATTATTGTGGTATTTATATGGCTTTAAAATATGTTAGTAAATAATCAACACAATATCCTTAAGGAAGTCGGAAGTTCATCGCCACCAGAACGTAAGCTCGACATTCAACCCTAAATCCGAGACACTTTTAATCTTATGCCTAACATGACACCCAATTTCATTCAACTTCTATTGCACACTATCCTTCCATCGACGTCTTGGTCTACCAGGCGGTCTTGTATCCTCAAGTTCCCCAACTAAATTGTTATGTACTCGACTATCATCACTTGGTTTTACAAAATAAATGTTAAATCTAGGAAATTCCATTTGGCCCTAGACCCAATGAAGGAAAATTCTGATCTACATCTCTCCGCGGTAGAAGACGGATAACGTAGACAGGGACCTAGTGGTGGTCGGGATAAGCTACCACACCAACATCTCACTAGGTAGGGCACTCTTTTGTCCCGGTAACGAGAAATAGTCCCCGAAGGCGGATTGACCAGTCGTCGTAATCAACGGCGTAGGATGTGGAAGGTAACGGGAAATCACCACAGTTAATATACATAGGATATCCCAAGAATCAGCATAATTGCTGTATATTTCGTAAAACACACTGGAAGTAGAATAGTCTCCCGTTCGGATCTACGGGTGGGCACAGCAAACGATACAAACCAACCCTCGAGTTGAGAACCTAATAAGAAGCTAAATATATTTCGAAACTTCGTCTTTAATTGCTAGATTTTATGCTTACAAACATAACTTTCAATATCTATAGCCTTATGCCGATAATGTTTGAAAAGATGAGTACATTAATAAATAATTAGAAATAAAATCTTTAAAACACGAATTTAAATTCATCATTATTGTCATCTTTCTCTAATCATATCTTTAGTTTCAACCGGCCCTATGGCAAAGTGGTCAGTGCACCTGGCTATGATTCTAGGGGTCTCTAGTTGATTCTCAGTTGGTACAATCGATAATTTTCCTGAAAGAGTGATTATCCTAATGGTCACCAGGGTTTGGATAAATAGGTTTAATTTAGGTTAAGAGTTCACACTGGTTTCACATCCTCATACTATCACCATCACCTCACCTCATCGTGACATGAAAATAACTTCCACGGAAAGACTATACGATTAGTACATTCGGACGTCCCCTGGGCAACGGTACATTAGAAATAATTTCTCATATAGCTAGTTTATAACTTGTAATAAAATTTTCAAAAAAGCAGTCATCAATTAACTACACTCAAATAATAATTTTTTTAAAGAAAAACCAACCTGCATTTTTATTTATAAAGTAAAACTTTTTCCAGATATACTTGGTTTGAACAAAAAATTTAAAGATATTTTAAGAAAAATTAAAATACTTTGTAAATTGATCATAGTTCTATTAAACTACCCTTAAATGAATTTTCCTCCCAAAACAAGTTGTCATCCCAGAGATCAATTTTAGACCAAATTGATAGGATCATTTCAAAATAATTTCTAATTTTTAAATATATATTTTTAAATCCATCTATGTATTTGTTTATTTGAGGTGTTTAACGTGAACTTTCTGAATCAACTGATTATATCAGTACATGAGAATGTCTATGACTGAGAGACAAAGGGCTTACCAATTTTTACGGAAAAGGTATTTTCACATACCTTCAAGGGATATTTAACTTACCACAATTGACCTGGAACTGATGGCTTTCCTGTCCCTCCGAAGAAAGTTGTGCTACAGATATTTATCGCTCAAGAAATATCCGTCAATCCCCGCCGGGTGAAAATCAATAAGCTACACGTAAACATTTTTTTAACACAAAAAACAACTACACAGAGTTAATTTTAATCTCAAACATTCCCCAATTTACTGTTCAAATACAACCGTGCTCAAAGTCAGTGGAGGCAGTGGGCGTGGCTAGAAACTAACATCTGGCCCTACTTTATAAACAAAATCTTAAGTGTAATATAAAAAAATCAATCGTTAGTAAACTACCTCTAAACGAATTTCCCCCCAAAAAAACTAATACCTATATAATGTTATTTGTCATATATTACTGGCAGACGGAATTTTAAAACTCACCTTTTAGAATTCTGGGGAAAATAAAACGTAAAGTTCCATGATAATCTTAAAGCCAAAAATGTTCACGGTTATTTACACTTTCTGTAGTCTCTATAACTGATGCTATAAACTATGTTTTGCTAGACATATTCCGAGCCCTCAGTTATAGATCTTCAGTATTAACACCTTGAACCTTGGTCTTCAAAGTAATAAAATAAAAGCAGGGCAGCCATGTAATATTAGAACTTGGTAAGCTTTTACGAGGAGTTTAGGGTTAAAATCCTGGCAAGGTGGGTTTTACAATTAATGTTCATTACTATAGTTTCCATCATTCTGTTTCCACGCTAATGTATGTGCATTTTACCCTCATCAGCCCTATGTCTTATATTAAGCCACCAATAGCACGTATAACCCGCATTGGTGGCCGCAAGTTTTAAGGCGTTACTCTTGCAATATACTAGACTATCCAAGACGGGAGATTGAGGGGGGGGGGGGGGAA
>CABEEJ010000328.1:277176-297677 GCA_901482245.1 Timema douglasi
GGGGGGGGGGTGGGGGGGGGGGGGGAAAGTGTACTGAGGGTGGTTTTCCCTAAATAGTTTCCACTCTCCCTCCCCACAAATGCGGGTACACTTCATTTGAATTAAATATTTCTAATACTTAGTACAATATTAGTGTAATGAGCGCATAACCCGAAAAGGTATTAAGAAGCAATGCTGAGATTAATTAAATATAGCGTATGTTAAACGTAATAACGTTGTTACAACGGATTTGGAGTAGCCACCCATTGTTTGATGTTAAAATAGTATTTAGTTTATATTGAACTATAAAACCCCCACCACCCTGATCGCCTCCAACAGACAGCCCAGCGTTCCCACTTGAGCGGCACAAGAGGTGAGAGTTAGGCGCTACACCGAGCGTTCAAGTCATGAGTTATTAGTACCAAATATATGGTGTGGAGTTTACATGCACTTAAAACTAGTAGCGTAATCAGCACCTAGGACCTACTGTACTCTTACCTCACCAGTTTATTTTGTACTCAGTTTAGAAGTAGATTCAGTTATAACAGGATTCGAACTCAAATATCAAAAAGTTGAATAGCTCAGTTTGGCGACTCGACTTTTAAACAATCTCGACTACAAACTCGAGTCTTAGTAACTAAACTATTTATTGCTCACGTGTTTATTATTATTTAGTAGTAGTAGTAGTAGTAGTAGTAGTAGTAGTAGTAGTAGTAGTAGTAGTAGTAGTAGTAGTAGTAGTAGTAGTGATAGTAGTAATAGCGGTAGTAATAATATAATAATCAGCATAATTTTTATTACTATTAGAAGTAGTCGTAGATTAGTAGCTTCATTAACCAATAATATGTATTAATTCCGCATCGGTAGACACACAGACTATCAGGCAGGACCTTTTTGTACGGTTGCTGGTGACGGTGAGGTCAGGGTGTTTAATCCCAACTGGATGTACTTAGGCTGTTTAATGTCACCCTCAATATACGCAAATGCGGACACATTTAATATAAATTCTACTCTGATATCGCAATTAAATTGCGTATAGCTCAGATGGGTATTAGGGTGCGGAGAAAAATAATGCTGAGTTATTTGGGACAAAAAAGTTCTCAGAGACAATTAATTGACTAGCCCGAACTGTTTAGCTATGATAGATGAATGTCCACGTTAAATCGCTCGGTCGGGATTTCAAATCACGAACCTCTCAAAGAACCTCTTTAGTTGAAAGCAAGTTATTTATCATTTCTAGCCCTGGCATGGCCCCTCTGGGATGTAAGGGCTTAGCAATATAAGTTTAAGGACGAGAATAGGTAAGTAAAATATTCCTCAACAACCACTGTCTTCATTGCATCCGGTAGGCAATGAACTCGATCGTCACGGGCTGAGGTCGGCCACGATAGCCGTGCGAACAGCCTTGTTGTGTAAGCTGATGATGCGAGGGGCGATGGAAGCATCTCAAGCGCATGCGCATCAGACGGAGAGCTCGTGGGATCTTGACATTGAGTGACAGGTGTGGTGCGGTTAGTCGCTAAGCGGGCGCAGGTGAAACTAACTACCAGAAAAAATCCTCGTGAGAAGTAAGATGTTCACGGCACGCACGTGCTTCGGGAACTTTCTCTGTAGAGAACAAGTAAGAGAGCTAACACACATGCTGCATCCTTGGGAAGAATGGTTTAATTGGAACGTTTAGTGTGCACTTTCTAAATATCGAGATTTGATCAGTGTATGACTTACAAACTAGATTAACATAAGCCAGAGCTATTAATTTTATAAAACTCGCCAATCCACCTTCTGGATTAAAACTAAGATTCCTATACTGTTCTTTCGGAAACAGAGATGATAGCGTTGAAGAGGATCGTGAATCCATCCATTCATGTGTGTGTGTGTGTGTGTGTGTGTGTGTGTGTGTGTGTGTGTGTGTGTGAAATAGAGAGAGAGGAAGGTCGAAAGAGTCCGATCACACCGCCCAAGTTAAAACACCCACGCTACATTAACACTAGCAAGGTTTGCATTCGTTAGTAAGAGTTTATATTCAGACTATTGTAATTTCAATACAGTTGTGTATTGGTATTTATTCATTAAATTGAGTTTCAAACCTGAACATTGTCAAACACCCTTATTTCGATTCGCGGTAAACTAAGTACTGATATTGTAGTAGATATTGTAAGACTTCCAGCTGTTATATAAGGCTCTTCCAATGAAAATGGGACTATATTTGTGACACGATAGTAGTAAATATTTGTTTATCATTGATAAGATTTCATTTTATAGTAATTCAAATATAAAATATATTGTAAACAATTTCCATTTCTGCGTATAGCCCGAACGGGTAGTAAGACGCGGTGGTAAAAAAAAATCCATTACTGTACTTTAAATTCAACAACGATACTTTCATAACAATATTTGTCCCCAAAACAAATATTTACTACTATTGTGTCACAAATATAGTCCGATTTTCATTGGAAGAGCCTTATATAACAGCTGGAAGTCTTACAATATATACTTTAACCTATTTATACGTCAAGTCATGTGATATACAGCTGTCATTTTATTAGATATTATCAATACCTATAACCCACTTCAGTGGCGTAGTTAGCTAACACGCTAGTCGTGTTGAGGTCGACTGCCGAGGATGGGGAGATCGAGGTTCGAATCTTGGTCGGGTGAACTGGGGGTGGTTTTCCCTAAATGGTTTTACACTCTCCCGCCACGCAAATGCGGGTTCACTTCCTCTAAATTTAACCTTCCCAATTCCTAACTCATTAGTGTAATTAGTACTTAAGCGTATAACCCGAACGTGTAGTAAGACGCGGTGCTAAAAAAAAATCAATACCTATAAAATAATGATAATAATAATATAGTAAAATATTGTCACTATTGAAATCAAAATAATATGATTGTGTTATTTAAAAGTTTTCTTTTACTAAAAATCTAGTATGTAAATTGTACCAATATTATTAAAAGTACGCGTCAATCTGTTAAGATAGTGTAACCCCTTTAAGGCATATTGTACAGTAATGAACCGTGACACACAATCTCTTTAGTGTGCCACTCACAAAACTGTGTACTTTGCCATTCACTTTCATTTCTTGACCAAGTGAGTCACTGTCACCATTTTGTAATAGTCTAGCTCATTTTACTGAACGTTATAAAAGCAATGGATTGAATACTAAAGTGCTCACTATTAAATAAATGTTAGAACTTACACCCCATGTACTTTTATAATTTATTTGTTAAAATGTAATTTCATTTATATTTGTCATAAAATAATATGTGATGCTTACCCACAGGGTGAGTAGTAATTTTGGAATCAATTTCAGGGGAAAATGACACGCTGGATACGGATGGGTACAGGTTGTAATTCTTAACTTTATTGAAAATTATTTAATTTAATGGAGAAACATTTTTGCCTACAAACAACTAGTATTCATTGCAAATGAGTTATGTTCGGATACAAGTTTTAGTGCGCTTATTATAAATATGTAAAGAAATATGTTTTAGGAGGTTCTTGAAAAATTCCTCAAATATTATTTAAAGAGTTGTGTAGGCTGACATACCTTTCTTGAATGCGCTTATTTAGAATAAGTACTTTTTAAGTGTATGTGTATCTTCTTTAAATTTAGCTACACAAAAAATCCTGAAAAAATAGTTAATTTAATAAAAGTGTGTGTTTCGAACATTTGCAATAATATAATTCTTTGTGTAAGAAAGTTTTAACAAGGTAGATTTTTGGTTTCGTTAGGAAGAAAACTAGCATTATTTTCAAAGTGTTCGTGGTTTTTAAACTTAAATAATAACGTATTCTTTGAATTTAAATTGACACCTGGACATGGGAATTGAACTATGGACATTTGGATTAGTACTCCAATGCTCTAATCACTGAGCTATACAGGAATCGCCCCGTGTCCAGGATTATTCTCCATTTATATCTTAAAGCAGGGTTTGTAAGGGACGTGCGTAAATCACCGGCTACAAATGTGTAATAAATTAAGATCATTATTGGAGGCAAAAAGCCAACTTGAGAGTCGAAGGTGGCTGCGTTATCTGATGGCTCGTGATCTGAATACATCACACTTTGTAGCCGACGATTTCCGCACGTCCATCACAGACTTTGCCTTAAAATATGAGTGAATAATGACCCTGTGTATTAGATGATTCCTGGGTAGATTAGTTGTTAGGGCATTGACATTCTAAGCCAAAGGTCTTGGGTTCGATTCCCGTGTCCAGGTGTAATTTTTCAATTAAAAGAGTATGATATTTAGATGCGGCTATTACCGTAACTAACAGATATAATAGCTTGGCTATTTGATCCATTATTAAATAATATCCGTTTAGAAAAATTTCTAAATAATAAAATAGTATAATAGAATGTGACATGGACATCCCTTTTAATAAAATAAATAAAAAACCGTATTTAAATAAGCAATGGTATTAAAAAAGATAATATCAGTTTTACCAATATATGATGTAAGAAAAATAAAGTTCTTATGAATTATATGTTATTGTGTATTTCATTTATGTATTTAATTGAATCCTTAATTTATAACACAGTTTTGATACTAGTCTGCTAATAACACAATATTATATTAAATATTCTATGTTTATTCCATTTGCTTAGAGTATTTTATTAGGTTGTGATGATTAATGAATAATGGTTTGTTATCAACATAAATACCAAATACGCTAGATTTATTTATATTTACAATTCAAACTTGTGTAAAACCTTATTAATTTAAGAAAATTTAATTTATACTGATATTATGACATTATAAACCATTACTTGACTTCTCAACTATAGTATAACCACATAGAAAGAGCCTTAAATAACCACTCAAAGATCAATTAATACCATTTTAATTTAATCATAATACAATATAATATATGATATATTTTATAGCCATTGAATTTGAAAAACAGTGTCAACCCTTACGAAAGTATTATAAATGCCGATGGTGAGTGTTTTGATTTTATCCAAAAGGTTATTCCTACTGTGAACAGACTATATCAAGGCATGCACTGAGCAAGGACAATTGTTTCGGCAATATGAGAGCTACCGCAATTGTTCTGTTCAACTAAATGGCACAATCCCTTGAAATATAGATTTTTTTAGATTAAAAAATGTAACGTTTTCTATTATTACATTCAATAGCTTTTGTATCCTTTCAGTTTACAACTTCCAATAAAGTGAAAGGTTGAGGTTAAGGTTATGTTACGGATATTTTAACATTCACTCTCAAGTCTATTTAGGCAGGCAGCGATAGATGTTGTTTTTTCCACTACTAAAAAGTTTCTTAAATTGCATCCGGTTATATTTTTATTGACGTCAAATAATTTTGGCAATTGTGAAGGCTAGTTTCAATAGTGAAGCAACGTTTCACAGGTTTAGGCCATTGCGTATCACGGCCACATACAAAACTACTTTGATATGATCAGACGCCATTCACCACATTAAGAACTATACCTTACGACCATTACTTTCCCAGTAAATGGATTTGTTCCTAATAAATACTGGTGCTGATAACACTCGTTAAAGTGTTTTATTATATAATCACCGTTCCCCTAGCCAATTAATTTTGTAATAATAGTTTTATTATTATTATTAATTGTTTGTTGCTAACTGTGAAGAAATTATTAAATGTATGAAACAAAATTTGTTTTCAAAGGGTTGTATTTTAATTCTAATTTCAGTAGTTGGTGTAATTAGATGTGCAATAAGATTTATCAAGAATTTTTATGTAAAATAATTAAATGTGTACAAATAAGACAAGATTAATACTTTATGTTTTATTTGGTAACATAAATTAAAATAAAATTAGTAAACATATTAGGATAAAATGTTAAGATACAGGTATTAACCACAGTTTTTGCAGATTTACATGAAATGAAAGAAAAAACGTTTTATATGTAGATAAAATTATCAATATATATTTCAAAACATCATCCAAACATTACTTCGTGCACAAATCACTAAAAAAATCATATACGAGAAAGATGGGCATTTTACTAATCACATTTAAGGGTCGTTAACAAACTAGTTTATGTACACCTATTTCTAGAATTTACTACATTTGGATGATTAGTAATAAATAATACCATAACACATAGGACTCGTGACCACTCGTATCCTACAGATACTAGATAATGTGTAGAGGGTATTTTATTCTTAGACTTACAGAGCTAAAAATCAAAGTTATTGAATTCATCTCATCCCAAAGAGAACATCTATCTAACTTAAGTAGGTAGTACAGCTCGTAACAGGACGTCGTATCATGGTGTGGATTTTCTGTATTCTACTTTAGGAAACAATGGAATCTATATAATTGATTTTAACATTATTTAAAAAAGAAATACAAAGCTACAACATAATTGAAGAGTTATTATTTTAAGATTTTTTTTTTTAAAGGTGATCCTAATATCTTTGTTGTAAATTGAAAAATGTAGACACCTGGATGGAGTTGATATGATTTCTGGTTCTTAATTTGTGACGAGATGGGATCCAAAGTACTCTTGGTTCCATAACAGCCAGCAGCCTTTATTACTGTCAGAGCTGGCCAAACGGATAGTGAAGTGGACTCTGTATAGGAAGGTCAAGGTTCAATCTTGGTTGTACAGAGGGTGTTTAATTCCCAACGTTGTTTTATTTTAATCTTATCCGGTTAGTTTTAACTTATATGTTTTAAGTCCCCTATAGCAACTAACGGTAAAAGAGAATATAAATACCATAATAACTTCAATTCTCTGCACTAAGGTGCTGACCAGAATTAAAACCTAAACTGAAAAACATATTCAAGAATACGACAATACATAGTAATGATATTATGATTTAACTATATGATAAATATATAATAAAAAAATTGGATTGAATATTAGGATAGTGTATACCAGTAATAATAAATAAATAAAACTGATTAAATAAAGCAGAATAGAAATTATGATAATATTAAAAATAAAATTTTGAAATTATTATTATTATTATTATTATTACTATTATTAGCATCGCGTCTCCCTACCTGTTCGGGTTATACGCACTTACGTTAATGTGTAATGGTAGGGTGATTGTGAGATGAAATGGAGGACCTACAGTTTAACGTGGGATCCGAACCCAGGTGAAGGCCTGGAATTCCACACATTCACAAGTTGTGATTAATACACGTCTTGTCAGAGGTGAAGGAAGGGTTTGGCAATCAGATAGATCGGTGCCGGGACCGAGGATTGAACCCCGGACCCCAGCACAGAAATCGGACACCTTACCCCTAGACTTACAGGTCACCAATTTTGAAATCGATTCCAGCAATGAGAATATGTAGTCATCCAAAGAGAAAATATTATGAATGTAAAAATAAGTTAGTCGTTGTTGAGAGAGAAAGAGAGAGAGAGAGAGAGAGCACTGAGTAAGTACCCTTCGAGAGCTGATAGCCCACTCTGAAAAGAATCTGGTTTGAATCCCAACAACCCGTTTCGGTGATCTATTGTTCTGAGGCCGAGATGGGCAGCCTTGTTGCCAATCGCCACAATAAAATAAACTTTTACCTGGACGCGTGTGCTGGTTGCAGCTTGATATTTCCTGCACATCATTGGAAGAATTTCGCATGTGCATTGAGTTCAGATATTCAGCCAAAGTTCCGGTAGCTTGTCAGATAAAAAGGATTGTCAAATTTCTCGTTAATTTACTTACGTTTTCAATATGAACAATTTTCATCATTTTAGTATGAGGCAGCTGTAACTGCCTAGTAAAGTGTACATTTTTTTGATAGACTTGTTCAAACATTGTGTGTTGTTTTAAATGTTTGATCGAGCAACTTAATTTCTCCATTTTTATATGGTGTGGCTAATTTCACTTCTCATTTGCCTCTCTCAATAAACTATACTGACGATAGTGGGAATAACGGGGTTGGAATCCCGGTCGAGTGTAATGAAAATGGTTTTGCCCTTATTTTTTCAACTTTCCCTCCACGCAAATGTGGGTACACTTTAAATTTAACCTTCCTCTTCCCCGAGACATTAGTGAATTTACTTCACATCCATTACTGTTTCCCACCTATTGGCTGGGTCAGTTTTTTATTCAATCCATATATTTTCCACTACCAGCTTGCTAGACCTTTCGTAGCTCCATATGTCTTATAATTTAGCTCAAGATTAGGACAAACACAACATCCAGTCTCCGGCTGTTAATTCCCGATTGTGAAAGAGTGAACCCACATATCACCAATGATAAATTTTTCAGCTATGCTGGAAATCGGACCCGGGGTCCCTAGCACAGTAGACATACACGCTACCGTCTGAGCTAAGGTGATGAAACGTAATTAATGAATAGGCCTATCTAACAGGCAGTAAAATGCGATGCTGAAAAAAAAAATGGGACTAATTTAAATGTTGAGCGAAGGTAGACAAAGTGGTTAGGTTTAAGTATAATCCTAGATGCTAATTAAACCTACGTTACATAAAAAAACTTACAACTAAACTAATTATTGATTTCAAGTTAATAGAACGCCGATTTTGTAAACAATATGTTAAATTTTAAGTTAGAAGCTTGTTAGATATAAACACCGAACCGAGAGACGTCAGCATATGAAACTAATAAACACACATTTTGAGTGCTATTAATTAGGTCGAGACTGGAGGGGTCGCTGGTTTATACATATTTGCTACCGCAAGGACTAAGGTAATTTTAATTAGACGGGGCCACTAGTTGAAATCTTACACAGCGATGTTCATTCATCATCGCGTTCCATTCTATACAAGACCCACGGAGTTGCGTTGGCTCCAGAATGCTACATATCACACCTCTTGACCCTCGCACCTCTCCCCCCTTGCATGGTACGACGTCTCCTCCCAATGTCACAACCTTTCAATGATCGTGGGAGGTCATGAATTTTTACACACCCGCCTCACCCTTCCGCACGTAATGGAACATAATTGCCCCCTTTTGTATACGACCATGTTTGACATGTCTTGCTCAAATAACGCCGTACCATTTGAAAAGGTGACTCTAAGGAAGAGAAAAAAAAATTAAAACTTGTTTTCAAATCATGGTATATTTCATTGTCTATATTTCTATTGTCTTTGTTACATCTTACGTTTAAATTTGATTATAACTCGCGTCGGTGGACACGTAGACTACATTTTTTGTTCATCTAGCCTGTTTTACTGATGATGAGGAGGTCGGGGTTAGATTCCTGGTAGGGTGGGGTGAGGATACTCCCTCCTTATGTATCTATGCACATGCAGGCTCTCCCTCTAAGCCATTACATTAAAATGCGTAGGCTTATAACTCAAAAGAGTAGTGAGGAGTGATGTGAAAAACTATGATATATACTAACACATTTTAGAAAACATTTGTACTTCCTCCTAAGGCACCGTTTTGAATATTGAAATTTTGACAACAAATTTGACTAACTCAACAAATCAAAACTAGCAACATTTTATTAATGTAGGCCTATATGAAGTGTTGTAATAAATAAATTATTGTTTGTTCATTCAAATATTACTGTATCCAAATTCTTCGAGACATGTTTTTTCTGTCATTTAATGAATATAAAATAGTTTTAAAATCACCTCAGACAATGTTGTTAGTTGTCATAAAAACAATATATAAAAATTAAAAAAAGTTTTAATAAATTGTTATTAGAGTTGAAACTCCATGCCTTCGCGAGTTCATTAGCAGAGATATCTTACAACATATTTTACAATGTCTTCTTCAGTTTGGAATGTAAGAAATAGGATGTTGTGATTTAAAAAAACAAGAGAATGATACTAATGTCTAACTGAAAAATGTATACCTGTGAGATAGAGTGGTTCACTAATTGTAATGTAGAACACGTCTAAGGGATATGTTAGGACTGAGTTTGTACCAGTGTGTCTGGTAAAGACACACAACCTAATTACTACATTTCAGGCTGAAGATGACATTGTAAATGTCGAAACATCTCTCTGTTAATGAATTCATTAAGTTGGGATTGAAAAGGACTCGAGAGAAGACCAGTGTTTTTTCAGTTTTTATTGCGAAACATTTTTTGGACAAAATAAAAAAATATATGTCTCTGACACAAAAAAGAAAGTTTAATTTTATTCACATGGTGATATCAACAGTTCTTGAGTATCTTTGATGAGCATGGTGGCATTAGCAAACCACTTTTTAAATGAAAAAAAAATCATTAAATTCCAGAACATCCTTGGCAGATATTCAAGAATTTTTTTAAATGCTTTTAGGTGACCTGGCTGTCTAGGGGTAAGGTGCCAGACTTCTGTTCTGGGGTTTAATCTTCGGTCCCGGCACAGATTTATCTGATTACCGAGCCCTTCCTTCACCTCTGACAAGACGTGTATTAATCACAACTTGTGAATGTGTGGAGTGCCAGGCCTCCATCGGGGTTCGGATCCCACGTTAAACTGTAGGTCCTCCATTTCATCTCACAATCACCCTAACATTACACATTAGCGTAAGTGCGTACAGCCCAAATGGGTAGTAAGAAGCAGGGCTAATAATAATAATTTAACGCTTTTTCTCGCGTCCCTTTCCATTCCAACTTAAGACCTGATGTTCGAATTTGATTACTGATTTCTAACATTATTTAAATTTAACAATTTTACATTTTTTATAAAAACCAACACACAATGTCGATGGTAATTTTATATCTTTTTTTTAGCTAGATAATGACAGACAAAATGTTTAGAAAAATTTGACTAACAATATTTTAGTGTAAAAACTAACGTTTCTTTTTTTTTCTACTACTCATCTTAGTTGATTTTTTTTTTAAATCACCCTGTCTTACCTACTACCTGTCAGGTTTTACACATAAGCATATAATCTTATTAATACTCTGTTAGGGTACGGATGAATAAGGAAGCATTTTAGATGTAATCCACCCACCTTTGCTTGGAAGGAGAGTGGGGAATCATTTAGGTAAAAACCATCCTAAGTATGCCGGATCAGGATTCAAACCCTGATCTCCTCGTTACTAGCCGGCCAGTATACGAGTTCACATTTTACTATTATTATTATTATTATTATTATTATTATTATTATTATTATTAGCACCGCGTCTTACTAACCGTTCGGGTTATACGCACTTACGCTAATGTGTAATGGTAGGGTGATTGTGAGATGAAATGGAGGACCTACAGTTTAATGTGGAATCCGAACCAGGGTGGAGGCCTGGCATTCCCCACATTCACAAGATGTATTTTCAGAGGTGAAGGAAGGGTTTGGTTTTTACAAATAAAGGGCTTCCTATGAAAATCAGACATTTTTTTATGTTCGTTTATTTACAAATTAAATGTTTAGGTTATAAAGGGTCTAATAGAAGTCGGGATGAGAATAGTATTTGAATAGAATGTGCATCCGCAATAGCGTGTAGAAAGATGTTGAATCCACAGAAATAAATCAAATTTTAATGACACACAGTGCATGAGTCCGGAATTCGAAACCCTTACATCCATTTAAAAGGTGATCAAATACAATATTAGTGTAATGCCACAGACAAATATTATATAATATTGGTTTATTCGCCAACAAAGATAAAACAGTTGTAATTTTGGCCCTCCAATTTCAAGTCCTGAAGAAATGACAATTAGTCAATTGAAGCCTTGCTTTCCACTGCCTGATAGTGACTCAATTGACCGGAATACATGCATAGCTTAAAAGCACTAAAAACTAAGAAAATCTATTTAATTTAACTGTTTTGTCTGCCAAACAGGAAACAAGTCTTTTTCTCTACAATGAAAAACAATATAAAAAAAGCGGATACTCGATTATATAACTTTTAACGGCTTTTAGCTGCATCCTGTTTCAGCAACCGAATTACTCATAGTCTCATTACAAGCTGAATTTGTATTGTTAAAAATGTATAGTTAGTGGGGTTAAGGTAATGTTTATTGAGGTCAGTTTAAATAATTATGTTTTGTAATAAATAAAGGTCGCCCTAAAGTTCATTGCCAATACCATTTTCTCTTAATTGTACTAATGGGTTTGACTTTATAGAGTGTTATGACATGGCTCTACACTATATTTTAAAAAGAGGGAGGATATTTAAAATTAAATTAAACAATTTCATGGATCATGATAAAGGACTATGTTACCAAACAGAATGGAATAGGCTTCCAGTAAAAAAATGTTCCATGTCTCCCATGACTAATAACTCTTGTGGGTTGAATGAAATCTGGTATTAAATGTATTTAATTTTTAATAAGTAAATTTACAATATTAAATTAAACACAATATTACAATATTCTAAGTTTATACCAAGCCGTATATGATGAAAAGACTTTCAATAAAACCTGAACTCAACGTCTATTGATGTAAATAATTCTGTTTTTAACTTGTGATTTAAAAATACACTCAAGGCTTATTGTTTCCGTTTCAAAAATATTTTATGTGTATCGACCAAACATATTTGAATATTATTTGTACTATTTTCGCAATGTCCAGGTGACCTGGTGGTCTAGGGGTAAGGTGCCAGACTTCTGTGCTGGGGATGCGGGGTTCAATCCTAGGTCCCGGCATAGATTTATTTGATTGCCAAACCCTCCCTTCACCTCTGACAAGACGTGTATTAATCACAACTTGTTAATGTGTGGAATGCCAGGCCTCCACCATGGTTCGGATTCCACGTTAAACTTTAGGTCCTTCATTTCATCTCACAATCACCCTAACATTACACATTAGCGTAAGTGCGTATAACCCGAACAAGTAGTAAGACGCGGTGCTAATAATAATAAATACTATTTTCGCCTTACTTTTAACCACTAAAGATTATCATCATATTGCTATTTCCCATAGCCGTTTTCTTAATGTGCAATCATTTAAACAAACTTGCGAGTGCAAATTGCTAAACCAATAAGTTTCAGCCTTCCCTTCCAATCGGGCCTCAACAGTAGATTAAGGTGAAATGGTTTTACAATCAAAACTTCACTTACGGCCATATTACTATCATAAACACAAGTAACGAGTCCCATTTCTATCGTATGACCAACAAAGAAAGGTCATGACTGCCACACAGAAACAATGGCAATCTACCACATGGTTACGGAGTGTATATTGACCACTGATTGGACTCAATGAGATAGGTATGGTTCAACCGGGCGGGATATTGACGTGAGCAAGGTGGAAAGGGGGTGGGAGCGTAACGTAATGGAAAGTGTATCTGGGTGTCCATTAAAAGCCGACATGTGTAGTAACAGTTTTGTTTGAAGAACCTTTACACATACAAGACAAAGGTTTCTATTGGAATGCATTTAAGGTTGACCAGAGGAATTGTTACAAAAAATTATAGAGCACGCTTTTAAAGTAATGTGGCCTTGTAATTGATTGAATTTTACCATATGGTGGCCAGTGATTGCATACACATCAATTTGTTTGGTTACATATTTTTTGAAACACGAGCATGAACAAGAAAATTAAACCTGGATCAAAATTAGTTAACTCGGTATTCATCCATTTCCAACACAAATCTATCTATTACTCTAAACTGCACAAATCTGTAATATTTGTATGGTAGATCGAGACTGAAAATCCTTTTAAAACCCGTAGAGAAACCAACATTGATAAAAGGTAATTAGCTTTATCTAAAAACTATCTAAAAACCATCAAATATATATTTTTTTAAATAGCACCACGTCTTACTACCCGTTTGGGTTATGCGCTTAAGTACAAATTACGCTAATGGATTAGGAATGGGTAAAGTTGAATTTAGAGTAAATGAACCTGCATTTGCGCGGAGGAAGAGTAGAACCGTCAAATAGATTATTTGATGTGATAATACATTAAAGTATATATTATAGTTTATTTTTAACTTTAAGAAAAGGTTCTTAAAATGCGATCCGACTATAGCTCCTAGAAAATGTGGCTAAAGGAGCGCGAAAGTAAAAAAGTATGTGATTTTGTTGAGAAGAGAATATCGGAACTGGTCCGGAGCGTTGTCGAGTTGGGCTTCACACACCAACCTCTGAGGAACACCGCCTTGAATACCGACTGTGACAGTAGTCAGTCTTTTCATGACACGAAAGCCGGCCAGATAAGATTTATTCAGAGTTCACTATCAATACAATAACAAGCATTAATATGCCCTAGGCAAGATTATATATTTGCTAGCTAATTAACGGTTTAATCTAAGAATTAACCTTTGAGGACTGGCACTAAAAAATAACATGAGGACTGGCACAATTGAATTTTTGCAGCATCCCATAATGTTCTAAATAATAATAATAAAAACACGTACTTTAGTACATAATATTATTGCTAATGAATAATACACAATGTCAAAATAGAAATATAATCTGAATATATTTTTAAAACTGACATTTCTTTTGAAGATTAATATATAACTTCTCTATAAACAATACTTTGAACTCTTGCCTGTTGGTGCTGATAAGAAAGAAGGAAGAGGTCACAGCATTCATAATTGGTGGTTAGGGTTGTAATTAAATCCACTCAAAAGTATTTTAGAATTTTTTTTTACCGCAGCTACCTCTTATGAACCTTTTAGTTTTACTCTATTTATCCCTTTTACCCATTATACTCTTCTGACAGTTTTTGCACCTTTTTAACCTGTTTACTGTCTTTACAGTAAAAAATGTATTTTTTCTATCCTTTTATCTCCATTCAGCCTTTTTACCCTGTCTACCATTTCCACCCCAATTACGCTTTTCACCCTGTTAACCTATTTATTATGTTTTCCCCTTTTTACCACTTTTGGGTCTTTTGTGGCTTTTTAACTGTTTTGAGTTTTTGATTTCTTTTAACCTTTTTACTTTTTTATTTTTTAATCATTTATTTCTTGTCCTTTTTACCATTTTTGCCCTTTCTGCCCTTTTAAACATATTTGGTTAATTTTTCTCCTTTATAACATTTTTGCCCTTTTGGTCTTATTGACCTTTTTTGATTAGATTTACGTTTACCATTTTTGGCCTTTTTTAACCCATTGTACATTAATTACCTAGCTTAGCCCCGTAGAAATATTTTAGAGTGAAAAGGGCGAAGAAATTCAAAAAGTTGTAAAAATGGTAAAGAGTTTATAAATGGCTTAGAGTATAAAAGGTTTAGGGTATAAAGGGTGTAGGGTAAAAGGGTGTAGAGTATAAAAGGTTTAGGGTATAGGGTAAAAGGGTTTAAGGTATAAAGGGTGTCTGGTATAGAGGGATGAGTGAATATAGAGTGTAAGAAAGATAAAAGGTAAAAAGAGTAATTATAAAAAGTATAAAAATGTTTACAGGCAAAAAACTTATCAATACCTATCTAAATAAATAAATCACAACTTTTAACAATTATTAATATATATTGGCGACAAGTGAAGAAGAGTTTGTTGTAGATAATAAACACGTCTTGTTTAATCTCCTTGGCAACCAAACTTCCATGGGCCACCGAAATACATTAAGAATTGTATGAAATAAAGCAGTAAAGCTGTATTAATTTTTTTTTTTAATGAATTTAAAATATTATAGTCAAAATTTTCAAAATTCTGGCTTTGAAGTGTACATGTTTGGGTAGAGGGAATACTAATATTTAAACTATATACCTTTGTGTGCTTTAGATATCACGCAACGCTCTTGACAGACTCAAAAACTCTTCATTTTATTATTATGGTTAGCACCGCGTCTTACTACCCGTTCGGGTTATACGCACTTACACTAATGTGTAATGGTAGAGTGATTGTGAGATGAAATGGAGGACCTACAGTTTAACGTGGAATACGAACCACGGTGGAGGCCTGGCATTCCCCACATTCACAAGTTTTCATTTTATTAATACAGAAGATAAATATATATTATCCTATGTTATGAATAATTATTTACCATAAATAATTATACTAGAGCATATATAAATATGTATAATACTACTTTCAAATTCAAATTTGACAAAACTGCAGTTGTAGCTCATGTATATTTATATAAATATATTATTCACATACATGAAATGTAATATTGCAGATCTGTTAAAATGTCAATTTTAAATCTCATCACCGTATTGTGTGTTGCAATTTACCTAAGAATGGAACTAGGACGAGAGTAACCTCGGGTCCACCACTTCAAAGCTCTCCTATACCCACCTCGACCACCACAATCTCATCCCCATATCTCACTCTTACTCATTCATACCTTTCCTTGCAGATAGGTCATCGTTCACGTCAACTAATAATAAATCTTGACAAAACTCGATATAGACTCCTAAAAACCCATCATGAGAGAGACTGACATCATTTGAGCGAGCAACACCCTCATATCGTCTTGTCACCCGAACATTGGACATTGTTCCGTACAGACAATGATGGATGATAGTGCGTGTTTCATCTTGGCAACAATTCGTTCCTCTCACACCCACATGTAGTTCGCAATTTGACGATAGTGGGGGAGAAGACGGGATCATGTCACGACTCTGCGATTTCTTACATCATAGTCAGGGCTGCCCTTAGCAGATGTGGGGCCCTGGGCAAACTTAGTTTGCGGTGTCCCCAGTTATCTGCCTACTCCCTCCTTTCCCCCACCTCAAAAATAGCTAAAAACTTAATTTTGTTTAATGTTATTACAGTAGCTTGCACCTTAATACCAATTTTAAGACATCTAAGGTATCAGGAAATGCCCTAAGAGGTATATAAATTTAATAATTAGTGATGAAGCCGTGAATTTAAACATAAGAGGGTTGATTTCTCCCCAACCTTTCATTAGATTTTCTTCCCCAACGAATTTTATCTGTATCAAGGTAGAAATAACAACTGTGCTATGTTTGAATAAATCGGGTAATGCGTTAAAAGGTCATATTGAGACAAATCCACCCCAGACAGACAGACAGACAGACTCGCTTCACTCGTTCACTAAATATTACTATCAATATTTCACGTCTGGGCTACATCATTCCAAGCCCAGTTTGTGGAAATATTAGCCGGGACGTAGTTACCACTACCCAGAGGACGCCCGAATTTAATAATGGTTTATCCTTTCCATGTCCAGATGAGATGATGGTAATGGTGAGTATGAGGATGTGGAACCAGTGGAAACACTTATACTTAACTTAAACCTAACTAACCAGATCCTGGTGATCATTGGGACAATTCCCCTTTCGGGAGAAATACTCACGGTACCAGCCGTGAATCGAATCCGAAACCCTTAGGTTGGCAGCCAGGTGCACTGACTACTCCGCCACGGGGCCGGTTATTCAAAAAGTCAACTCACATGATTATGTTTTTATTTGTTTTTACACTCTAACTAATAGCTATATCGATTATGCAAGAAGTCTACCATAAGATCGCGCAATTTAAAGTTTCGTACCTCAACATGTTTTCCCCTCAATCACCTAAGGAAGCGTGGGGCCCTGTGCGGCCGCACCATTCACACAAACCCCTAAGGGTGGCCCTGATGATGGATTTTGAAGATTTGTGACAGTTTCAAGCTATAACTCCGAAGTTGTGCCGACTAGTTTTTACTAAATCATTACGTTCAATATGAGGGCCATTAAGGACGATGGAGGTATTTTAAAGGAAGTAAACCCACTTTTAGTTCAATTTTCATAGAAAGGATCATTTATAAAATACAAACATATTCTTTTTTATGGCCAAAATAAATAACATTGTACTATATTATTAACATTATTGTATAAATTAATTATTGATAATTATATATATTAAAATTATAGCTGCAGATATCATGACTTGACGTATTGATACTTATAATAATTTAATCTTTTGCAAACTTAACGTTTTTGGACGACGGGTGCGGGTGTGACAAGGTGATTTGGTTTGTCTACCAACGTTTAAAAAACATCTAGATACATACATCAGAGTTAATTCAATAACCTTAAACAAATTATTCAAATTCTTGATTATTAGGACTGATTATAAACTAACAAAGCTCATAGCCATAGTGACTACTATTTTATTTAGCACCGCGTCTTTCTAACCGTTCGGGTTATACGCTTAAGTACTAATTACTGTAATGGGTTAGGAATTGGTAAGGTTGAATTTTTAGATAAAGTGAACCCGCATTTGCGTGAAGAAAGAGTAGAAAACCATTTAGGAAAAAACCACTCGAGTTCACCCAACCGAGATTCGAACCTTGATCTCTCCGTCCTCGGCAGTCTAAGCTCAACACGAAACTAGCGCGTTAGCTAACTACACCACCGAGGCGGATATAATTATTATTCTTATGACATAAGTGTGTGTGTGTTTGTGTGTGCGTTTTCATATTACGTAATCCTTGTGTATTTTAGCTCTAGTTATTATACATTTTGTGTATTTTTGCTAGACTTTATTATAATTATATTGGTAAATGTAAGAAAAGGCGGTAGCTTTAACTTCGCCTTTAAAGTAGATTTTTATTATTACTACTATTACTATTATTATTATTATTATTATTATTATTATTATAAGTCTTGATTTTATTAATTTGTTTACTTAATATAAATTAGAAAAGGGTTTGAGCGAAGATGAAAAACACCTGAGTCAAAAGCAGACATTTTGTGGTTTTTATAGCAACAAGATATTTTGGCTAACATAAATAAAATGGTGCTTCAATGCGTTTAGTTTAATTTTATACACATAAACATTTCTTAAATGTTAGTTATGATCCTTAGACATGAGAAAAAGCTGTCATCAAATTACACGATGCCAATGACATATAAACATAACTGTCAAGCTTATTATATGTATGAAATTCAACAAAACGCATCTACATAAGCAATATTTTATTTGTTGTGCTATTGTGTCAAAAATAAATTCTCATAAGAACTGAAAAAATACTTAAAGCACTATCTTATGCGTTATAAAACCACCAGATGAACTAATATATCACCCGTCTAAATCGAGATCATATTTTAATACTTCTTTGCATTGGAATATATATAGAAAATTACGCTTCTTGTTAAACAGAAGTTGACAAGATTTGGCGATAGAGTAACTATCCAAATACCCCTGGACTCCTGGGTAGCTCAGTGGTTTCAGCATTGACCTACTAAGCTAAAAATAACGGGTTGAATTCCCTTGTACAGGTGTCATTTTCAATTTACAGAATATTATATTTAGATGCGGCTATAACTCAAACAAACAAATATAATCGCAAGGCTATTCAAGCCACCAACCCAAATAATGTTAACCTGAATGATTTTTGAAATAAACTAAAGATTTTTATTTATTTATTTATTTATTTCTACTCCACAAATTTCAGCTTATGTCCGGTCTTACCATTTTAGAGTTACTTATGCTAGCTTTATTCTAAATATTACAAGAGGTTGAGTGGTACAAATAGTGAGACTTAATATTAAAACTTAATCGTTAATAGCCTACTATTTTGATTATAGTTTTGTATAAAAATGTGATGCTTCATTTTATAAATTTTGGTCGTCCAGAAAATGATTCTTATAACTTTTTCCGAAAGTATTTATAGGTTTTGTACCTTTAAATCTGATATTAGAGCAACAAACAATGTTTTGTTAAACCATTTCATGACAATTCCACTAGCCAGTGCGTCAACTTTCACCCATACGTCCAAACGGTTACACACAGCTTCATGCACACTTAATATACATGAGAGCAACAACATAGCCGAATAATTTCACTTTTACCACAAAAAATAAACAAAAAAAATTGAGGTTCAAGGACTCGGAACGATTTGAAAAGACATCAGGGTCGACTTTTCTTTTGAGTATGTTCCAAAAATGTCCCAAGTGACCGAGCTTTCACCGGTCATGGAACAGATCCTAATTAACATATCAGTCCAGAATGGATACGTTGGCATGTTGTTACTTTTATTCCCGACGTTTTATTCAATGGAGGGACCATAAGCGGTCTTTGATGAAGGGTGAAAGGAAAAAAAACAATCGGGGTAGAGTGTTATTATTATTTTTAGTTAGACGTCAAAGACACGTGAATATATTACATTCTATGCATATCACTGTCAATCTTAAAGTTTTATCTTTTTTTAAATGACAGAACACCACATGCACTCAAAAACTAAAGTCAAGTACTCCGTCTGGAAAAAAATACAAAGAGTTGAATTATAAACGCTGAGTTGCCGGTCATCAAAATAAAGACAGACATGTGGACCTCTACATTACTCCACTGTCACAAGATTTGAACTCGGTGAGTGGTAAAGGGTTGCAAGTACGTTTGCTAAGACTTTCAACAGGTATGAAACTTACCCTGATTGTTGGTGGGAACACTAAAACATAGATAATACATATTGTGATCTTGAGGACTTCGTAATCTGTTTGTTCTTTCTATATATTTCGAGGATTATTTTAAATTATATATATATATACATATATATACATATATACCTACTGGTTATCTTACACATATAGGCCTATATATATTATGCATTTAAATACATAAATGTATTTAGATCAACCAATTTTTAGTAATACCACCGTTATTCCATAAAAAAAGACTAGTAATATGGTTATTTTTTCATCATTAGGTTTAACACATGCATATTAACGGCTTAATCTATAGGGTAGGCATGAGGAATGTTATTTGGATAAAATGCACTGGCATTCGCGTGAGTATTTAATGAAAAGCCACAAGGATCAATAACCCCCCCCCCCCCCC
>CABEEJ010000328.1:297685-314702 GCA_901482245.1 Timema douglasi
CCCCCCCAAATAGTATATATCCGAGAACCAAACCTTGATCACCCCATCACCGACAATTAGGTGTGTTGTAAACCTAATTAATTAGACCGAGTGACCATCAATGTAGCTTTTACCTTAGAATTTTATTTTTAAATCATTTGTTTTTCTTCCCACTAAAATTCAATTCGAACTTGCACCGGAGGCCACTAGATACAGGCAGGGTCTCAATGTCGAAAAATACATGGATGGTCGTTGCCGAGGAGGTTGAAATTCGAATCTCAACTGAGTATATTGTGGTTAGTTTTCCACATGTAGTAATATTGTTTTCCCATACTCTTTTCACGCTGATACAAGTATACAGCTTCTAAATTAACCTTCTCATCCCTTAGATTAAGTTGTTGATAGCCTTTTTGTTGAACTTAATTTTACTACCACTTACTTTAGGACATTAGGACCGCAAAAGTTAATTGCTGCACTTACAAACGTATTCTTATCTTGAACTAGCTCTGTCCAGTCCCCTCCATTACACCCTATCCTTATATTGAAATAGTTCTATCCAGTCTCCTGCATTACACCATATCCTTATATTGAAATATTTATATCCAGTCCCCTCCATTACACCCTATCCTTATATTGAAAATAGTTCTATCCAGTCCCCTCCATTACACCCTATCCTTATATTGAAATATTTATATCCAAACCCCTCCATTACACCCTATCCTTATATTGAAATAGTTGTATTCAGTCCCCTGCATTACACCCTATACTTATATTGAAATAGTTCTATCCAGTCTCCTGCATTACACCATATCCTTATATTAAAATAGTTCTATCCAGTCCCCTGCATTACACCCTATCCTTATCTTGAACTAGCTCTGTCCAGTCCTCTCCATTACAACCTATCTCTTTCAGGTCCATTCTAATGTTATCCTCCCATCTGCGTCTCTATCTTTCCAAAGGTATCTATCTTCCCATGCTGGGTTTACCAATTAACACCTTGATAACGGTTATAGATTCTTCCATTCACGCTGCATGTCCTGCCCACCGTAATCTGCGACATTTGAATATCATAACAATGTCTTGTGATGAATACAGGCTATGTAAAATTTAATTATGTAACCTCCTTCACTCCCTAGTGTCTTCATACCTTTTTTTGAGACCAAATATCTCCCTACGCACCTTGTTTTCGAACACCCCTAGTTTATTTTCATTATGTACGTATGAGACCACGTTTAAAACCCATAAAGAACAACCGATAAAATCATTGCATTGTATATTCTGAGTTTTACATTCTTTTAAAAAAGCGAGATGTCAACAACTTACCGACCAAGTAATAGCATGTGTTTCCCGACTGTATTTTATTACTGCTATTATTATTACTTATACCACAATTAATGGTAAAAATAATTCCCTTTATTATAGTCCTTATCGGGAATAGTAATAAAAAATTATTATTATTTTATTAATAATAATAATATTATAATATTAATAACTATGCATTATTATTATTATTAGCACCGCGTCTTACTACCCGTTCGGGTTATACGCACTTACGCTCATGTGTAATGGTAGGGTGATTGTATGATTGTGAGATTAAATGGAGGACCTACAGTTTAACGTGGAATCCGAACCATGGTGGAGGCCTGGCATTCCCCACATTCACAAGATAGATGTATTTTAAGAGGTGAAGGAAGGGTTTAGTAATCATATAAATCTGTGCCGGGACCGAGGATTGAACCCCGGCCGCCAGCATAGATGTCTGACACCTTACCCCTGGACCGCCAGGTCACCAAATATACATTAATATTATCAATACTGTAAATAATATACAGAAATATAATTGTATATATTTAATAATATAATAATAATTATCATATATTTACACAATAATATGATAATTATTACATTATGATATACCTTTATATAATGTGATAACATATCACTGATTACTAATTTTTTTATTTTAATACAGTTATTATTACATATAATTATATAATATTATAACTACTAAATTACTTATAGTAATATTATTAATATATAACATTTATTAATTCCTTCATGTGTAGCGCTAAAAATATGTCTACAAAACATTAAGCTTCAATGGTGATTTAAGCAATAGCTTAGTATTTTATGTAAGAAATATTACTCTAGTTATCTCTATTCAAATTTGTGTGCTTGCTTTCTTCGACCAGTATTCGAACTCCGATCTCTCCGACGCCAAAGGGCCAAACTAAATGAGTTTGACTTTTGGCCCACGTGCCAATCGCTGCATGGTTTTAGATACTTGAAAAATAAAAATAATAACATGGTCAATGTCTAATAAACCACCAAATAAATTAACAATAAAAGGGTTCAGAAAGATTAAGTAGTTAAAACTCTTGTTTAGCTTAATTATTGTCGAGTGCCTAGTCAAGTCCATCCGTTTCAAAATAACATTAAAACTAATTGTTATTCAACACGATTTTCTTCTTTTGTCGTGTCCAGCTTTCCGAAGAATATTTTACAGACCACCAAGTAAAAAAAAAACAAAAAAACGCATGTTTGGAACGTGTAGAAATATATAAATACCATCGAAATGGAACATTAGGTTTGATTATAAGCACGGCTACCTTCCTGGAATGTGGTGAGAAATGTGCACNCCAGTCTATTAATCCGACTAGTACGTCAATTATTTGTTTGACCATTGCGTAACTTTGCTGGACACGTTCCAATCTATTTAGCCTGCATTTTCTTTTAGAAATGGCGTTGGATTTGTCAATTTATTTCAGTAGGTTCACCGTACAGCGTAAAGGGCGTTCAACCCGATATTCAAATATCAACTTGTCAGCAGGGATAAGAGAATAATAATTATTGGCATTTTGAACCCAGGGGAGGGGAATTTGAAACCCAACCCGATGCATTAAGTAGTTTTCCATAACATATAGACAAATGCTGGTACATTTAATCAAAATATGATCCAACTAACTTGTGTGATTTGTAGGTACAGTAGCCCCATGGCTTCTTTGGTGATGACTGACAGCTCACAGCTTACAGCTGAGAGCTTTGAAAAGTTACCAGACCAAATTATGTATCCCTACGCTGAACCATATGATTTGCAAAAACATGTGTTTAGCAGATGTCACTTCTGACGGTCAAAATTTAGGTACATACCTAAATTTTGACTGTCAGAAGTCAGCTGTGAGCTGTCAGTCAGCACCAAAGAAGCCACAGGGCCACTGTAGCTGAAACTAGCACGTAATACGTGTATATGTATGATTTTATTTATCATAATGTCAAACATTTTAGCGCAGTCGGTAGCGATTTTGCTTACTATGCTATGTGTTCCGGGATCAATTCCTGGCAAGACTGAAAAATTTATCGTTTGTGGAATGTGGGTTTTCTCTTTCACAGATGAATTAACATCTGGAATCTGGTTGATGTTTCTATTCTGAATTTAAGTTAGTATACAAGTTATGTGCTGATATCATCTTTCGGTTCAGAAAGTATGTTAAATACTTCAAATATAACAATTTACCATATTCATTTAGATACATTTGCAGAACCAATAACCCACCTCGGTGGCGTAGTTAGCTAACGTGATAGTTTTGTGTTGAGCTAGACTTTCAAGAATGGGGATATCGAGGTTCGAATCTCGGTCGGGTGAACTCAGGGTGGATTTTACTAAAGGTTTTTCCACTATCCCTCCACGTAAATGCGGGTTTACTTCCTCTAAATTCAACCTTCCCAATTCCTAACCCATTAGCGTAATTAGTACTTTAGCATATAACCCTAACTGGTAGTAAAATGCAATGCTAAATTATATTATTATTGTTATTATTCAGTGCCAATATGTGACCAGGAAATCACAAAGACTTGACAAACTGTAAAAGTGTTGGGATAAGTACGTAGGAATCTGTCATGATAATGTCGCAATAATGAGGCAACAAAGACAAGGGTGTAACAAGGACGTGATATTACCTTAAAAAAAAGCGTGTAGTAAGGGGGGTGGCAAAGTTTTGTAACAACCACGTGAAACAAATTGCGACGAGAATGTAACAAGGCGTATACAAAATTGTCACAAGAATTTAACGAGGATGTATTAAGGTGCGGCCGAAGACAGTGTAGGTATTTTTAAAGTTTTTATAAAATTGAAATTTTTAGGTCAAAATAAATCAAATATTTCTCCAGTAGCAACGTAGAGTTTAGTTTGCTGCACATGCTAATATCAACAGATCTTGAATATCTATCAAGGGTGTCCTGGAATTTTGTCAAAACTTTTTCTCCTTATTTAAAAAGTTTTGACAAAATTTCAGGACACCATTGACAGATATTCAAGATCTGTTGATACTAGCATGTGCAGAAAACTAAACTCTACGTTGATACTGGAGAAATATTTGATTTATTTTGGCAAAAAAAATGCAGTGCTATAAAAACTGTAAAATTACTCGCACTCCCTTCTGCCGCACCTTAAGGATGTAACAAAGATTCAGCAAGATTTTAACAAGAATGTGAATTATTACTTGACAATGCTGTGGCGGTGATTTCAAAAGGTGGTGAAAAGGATATCTTAAGTATGCACCAAGAATGGGAAAAGGATAAATGTTGGGTAAAGTACAAGGATGCATAAAGGTCGTAGCAAGGACGTGACGAGGTTGTGACAAGGATGTGATTGACGGGATACCCAACACACAAATCAGGCATTCAGTTTCCTGTACCAGCCGTCCGATGTTATTTACACAGCAAAACTTTCTCTAAGTTCATTTTTATCAAGCGATACGTTTCAGATTCACTCAACTGTTTCCGAATGGAATATATCAATCAGACTGAGAGAAATTCCTTACAATGAGTCAAACGAAATCGAGTCGAGTCCATTATATTCAGGAATGAACTAGGAATAATATAGTATAGTCGTGGCCATTGGAGTGTGGCCAAAAGAATCTATTTATATGGTTTGGTATAAAATGTTTTAACTTTAGCATATCAAGAGAAAGTATTGTAATCGTGAGAATTTTTGACCAAGATATTATAATAAATTATTATGTTTTATGTGTGTCCGAACCGCCAAATGCCAAAAAGTAGATTTTACTAATCTCTATGTCCCCATGTCTGGTTGTTTGACCCTAGCCACTAATCTGAAACGGTTTGATGGATTTTGTCCAAACTTTATAATTAGATGCTATAGGGTCACCTCAGGACATAATTTAATTTTGACCCTAGCCCTCAAATTAAGAGTATTTTTAATTTTGAGTGATTTTTTAATTTCAAGATTTCTTAAAATGGCCTTAACGATTTTGTTTAGAATGCAATGAATACTTAAATTTGGGGTAAATATTATTTTATGGTTAGCAAATGATTTTCAAATATTTGATATATTTGAAAAAGAGCTTTAACGATGTTGTTTATGTAAGGAGTGTTTGACATAACAAATATATATATTTTTTTAGGGAAATTCGTTTAAGGGTAATTTATTGATGACTTTTCTAGTTTAAATATTTAAAAAAATGGTTTTAACGATGTGGTTAAATTTTGATATCTTAAATTTGTACATTATAGATAGTTATATCCCCCCCCAAAAAAAACTTCATTAAATAGAAGTTTATTGATTTTGGTAAAATTTGAATTGTTCCGAAAAAATCTCAAACAATTTTGTTCAAAATTTGTATCGTGATTAATAATAATGTATGCCTATGCATATTTTTCTAGAATAATTTTATTCAAAGGTAGTTTTCTTACGACAAAATATATAATTTTAATAATTAAAAAAATTGAAATTGGCCTATAAGATGAGTTAAAAATGGGTATCTGTGAATAGATTCAAATAATAAATAAGAAAAGGATTTTATTCCTAAAAATAAAAATAATTTTTAGGTAGTTTAAAAATTACTTATTTTTGAAAATATGAAATTCGCTAAAAAAAAATTGAACAAATTGGCTTAAAATTTATACATAAAAAGATTATATTGTGATCAATAAGATGGTGTGTTTGTTTTAGGATGATAATTTACTTAAAGATGGTTAACTGAAAACTATTTTTCTTCCAAGCTATGATACACAATGTGAAAATGTTTGTGCGATTGTGTCATACTATTTATTTTAATAATACCCGTAAAAAAGGAATGAATAGAATGGTTAGTTATATTATTTTCAGACACTGGCTATTAGAACCATAGATCGAATGATCATAGTAATCTTAAACTATTAATATTTATTTATTTTAGCATGATTCATGGCAAAGGATTTTCCATTCTCTTTCTACTCTAATTTAGGTGTATTTTTAATAAACTTTCATACCCATTAGATTAAGCCATTGATTATTTTCGTTTTAAATGAATAATATAAAAAGCTACACCATGTATTCATTTACCCTACTTCTTATTACATCCCCGAGCTCTCCACATATTTACACTTATGGAGTAGCTACAAGAAATGTAGAGTTTAAAGTTAGTGTAGCCACATTTAAGTGGAGTAAGAGTAGGGAAATCAATGAGGGATTAAATCATTACATTACATTACATCGAGCCAACAGCCAATCCCATACTTTCCTTTCACTGTGAAGTCAGGCAAGACGATAGTGCTCACAGGTGCAGGTTACTTTTAAGATAATTATAGTGTAGATATTTTGTACATTCGTTGTGTTTTATTATTCCTCATAACTATTCGTATTTTAATTACGCTATTTGAGTAATGATGAGGCTGGTATGGCTTAGAGAAAATGTACCTGGATTTGTGTGTAGTGTGTGGGTGATATAATTTAGGAACAAACAACCTTTGTACACCCAGTTGGGATTCGAATCCTGACCTGACAAACCGGACTATATGAAAATCACATCCAGTTCACGTGCCCATAGATGAGAAAACTGCAAGTAGATAATTTAATGGAAACCTGCCCGCCTTTACACATAAAACCAAAACCAAGTCGTTTGATCCACTATTATTAATTTACAACCTGCGGCCAGCATATTGTCGTTTTGGTGTGTGGCATTAATTATTATTTGAATCTAGTACAGAGTTAAATTAAGTACGACGCTGGGTTTCATAAAGTAGTGCTAATTGCGGCACGAGACTGCGGCGTGCCACGGAGCTTACGCAACGTTCTCTGTTGTTAATTTTATAAGGTGATTTATCGTGCGCTCTTGACCCACAGGGTTTTTAAGAACACGATCCAAATCTAATCCTCGGGCGGACGACACGCTCTTAGCTGAAAACAGGGTTTAATACGGCTCGAAAATTGATTAACCATATGTGTGAGAGAGCATGTCTTTGCTAACAAAGAATGAGTATGTCCTAGGAGGTGTCATCATTAACAAACCACATTTAAAGGACGGGGTGGGAGGCTGACTGAACCACTCAGCTCTATTTGCGGTAGCTTGTACTTCTCATAATAAGGTACAAGGTTGTAAAAATTAAAGTATCTGGATCAATGTCGGAGCTTTGTAGTGAGAGGGAGCGACAGAAACCACCCAAAGAATTTGCTCAACATACATAAATATTTGCTTAACCACAATATAAATAGTTTTCCTGTGCAAACTTCTTTTGCGGGGCCCCAAATTATCAACCTACCCCCTAAAAAAGATCTAAAACTTAAATTTTGTTTAGTGTTATGACCGAAGCTTGCACCGTTTTACCAATTTTAAGGTATGAGGAAAATGAATTGAAAAGTAAATACATTTAATAATCAATACTAGAAGCCGTGTTTTTATACATAATAAGGATTGATGTCTTTCCAACTTTTGGTTCACTTTTCTTCCCCAACGAACTTGATATGTATAAAGTTAAAAAGAACAACCTTTCCAAACTGTATTTAAATCAATTAATTCGTTCAAAAGTGAGATATATCCACCACAGATAAACAAATGCAGATCGGCGGAGTTAAAACCGAGAATTTGTTTCTTTCTTTAAATAAAACCAGAAATTGTTTTTATTTATTTTTTACACCTTTACCATATTTTATAGATTTTCTACACAGGGATCCTACAGTATTTCTGTACATGGCTGTAGTACTGTAGGGAAATTTGAGTAGGAAAAATTTTGATTCAGGAATGCTTAGTAACTTAGGTGTCTTAGTAACTACTTTTGACTTAGGTGGACATCCGCCACCTGACACAAAGTACCCTGTTGGAATCTTTTGATTTTATTTTGGCTGAAAAATATTTCGAAATAAAGCATCGTATGATTAAATATAGCGTTAGATCTGAACGTCTTCGCGGCCATTTCTCGTTTAAGGAGGCGGCCCCTTGTCAAAATTGGCAGCTGCAGATAATACTCGTATAGTTTGACGTATGAGTATATGAAAGTAGATCTAATAGCCTTAGAGCTGTCAGATTCCACCCACTCTTCCTACCGTGTTGTTTCTATAAGCACCAAATGACTTTTTTAATGTTCATGGTCTTGTTTGTTGGGCACGCCGGCTAAATGTCAGGCTCATTTAGTCCATTTTGTCGGTGACATGGAGGTAGGGGATAATATCCTAGCTTGGTGTACTTAAGAGTTGTTTTCTCTAAATGCATTCACGATCTATCTTACGAATTCGGGGGTACATTTTCTATAAATTCTACCTTCTGTCCCATAACCCCCTAGAACGATTAAAATAATTATTGTAGTCCAACACCTTAGCTCAGTAGGCAGCGTGTTTGTCTCTGGAGCCAAAGATACCGGGTTCAAATTTTGGCATGGCCGAAACATTTATTATTAATGAAATGTGTTTTTCCCTTTTCACAGTGATGAATTTAACGGCCAGGGGCTGAATGTTGGGTCTGTTCTAGATTTAAGCTAGCCTGTAAGTCGTATGCTGATATACAGTCGGTTCAGAAAGTGCACATTATATACCTCAAATAAATTAAATGAAATACAAATGATTGTAGCCTGAACTGATATTAAAACTGTGCAGTTTTTTTTAAAAAAAAGTGTTCGTTAAATGTTCCAGAATTTTGTCAAAAGGGAAAGTTGAAATCCTCAATCAGTATTATTAAAATTTATAATATACGGGTGTTCATTTTATTGAAGAAAATTAATATAAAGGTTGATGCACATCTGCCTAAAGGCATCGGATCGGATTGGTACGTATCTTACAATGTTGGCGTACCCCTATCCTTATCACTTATAGTTTATTTAGTATGAAAATAGGGGGATAACACAAATTGGGAATATTTGCCTATCCGATGAGGAGCTGATGCTATATGATATAGTGTGGACCTATCTTAAAAGGGCTGCCTTGATAAATGAGAAATTGTTGGACAGACGTTCAGCTCTAACGAAATATTTAATTCTACGATGCTTTACTACGGATTCTCGCGTTTGCCGAAAAACAATTGCAGAACAGAAACTTGGGCACGTGACGAGCTCTAAGTCAATCAAAAGATGTCTGCCTCATCAGCTCAAGTTGTTCTGATAACATTCAACTCCTCTCAACTTCATCCGCTCTGCCTGAGATGTTTGGCACAGTAAAACCAATCAAATCTCAAACTCGACCATCTATAATCAGTGCGCATGTGTATTTGGCAACGCATGCTCTGTACAGCCAGAAGCAAGAAGAATGTTTCATTTTCCGTTGTGAGAAGATTTGACATAACCTATTAATGGAAAGTGTGTGTATCGACATAGCGCTATAATTTGAAAACATCCATTGGGAGAGTGATCTAAACGATATATGTATCCACTAGAAAATAAGATATGTTGATAGTCAGCTGTTTAAGTTTGCCTTGCAATGCATCATGGGTCACCATAAAGCGTGTGAGTTGCTGCTCTACTCAAACAGATTCTGTCCTCTATTTTAGGCGAACGTGTGAACCAAGCTTTATTCCAAAATATTTTCCAAGCCAAAATTAAATTAAAATATTCCAACAGGGCTCTTTTTCATTAACCACGCTAGAGTTTGATTTCTATTAATATAAAATAAAATGTGAAAATGTGACAACTTTTTAGCATATTTCAGAGCTATGAGACCAGGCTTTGTGAAAAAGGACTTTATATTTAGTCTACCTCTGAAAAATAACATAGTTCAATTATATCCCCTCAGCAGAACATTTTAAAATATGTGAACACTAGCAGCGAGCTTTCCTCTTTACCTTGAAATAAGATTTTTTTTTTTTTAGCTATTTCCCTCCCCCCTCGTTCTAATTTACATGACAAAGGGTGGCTGTAAGTGAAGGGCCAAAGGGAGTATAAACTTAGTAAAAATTGAGAACTAGTTCCATAAAACTGCACAGACCATTTTATGTTAAGCCGTGTGGTCTGACAACACTTAACACTATCACGTTGACCGTCTTAATCAGGACGGTACAACGACTTTACTTCATTAATAATTAATGCGACACAGACAAACACGGTGTAGGCTCTCACGCAAGGTTCTATCCTTTGCTTAGATTATTATTTTTTACCATCAGTTGCGTGGGGTTAGTGTACTGTCATTGTTCTTGGGCTAGTTTTCTTATTGCTCTTTGCAAGTCTAATGAAATATTCTCGAGATATTTGAACAAAGGCACAAAACTGTTAATTTATTTGTGTTCTTCTTTCAGCATGTCATATTTCCTCGTAAGCAAGAATTTGTATGCAACATGCAGCATAACCAGTTTATGTGTTTCTTTTATGTATGACTTATCATATATTAACCACCTGAATAACTTTAAGCTTTGGAACTAGCTCTATGAAAGTAGACTGAAGGTTTATTAAGTTGTCAGTTTCTTTATTACTCGCACCAGTGAGTACGTTAATAAAGTAATCAGTCTAATCGTGTTAGGTTAATCAAGGTTGTCACTATCTTATCATCACAAAATTCCCTAGTTTTTCCAGGTTTTCCAAAAGGAGTTATCACTTATCCAGTCAGCTTATACTGAACTTCTCATAAAACGGGCTGGTGTGAAGTCATGCACATTTTTTTGAATCAGCGTGCTTGATTATTTAGTTCACATTTTCATCCACCCAAAGACCTACTATTTTAAAGATTTCAGTTAAATGTCCCCAATTAATTAACGGTTATGCTATTATTTATTTTAGATTTTACTAAACTCTTTTGTGTTTTACCGGGTTTTTTCCAGAGAAAAATTCTCAATTTGTTCTCGGGCCTTTCGGTTTTCCAGGTACGTAGCAGCTTTGGGTTTTCTCGTGACGGGGAGGTTGGGGTTCAAATCTTGGCTGGATGGACTGAAGTGATTTTCTGAAAAGGTTTCTTACTCTCCTTTCACGCTATTAAGGGTGCACATCGTATAGATTCTTCTTGCCTAATCCGTAACATATCAGTATAAATATGCACATACCTCTAACAAAACCTAAGACTTGGAGCACCCATAAAAATCAAATGGGTCAAAACTACAACATTCTTATTAATAATTGTCAATTATGATCATTATTATTGTTATTACTATAATTTTGTCTAGGGTTGTGACAATTTAATATTCTTAAAAGAATGTTTTAAAAATGTTCTTCTACATTGAAGACCTATCATAAAGACAGTTTTTCTAAAACATATGTTATCATTTTTATAAGTGTGATAAGGCCCACGTGAAATAAGAAAATATATTGTTTATACAAAAGTAAGGAAAAATCAACCAAATATCAATATTTAATGCATGGATTTTGGTGTCATTTCTTTTGAGCTATTTAAAAATATTTGCATTACCAACCAACATTTGAAAGAAAAAATAAATCGAAGCTCTAATACACAATTTGATAAAGTTTGTAAGATTGTCTCATACCATTTATTTTTTTAAACATCAGTTTTATTTGTTAGGTTGGATACTCCTTGGTGGATGTATGCATCCAAAGCAAAGTATTCACAATCAGATCACCCAGCAAGATGGGTAGGGTATACGAATATATGGGATAGTTTTAACCTCAAGGACTATCGTTAAATAGCAGTAGGTCCGTTTCATTCATCTGCCGGATTGAAACTATGACTAGGGTTCTTTAAAACTCCCTTCAACGTTATCTGATTTTGTAATAAAGCTTCTCTCTGTGGCTAGTTGAGTATTTACTACTCATCATCATAATAGTCACGAACTCAATTAAAACTTTTCACCACTTCCGCTCTTTTTATTTATTTGTTGCACAGCTTGTGATAATTTATAATGTTAACTTAAATGTTTTGTTAGAAGACATAATAATGATCAATTATGACTCATAATTAAATAAATTAAGATTATTTTTTTTACATAAACATTATTAATTACAAGTTAAACACAGTTTTCTTGTGAAAAAGTAAAGTATTTTTTTTAGATTACGCATATTACTACGTCATGGCTGTCCGCTACCTGTGTTTATTTATGGACAGTAGGGTAAAGAACAGGGAGTATTCACTTCAAGAAATTCACTAGCATTAGCATGAAGAGATAATGGGTAAACAGAATGGAATATATAAGTGTGGAAAGTAGCCTTCTTTGTAGCCGACCTATCTTCTCGCAAATGGCGACTTATTAACCATGACAAGATTAATACTGCTTTAGAATTTAGACTTATTAGCCACCGCTTTATTTAAGATTGTTTAGAGGGCCGTCTAGGTATAAAACACAGATTTTTAACTACTATTTCGTTGTATTCAAATAATTTCAAATTAAACAATATTAATTAGGGATTACAGTTACTAGAGTATTCTGTATCGTGCACTAGTAGAGCGTTGGTTCTCCGTGTCAGTTACCAGATTCGATCCTCAAGTCGCAATGTAATTTTACAACTAATTTTAAAATAATGTTCGGGTATTTGAGGTGAAACTTACAGACACAATATATATTAGCACCGCGTCTTACTACCCGTTCGGGGTATACGCACTTACTCTAATGTGCAATGGTAGGGTTATTGTTACGGTTTAACTTGGGATCCAAACTACGGTGGAGGCCTGGCATTTCACCCATTCACAAGTCGTGATTAATACACGTCTTTTCAGAGGGGAAGGAAGGGTTTGGCAATCAGGTAAATCTGTGCCAGAACCAAAGATTGAACCCTGGACCCCCAGACAGAAGAAAAATATATATCAACTTTATATATAACATATCATAATACACCCACGCTAGGTTCCACGTGGTAGTATAAGGTGAGGAGAGGTTTGAATCTCGGCTGTGTGAACTTGAGGTAATTTTCCATATTTTGTGATCCATCCCAATGGTTTTTCCATCATCTCTTCATGAAAATGCGGATGTATTTAATTGAACTATCACCCTACCATTACATATTAGCATAAGTGCGTATAACCCGAATGGGTAGTAAGACGTGGTGCTAATAATAATAATAATAATAATAAAGTAAGCCTTTTGTTAAAACATAGAGACATGAAAATAATAGTCTTTAAAAAGCTATCAACCATCCGATGTAAGGGACAGTAGTTGTAATATTGAGGCAGTAGGTCGAATTTAAGTATTAATACCACATCTAAAAGCGGGTATCCACTACTGAGTATCCGCGTATCGTGTCATTGTTGCGTATCACGATACGGTGAAACAATGTCATTTTTTTTCCGTCTCATCACAGCGTATCCTTATCAAAACGGAGGACACGTGACTACGATACGTATAGAACTTGAGTGTTCAGTTCTAATTATTCTGCAGCAATGAACACATCTCTGCAAATAGCAGCAGCCTCTTACATTTTTATTCATTATTCGATGTTGAAAAAAAACAAACTAAAATCACCGCAATGGTGGGTGTCGAAATTGTATGCAAGCAGGGAGGTGTATAGTGTAACAAGTTTATTGGTTGACTTAAATGTCCAGTCTGTCAGTGGATTGTACAAAAATTTCACTAGGATACACCCAACTGATTTTGAGTTTTTGTTATCTTCAACCGAGTACAAAACTTCTAAACATGATACTACATGTATGTTTCTACAAATCGTGTGATCTCCTTACTCCACTCCATTAGGCCAAAAATATCGTCATAACAACAGTAAACGAAAAAAGCCTTACTAACAAAAACCAAATCTCTACACAAGGTTTCCGCTAAGCATCCTCGACAGGAATGAGTGTTCAACGCGGCAAAATGGCTGTCCGCCCACTAATGTTTCAACCTTGTGTCGTATAATTCTTTTGATGTGACAGCGAAAAACTGACAAATTACCAATCGGGCCCGTTGCGTATCTTTGTACCGCATTAGACACGCCACTTCTCAACAATTTCCCATCTCCACTGATAAGCAACAAGTGGATACCCGGTTTGAGACATTTTAAGGATTTGAACTAGGTTAGTCCAGACCTACCTTTGGCCTCTTTGAATTCTTATCCGCAAGGCAGTGCATACAATGTATAAATAGTAGATATAATGGTATAGTATTTACGTGTATTATTGTCAACATTAGAGCAATGAGAATTCTCATGCCGTTCAAACAGACGCGTTCCAATCTCTTTACTTTCTGATTTAATAAGAGAAATTCAACAAATGATAACTATGAGTATGATTATTTATTAAATTTCATTTCAACTTCACTTGTTTTACTAGGACAATTAATACAAAATAAAATAATGGTGCGACTTTTTGATGAATTTTATCCGAAAACTCCCAAAATAGGAAGAATGTATTCAAGTATAACTAATGAAATTTCTGGAAATAGTTAGATGAGCAATTTTCAACCTTTTACAACTCATTGCATACTGAAAAAGGTACTAAAACATTCTAGACACATCAACAGTTTTTAAGGGAATATTTAAGCATTAGAAAAAAATATGGTTGTGTTTACAAAGCTAAATAGATAATATTCTACTCATTGTGGTATTTTTAAAAAGGAATATTGATCCAGAATTTAAAAAGATTCATTTTTATTCCTCAAATTTTTTCTTGCTTCTTTATGATCTTCCCCTAAACTTCCGTGGCATATCAACTGACCCTTCGCAGCACACCTGTGTATAAACGCTAAATTATATAGTTTTAATCTATTTATAAAACCTTTTGCGATGATTGAAATTCTCATTTGTTGAGTACATTGAGATTTGTGGATATCATTGAGGTTATTTGAGAATTAACACACACACTAACCGGAACTCAAGCTAGAGTCCTTCAAAGATGGATGGTCATCACCGAAAATTCAATGACTTACTGCTCTTGTTTATGTTTATACCCTGTGGTGCCTGGCTCCTTAATTCAGTCAACATGGGTAGTCTAGTTTTTAAGTGGCGTAGTAATTTAATTCATATTAATAATGTAAGAACGTTTAAAGTACATTTATAGGACAAGTTAGATACATTCGTTTTTAATTTTTTTTCTAACCAGCCATATTTCTTGAGGGAGTGATTATTATTATTATTATTATTATTAGCACCGCGTCTTACAACCGTTCGGGTTATACGCACTTACGCTAATGTGAAGTGGTAGGGTGATTGTGAGATGAAATGAAGGACCTACAGTTTAACGTGGAATCCGAACCACGGTGGAGGCCTGGCATTCCTCACATTCACAAGATGTCTTGTCAGNATATGTCTTGTCAGAGGTGAAGGAAGGGTTTGGTAATCAGATAAATCTGTGCCGGGACCGAGGATTGAACCCCGGCCGCCAGCATAGAAGTCCGACACCTTACCCCTAGACCGCCAGGTCACCCTTGAGGGAGTGATGAAATAATATATGTACACTTTGTTTTTTTCTTATGTTCAGTAGTATCGAACATTGTTTATCTTGCCAGTGACATTAGTTATGAAACACTCCGTTATAGCTTTCCCTTCACTGTCTTTAGTGGACCAATAAACACTGCGAGGAACAAAATATCGTTAATCTGTAGAAGTATGGCCTGGTGGAGGCTGAATGGCAATGTACCACCTCTACATGAATACATCTTATTTTAGCACAACGTCTACTACCCGTTCGGTTTATACGCTTATGTACTAATTACGCTAATGGTTTTAGGAATTAGGAAGGTTATATTAATATGAAGTGTCCAGGAGGGTGGAGGGGGAGTAAAAACCATTTAGGAAAAATCACGCGCAGTACACCCGACCGAGATTCGAACCTTGATTTCCCCTTCATCGGCAGTCTAGTCTACTGTAAGAGAAGCGCTTTAGACCACCGTGGCCACCAAAGTGGGTAATTGAGTTATTGAACAGGAGATAGAGTCAATTTCTCATAGAAAAAACCTTCCTTACTTGACAGATATAAAAATGACGTGACCCACTTTCACATCTCTGCAGCAGCCACTTTTGATATACTATTTATATCAATATCTATAAACTAACACAAATAATTTAGTAAAATTTTATCAATGTTAACTGCAAAAAAAATCTCTCTCTCTATATATATATTTACGGCTGGAATTTTTTAAAAGACCCTTCCCATAAAATTTGATTGTAAATTGTCTTAACAGAGAGGAAGTATTTTGCGAATTTATTTCCTTCCATGCACCGGCTCGCTTGAATAAAGCTCACACTTTGTCACACGGTTAGTCGACTGAGGTTGGAACCCTATAGGTTACATATAAGATGGTTGTTTTATATATCATTCCCTCGTGCTTCTTATTGAAATTGATTATTTTTAGCTCCCATCTTTCCTCAATTGTAGGCTCCCTTACTTTATCCTGTTGGATTTATTTGAATATCCTTCAGACTTAACTTAGCTTTTTCATACTGTTTGTCTAGGATTCATAGCTAATAACTAATAAAAACAACTTATAAAACAAAACTTTGGGAATAGGTTTCCAAGAAAAATTATTTTTCACTTAAATATTGATAAGTGATGGAATACCACTCATTTATACTTGTAGCCAACTGTCTCACTGTCAAAATGTGAAGTTTGTATATCACCCCAATTTTAACATAAACCCTGGGGTCTGTTGTGGTTGAGGGTGTTAGTTGGCTGGTCATGCATTCACACTGGTGTATTATTTAATTATTAATAGTTCTTGACTTGCACTTTTTGAAACAACTTATTGTATAGGGACATTACTCACAAACTCCGCTTCGCACGTTTACTTGCGTGGCTACGCTCGGAGGACACATCTATGATGGGCTAGAAGAACCTCTACAAAGCTGGATAGTTGCAGAACGAAATCTGTCACGGCAGGTTAATTTCCATCCATAGCATAGCATACAATAGCATGCTCTGATGCACCCTGAAGGGGAGCACAAGAGCAAGTTCCAACACGTACCGACCAATTGGTCA
>CABEEJ010000329.1:0-29097 GCA_901482245.1 Timema douglasi
AGGGGGGGGGGTCAGATTTGATTTAACTTACTACTATAGGAATAGTGTTATTTTATAGGTATTGATACTAAAAGGCCTGCACTATTAGAAATGACCACTGCATATCCCATGACTTGGCGTATAGATATATTAAATAGCTTATAATAGATTGTACAGCTGTCATATAGGTAATTATTATGAGAATTATACTCCAGGCGAAGTTACTATTTTCAAAATGTCTGGGACTGCGTTCTTTTAAAATCAACTCAAGGAGAAGGAAGGGAATGTGAAGACACTTTTGTAAAAGTGTCACCTCATTCATTGTTCAAGATAATGCGAGCACAACTATTCAATTTGCACACTTAAATATTACCAACACTAGTGGTCACGTGGTTAAAGGTGTTGGATTTGGGATAGATTAGATTGCCATTTACTGGAAAGGTCGAGAACCAAGTCTTGGCTGGGTGCATCTAGAGAAGGAAAGTGTCATATTTTCTCTATTATTTTAGTAATATTCATTATAGCTGTAGTAAGGAAAAATATGAAATTATAATATAAGGAACGTACCTAGATATTATATTTACTTACATTGATTGGTATAACTTTTTTGATCTATTAAATCAATATAAAAATAAGAAAAATAACGTGCAAGATGATTTATTTAAAGGAATACCTAATTTATAATGCATCAATAAGTAAATTAAAATAGGTACAATAGTACTTTTAAAAAGTCATCAGTAAGATTGTACAATAATTATGTCCTGGAATTATTAAATTAACAGATAAGCAAGGAAAGATGTGTGTTAACATCGGGAATAAGATCTTAGTCCCAATTTGAAGGTTAGCTCGATTGTTAAGGTGTTTTACCTAATATTTAACTTAGTAATTGTCTAACTTTTAGTCCAACATTTTTATTTTTTATAACCTAATCGATTATTCAGATGTCAGTTTTTGTTTAGTATTTATTTATATCGTAATATTTCATGCTTGTTATATTCTTTATTGGAATCAAATTAGAACGTTACCCTAACTTAAATATTTATTATTTTTGCACTGGTTTTATCTCAGGGCTGAAGATGGCATAATCGCCGAAACATGTCACCCAGCCAAGATTAACGTAACTGTTCAACCCTAAATAAGGGAAGGAATTAAAAACAAACAGATAAGGAACGTCATTTTATTATAAACTTTTAAGATGTTAATATATACTTATGTTACACTTCTTTCATATTAATCAATTTGTACTTATTTATACTATCCTGTATTTGTAACAAATCAAAACAGAGTAAAGTATAACCTGGATGACACACATCCGTTGATTTTCAAGTAAATCTCCTAAATAAACAATTATCTCGATGCTTAACACAGGCAAAATTTTATAACAATTGAATAACAAGTTTAGTATTAATAGATCGCTAATACATCGTTTAATAATTTTGTGAAAGAAGTTAATTGTTATGTCATAACTTTCATTTTAATATATTTAATGTTGATATTTTATACTGTTAATTGTCTTTGTTGCAGGCTACATCAATAACAATCTAGTCAAACTAATTAACTTTTCTATTAATAATTTTTATAAATGTCACTGCTTAATACATTTTAATTATTACAGAACAAACTTTCCTTGTCAACTTGTTTTTAAACAATTTACTAGTGCATATATAGTTAATTCAACTAATAATTTCATTATTAATGGCATACCAGTTTACATATTACTTTCATATACCTTTCATATAGCCTTTAAAATATTCTATGTCAATGTTATTAAAATTTGTTAACATTTTTAAGGTATTAATAACTATAATCCAGTCAAATTGCCCATTTATCCACTACTCAATTTGCTCATCAGCCAATGCTATAACCTGCTATTGCTTAAAATATTTTAATTATTACAGATTATTATTCTTTCCTTGTTTATCTGTTAATTTAATAATTCCAGGACATAATTATTATTCAATCTTACTGATGACTTTTTAAAAGTGCTGTTGTACCTGTTTTAATTGATTTCGTAATTCATTATAAATTAGGCCTTTCTTTAAATAAATCATCTTTAACGTTATTTTTCTTATTTTTAGCTTGATTTAATTGACCAAAAGAAGTTATACCAATCAATTTAAGTAAATATAACATAAAAGTGCGTTAACTATATTATAATATTTTCTCTGTGATAATAACCCGCCTCAGTGGCCTAGTTGGCTAACATGTTAGATTCGTGTTGAGCTGGTCTGCCGAGGACGGGGAGATCGAGGTTCAAATCTCGCTCGAGTGAACTGGGGGTGGTTTATCCTAGATTGTTTGACACTCTCCCTCCACGCAAATGTGAGTTCACTTCCTCTATATTCAGCCTTACCAATTAGTGAAATTAATACTTAAGCGTATAACCCGAATGGGTAGTAAGACGTGGTGCCAAGTATTAACAATATTATCTATGCTAATACGGATGCACTTAGAGGAAGAATTTTTTATATTTTCTCTATGCTAGTGCGGGTGCACCTCTAAAATTGCCCTACTCATTCTAACTTTTTAGATAAACATGGTGCCCCCCCCCCCCNCCCCCCCCCCCCACCACGTCTTAATGACCATCTGGGATATACGCATTCTAATCACACTAATGGGGTAAGGACAAACAAGGCAAAATTTGTAGTGAATTTACCCACGTGTGAGTGGAAGGAGAGTGGAAAACCATTTAGTAGATATTTTTCAATACACCCAGCTGAGATTCAAACCTCAAACACACCGTCAATAGCAACCCAGACTAGATGAGTCTGACATTTATACCATGTGCCCACCATGATATTATAATGGGAAAAATCTCAAATTGTTTCCATTTATCTATTCACGCAAATGGTTATACATTTTACTTCCCTCATGAGTGATAACCCTAATGGATGGTAAGACGTGGAGCACCAGTTGCTCTTATTTATATAAGTTTAAAAAGTTAGTAAATTTAAAGTTACGTTATTTTGCGATGGCGTTTCTACACGCTCTCTTTATATCATTACCTTGTAAGGTGGGCTAACTAGCCTACGAAACTAAGTGATTGGTTCGTGTGTTCCAGGACAAACTCTTGACCAAGTTGGAGGAAAATGAACCCGAGCTGGCCACCTCCCAGGAGGATGAGGTGAGTTCATTTGTACTGTTGGTGGGTGCTTTAACTATCAGAGTTACCGACACCTGACAAACGTCACCAACACTTGACGAGCTTTATTTGCAGTTAACGTTGATTTATTTATTGATATGGAATAGTGGAAAATTAAAAATAGCCGCCTGTTTTTGCTCATTTTTAGTTGTAAAAATCAGTTTTTCTACTTTTTACTTTCTCTGACCTCTTAAATAGTATTGTGATCGTTAAAAATATCGAACTCGCGATCTCGATATAATATGTCGACGTTTCATGACCCACCTGAAAGAGAAAAAGTGTTTTTCACGATGCTGCCTTTCTGTCTGTATCATGGCCTAGAGCCGAAACAATTTTACTTATCGACTAAAGCTTGGTATATGGGGTTTTCATAAGGTCCCCACGAAGACTTTTTGGAATTATGTGCGTGTATATAAACTTAGAATTAAAGGCTGGTCGACTGAAGGACAAAACGATATCAAATCGATTTTCTCAAAACTCGTTCTAACGATTTTTGTCATTAAATTTTGAATCTAGAAATTGTTTAAAATTAAAAACAAAATGTCAATTCTCGTTTTACCATGACAATTACTTTTAAGGTATGCCTACTTTACATTAATATAAACTTCCAATTTTGATTATACATCCGTAACTATTTGAGATACGAAATAATTTATCATTGTACGGACGTAGTAATATTAAATATAACATTTTTTTTTTTAAATCAGTAGTTTTTCAACTAAGAGCCAATATTTATATTTTTATTCAAGTCTTGATAGTGAAATTAATTGTTATGTTTTTGGTGGACAGATATGCTCCTCTCTTCTTAATTTTTTAAACAATATATTATTTCTTCCGGCTCTTTTAAATATTGTTTCTACAACAGTATATATTGTTTCACTTAGAAAATTTAACAAATTTTTAGCAAACGTCTTTATTTTAAGATTAAAGAGAAAGTCTGTGCGGTGCTCCGTACCATTTATTTTGTTATATAACATGGTGTTATTTCTTCGGTGTTGGTAGTTTGATATTCAAGCTCTAATGGCTGCCATCATATGAGTCCAGTGTGTGTTCTTAACTTTTATTCATGAGCAAACTTGATCTAACAAATAATTCAGCGCTGTCTAGCTGTTGAGACTGAACTAAAGATACTTATGACATTCAATTCTAAGAAGCAAAGAGGATTTTACAGAAACTCTACGTGGAATATCTTCCTAGCGCAGTAACAGATTACTAAAACGCCTGTATAATCTTTTATACAAATTACCAGTGACTACAAAAAAACCATGTTAAGAACATAACACTACTGGAACCATGGTAATATCAGATACATAATATGTTATGTAGGGACACCAAAATTTCGCGAGACGTATTTTTATGAATTTTTACTTATGATGTCTAACCAAACACAGTTAAAATTAATTTTTAATTAATTATAAACCTACATGTACGAAATAAAACTTTTTGTGTGTGTGTGTGTGAAATTTGGTATTTTATCTTTTAAATGCAAACTATGATACATTTTGTTGATTTAGATGCAATTTAACGTTAACATTATTCAAAAGACTATAAAATTGTTTCTTAGTATAGGTAATATATTTCCCACAACCAAATAACATTTGTAAAAGATGTAACCCGCTTCATTAGCCGCATGATCTAACGCGCTACTATTGCAGTGGATTAGACTGCTAATGATGGGCGATTGAGTTTAGAATCTCGGTCGGATGTACTAAGGCTGGTTTTTCCAAAATGGTTTTCCACACTCCCTCCATGCAAATGCGGGTATATTTGCTCTGAATAGAACCTTCGTAATCCCTTAAATCATTAGCGTAGTTAGTACATAAGCATATAGATATAACCCGAACGGTTAGTAGGACGCGATGATTATATATTATATATATATATGATGTGTTTAAACCGTTTATTATGACGTGTATATTTTGAACGGGCACACTCAAATTCCGGAATAAAGTATATCTGTCAGCCTGTGCACATGATTTTAGGAACAACCTGTAATTACATTCAACTCCTAACCCATAACCTAACATAAACTAACCTAACATAACCTCAATTTTCCATTTTGAACAAAGTCATTATACATTTAGTTTTTAATCCACAGTCCGTGTAAGGGTATTATCAACCTCGGATGAGCTGTTCCGCAATTCGTGTGCACCAATTTTGAACAAAGGCGAATATTTAAAGATACAGCTAAAGATTTTTTTTTAATCGAATGAAATAATATATTTTCAACCTGGCTTTGATTTTATTGGTCTGTACTAATTTTAGCCGTAATATTTTAATTTGATAAAATGTTTATACAAGAAGGTAAGTTTTTCTTTGCCAACTTATACAACTTTTTATTTAACTTAATCCATTCGTTTTATTGATCACATATCACGATCTCTAGATGAATTACGTCTTTTGGAGGGGGATAAAGGTGTGAATATAAGTAGGCCAAAATTAACAACCCCTTTACAGGTTGTAGAGGGTTTATTTTGCTTAGAGTAGCCGCCCCCTGCCGCGAATGCTAACAGGAGGATGTGAGCTAGGGAACCATGGGGCTGAAAATTATCATCTTAATAACTCTGGACGTGAAATATTTATCCAATAAACAATTCATATTGTATTTACTAGGTCACTTTTGAAAATTACAACTATTTAACCCGCAGTGGTTGATATGAGGAATAAGATGGTTTGGTTCGTTCTGCAGTGATTTAAAGATCAGGGCTCAAAACCCGGCCGGGAATAAGATATTGTTTTAAAAACATATTCTTTCCCACTATTTATCTACGCAAGTTCTAGTACATTTCGTTTATATTATACCTTCATAACTCCCCTCATTTATTGTAAATATCTGAATATACACACGTGTGGGTAGTTTCACCAAACCCAGAAAGTTATTTGCCCAATTTACATATTGACAAGAGAAACATAGTTAAAATGTGGTTTTAACTGTATTAATATATTGGAAACATAGTAGTTTATTCGAAAAAATCCTTTAAAATATTTGCAACCATATATTACAGTAGTTCTCAATTTTTATTTAGATTGTACAACTTGGCCGAGAATAAAAGTTAATGTACCCCCAAGATAAAAAAAAATCAAATGACAGGCTTTAAAAAATATGACCACATGGTAAATTATTGATCTATTTAATATATTTAGAAAAAAATTCCTTAATCAAAATATTTCAAATGTGATAAAGCTGTTTAGAGAGAATCCTATTGGTAAAGCCTTAACATTAGCTCTTATTGAAATTCGTTATGATCAGTTAAAAAAAACCATAATTTTGTTGTAAAAAATCGGCAGAAAAGTTTTATTCATTTTCTTCACAAATCCGTTCAAAAATAAGGAAAAAAGTAAATCTAATCACAATATTTTTAAATGAATTTTTTTAAATGTAATTCTACAGCTGATATATTATGAATCCCAAAGTTTTTCAGTGAGAGGGTTGTGGCTGTTTGGCTTGGCACAGCTTTTTGACTTATCTGGTTGTCCAGTTGAAACTTGGCTCCAACTATTGTAGCCTATTGCGGTACTTATTTTTTAGGTTAGCCATAGATGAAAAACCACTCTCACAGAGATATATTGTTGAGAAAGGCATCATAAACTACTAATGTAGAAGGTGCCAAGTAGAGGGTTGAAAACTCTTATAAATCGGTCTCCATCCGAGAGCAAATAAGGGGGAAAGAAAGGGTAGAAATAAGCAGAAAACTGTAACTGCCAAGAATTATCGTTTTCCATAAGTCCCGTGTTATTTTTCCCACTTTCCCTTGAGAGCTGCTCGCATACCCCTTAAAAGGTGCCCAGGTAGTCCTGGGGGTACGCGTAACCCAGTTTGAGAACCACTGATATATTGTATTTTATATTTGGGTCACTTATATCTGTAAACTGTCGTAATAAATGAGATTACTAAATGAAACCTTGACAATTAATGTCAAGCACTGACTAACATCTTATTAAAGACTCCGGTTCAAAGCTCAGCTTGTACGAACAGTAGACCTATACCTCCAGCGATAAGAGAACAAATAAAATAAAGTGGTTTTGAGCCTCACTAAAAGTAACCGAGATAATTAATAACGCTAAAAATTACCACAGTTTTAATAATGGTAATAGTAATATAGGCGTATGTGCTCGGACGTGTCAGATTTCTTAGCCCAGTCAGTGTCTGATACCTTAGCTCAGTCGGTGTTTGGTACCTTAGTTCAGTCAGTGTTTGATAACTTAGCTCAGTTAGTGCCCAGTACCTTAGCTCAGTCAGTGTCCAGTACCTTAGCTCAGTCAGTGTCCAGTACCTTAGTTCAGTCAGTGTCCAGTACCTTAGCTCAGTCAGTGTCCGGTACCTTAGCTCAGTCAATATCCCGTACCTTAGCTAGGTCAGGGTCCGGTTTCCTAGCTCAGTCAGTGTTTGATACCTTAGCTCAGTCAATGTTTGATACCTTAGCTCAGTCAGTGTTTGATAACTTAGCTTAGTCAATGTCCGGTACTTTAGCTTAGTCAGTGTCCGGTACCTAAGCTCATTCAGTGACTGATACCTTAGCTCAGTCGGTGTTTGGTACCTTAGCTCAGTCATTGTCTGATAACTTAGATCAGTCGGTGTTTGGTACCTTAGCTCAGTCATTGTCTGATAACTTAGCTCAGTCGGTGTTTGGTACCTTATTTCAGTCAGTGTGTGATACCTTAGATCAGTCGGTGTTTGGTACCTTAGCTCAGTCAATGTTTGATACCTTAGCTCAGTCAGTGTTTGATAACTTAGCTTAGTCAATGTCCAGTACTTTAGCTTAGTCAGTGTCCGGTACCTAAGCTCATTCAGTGACTGATACCTTAGCTCAGTCGGTGTTTGGTACCTTATTTCAGTCAGTGTTTAGTACCTTAGCTCAGTCGGTGTTTAGTACCTTAGCTCAGTTAGTGTGTGATACCTTAGCTCAGTCGGTGTTTAGTACCTTAGCTCAGTCAGTATTTGGTACCTTAGTTCAGTCAGTGTGTGATACCTATAGCTCAGTCGGTGTTTGTTACCTTAGTTCAGTCAGTGTGTGATACCTTAGCTCAGTCAGTGAATGATATCTTAGCTCACTCGTTATTATGTTTGCTTTTAATGTATCAATTATCCTGGTTTCAATTCCAGTCATGGAGGGAAAATGAATCAAGGGTGAAACTGTTTTCTTCTTTCACAGTGATTAATTAACGTTTGTGTGTTTTGGTATTGTGTCTGTTTTAAAGTTGAGTTAGCTTGTAAGGTGATATAGGCCTAATTATTTCTTCCCTTATTACTTACTACCTGTACAGACTATACTAATTCCTTACGCTGATTGAGTAATAATGAGGAGGGTATAATTTGAGGAAATACTCCTTCATTTTCGGTGAGGCTAAGGAGGAAATAATTTATGGAAAATACTCCCATTAAATTTTATCATGATTTGTTCCTTGTTCTCCCTTTCCTCCGCAAATTAGACTAGATGTTTAATCCACTTGTGTGTAGCAGTGTGGGCTAGGCCCAATTATTTGGTTTAGGAAGTGCACGATAAATGCTCATAATAAGTACAAATATAGGATAGTTGAAAAGCCAATAAACAATAATAATATTGACCAGATAAAGAAGCAATAAATTATAATAGAGGATATATGAAGAAAGAATAACAAAATAATTTAGTAGACTATAAATAGAAAGTCAATATTAATAGTTAGATGAAAAAGAAATATCATAGGATGAATAAAGAAGCAATAAATAATAAAATATACTAGTTGTAGAAGTATCATATTTACTATCATTAAAACACTTCACTAATAAAATATTGATTTTTCAAACAAAAATAATTTCCAAAGTTTCATAAACATCTTCTAATTATACGTTTTTGAGCCTTTATTTGGGTTAAAGAGGAATGCATGAAGAGAGTATTTTAACTTTGACTTCAAAACAAGATTTATACATCTTTCTCTTTGTTTCCCTCTCCCCATTTTTGCTCTTCATTTACTCCAATCTATCGCCCGAAATTTCAGTCATTGAACTTCCCCGTGAAATGACTTTCATGTAGCTATAAGGAAAATGGAGCTTTTACTTCTTTTTCCATTCAATATTATACTTTTTATCGAAGCATATTGAGTTCGAACGAAGCGAAAAAATTGTATTTCAAGTATTACAAGGCGTAGGAAAGAATTATTTTTAAAAATCTCATGCTATGTAAAAAATAGTTAATTTAGTTGCCAAACAAGTATAGGTGTTATAGAAATAAAATAAAATAAATGTTCTGAATGAATTTGTAGCTACGTTTTAAAGGGAAAAAACAAACAATTACTTTGAAATAAGCGTTTATTGGATAATATAACCGTAATCAGGTATTCTTCACACTTTGTCTTACTCAAGGTCCCGGCTATAAGTATTTTGGCTACTATATTATTATTATTATTATTATTATTATTATTATTATTATTATTATTATTATTATTATTATTAGCACCGCGTCTTACTACTCGTTCGGGTTATACACACTTACGCTAATGTGTAATGGTAGGGTGATTGTGAGATGAAATGGAGGACCTACAGTTTAACGTGGAATCCGAACCACGGTGGAGGCCTGGCTACTATATTGAAGTGGGGAAAAGGAAGGTAGGATTTAGAGGAAGTGAACTGCATTTTGCATTTATTGAGAATGGGAAACTATTTAGGAAAATACATCCTCAGTATATTCGACTGGGATCCGAACCCTAACCTGCTCATCATCGGGAAACCAGACTAAAGTAGCCCGATATTTAGACCGTATACCCACCAGGATCTGTACAACATTTATCTAAATAACGATTTAAAAAATGAGAAGTTTGGGAACTCTTCAAAAATAACTATTTTATTTGTAGGCCAACTTTTTAGTATCACCGTATGACGATATCCACGAAAAAGAGTGAGTGAACCCAATAACTGGATGAGGATGGTAGAACCTCCGCGCACAAATGCTGCTCTTTAGTGGAGGTGAAGGTGTGTGTGAGGTCTTGTTGTGATGTATCGCCTCAGTTCCCAGGCTACAATCTGTCATCTGATCTCATTTAGCGCCCTTTCTCTCCTCCTTAATTACATCGTCCTCCAAGCGACAATTACCGCGGGGAGCTCCTTAAGGTCATTTGACAACACAAACTTTATTGCACAATTTTAACAAGTGTATAATTATAAGTTATAAATAGTGGTTTAATGATTTAAAATCACTACCGTTTACGAGCTATAAGGGATCAAACTTGCTACTTTATGCTTTTTATGTACAATTGTCAAGGTAAGGTAATTAAAATATAGGGCTGAAATATGGTATAACTAAACATTCATATGAGGTGTACACAATTAAATATTTATAATAAAAAATTTAGATGTTTTTTACTATCCATAAATATTTAGAATATTAATAACATACATTTAGTAAATAAATCATTGTATACACCTCATATAAATGTCTAATTATACAAAATGTCAGCCCCACATATTAATTACATTACCATCCTATGCAAAAAAGCATAGAATAACACGATTGATTCGTTATAGTTTCGTAAACTGTAATGATTTGAAATCATTAAACCACTTTTTATAGTTTATAATTATACACTTGTTAAATTAGTGCAATAAAATGTTGATGGACGAATGACCTTAATACACAGCAGCCATCTTTTGAGACAAACATTCTTAGTGAGAATCACTCAAATAGGCTACTAGTAAGTACAGACACTAGAGCAGTGATGGCAAATATATGGCACATCGACAAATTAAAAAGATAAGCATTAAATACAACTTTTACCATTGGGGTATAACTTTTTCTGAATTATTATTATTATTATTATTATTATTATTATTATTATTATTAGCACCTCGTCTTACTGCTCGTTCGGGTTAAACGCACTTACGCTAATGTGTAATGGTAGGGTGATTGTGAGATGAAATGAAGGACCTACAGTTTAACGTGGAATCCGAACCATGGTGAGGCCTGGCGTTCCACACATTCACAAGTTGTGATTAATACACGTCTTGTCGGAGGTGAAGGAAGGGTTTGGTAATCAGATAAATCTGTGCCGGGGCCGAGGATTGAACCCTGAACCACCATCACAGAAGTCTGACACCTTACCCCTAGACCACCAGGTCACCCACTCTTTTTTGAAGTAAATCATATTTCGACAGCCATATCATTCGTTAAATGTCATGGGACGGCGATCTTTATGAAATCAACAGATAGAAAGAATCCTTCTTGACTCGTATTTAAGTGCATCATGCGTTATGTTGAAGACAGCAGACCATGAACCAAACCTAAATATCTTGGCTAGCAAAATACAACATGATTCTCAACACACACGTTTCAAATGCGTACACATATGTACTAATTACGCTAATAAGCCGGGGATGACGAAGGTTGTATTTAAAAGAAGTGTTCCCGCTTTCTGTGAAGGGAGAGTGGAAAACCACTTGGGAAAAACTACCCTCAGCACACCCGACTGGGATTCAGAATTCGATCTCTCTGTCATCGGTAGTCTAGTCTAATGAAAGACTGACACCTTAGACCATGTGCCACCCACTCCAAGTTAATATTTGCTAAAATATAATTTTTTTCAAACTAATGTGGAATAGATTATCGAGGTTTCTGATTTTAACAAGTACCTATACATTTATTGTCTTTTTTCACTACATATTTAACTCTAAATGTTTCTACTATACGTTTTTAAAATTATTGTATTTTAAGACACTCAATTTGACAGTTTAGTAAAAAGGAATCTTTAAAATTTAAGGATTATTAAATATTACGATTTGACTCTAATTATCCATCACATTTCATAATATTCATCAAGATATGATGTTTAAATACTCAAATCTAAGAGGGCACACTGGACTAGTTCAACATTTAGCTACCTAGTCCCTAAGTGGCATACTGATCAGAAAAATTTCGTCATCCCTACATTAAAGATAATAAAAACGGATGTAGTAGATCACAGCTACTAGCGAGTTCAGGCACTAGAGCGTGTTTGAATGGTTCTATAGACAGTGGATGAAGCTTAGCTGAAGTGTTGCAGAGCTTGTTTTACCGCTGACGCACTGCAGCTGCCCGTCGAAACTCTCCCCGGCGATACAAAGCCAGAGTTGGTGTCTCAGGGTGAATCACCCTCCACCACTCTCACTCCCTCTCTCTCTCCGTGAACAAACTACGATACTCTGCTCCATCTCATTGATTCCACTGGCGTGAAGTAGCTGAGTTGCAGGGGAGGTTTCTTCCAGTCCACTACAATTATCCCCTAATAATAGCTGGATTAGAGGGAAGATCTTTGAACTGGGAATTATTTGGCCCTCTCAAATAGGATGTTGTTTTAGAGCACGGCTTGAAAACTAACTCATTGACAGAGCATACTTATAGGGAAATGTCCTCATACTTCTGTATGCCTTAGTATAATGGCGGATCGGAAGCCTTCAGCTCACTAAAATGACCTTCATTTATCTTAGAGTGAGATTATGTGACGCTGCCAAAAATGAATTTATTTGTTCAAGCAAGAATCGATCTAATATTTTTTTTCAACCGTTTACTATGATATCAGAATTCCAACATTTCGCGAGAAGAGTCCTTGTAAATGAGTTAATTTCACCTTTTTATGAATTTTGTAAAAACTAAAAATCTCTAAGTGCGAGGTTTTAATCCTTTAAACGTGTTTTATTTTAGTTATGATGCCTTAATATTCCCTTTAAAAATACTTTGCGCGTTATAGTTTAGCACTTATTCGCTATCCGACTCCAATACCAGCATTTAAGATTTGCTTATCATGTTTAGTTTCACTTGAGAATCATTAACATTAAGGTCTAAGCAAACCCAACGTTCAAAGGGTTTATCGCAAAACGCACGTCTTTATTAATAATGTTTTGATATATCATTTTAAATAGACAAGTTAGTTAGCTATATCTAGGACCAGGGTTTAGGTTAGCTAAAAATGGTCAGTAATTTACCAATATAGGGCTTGATTATATTAAAATTGCCAAAAAATGACTTAATATCTACCAAAAAAATCACCCAAATATGTAAATAAAATCTCAGGAGGAATGCACATGAATATATCAAACAATCCCTTTAAAAATTGAAATTAAAATATATTTGTATGTGATTGAAAAACCTTTGGCAAATAAACTTTTACATTTCACTAAACAAGAGCATTGATTTACTAAAACCTGCTTCAAAAGCAATAGCATAAATATATTTATCCTGGTTGCAGTGTTCCAACAGGAATGAGAATTTTCCTAGCACAAAAGTAAACTGTTCGTTTGGAGTCTACACCTAATACTGTACGCCCGACAACAATGTTGATAAGTGTTACGTTTGAGTATTCCTAAAGCTACAAAACATCGATCTAGTTCAACGCAAATGCATAAAAAGTTACTAAAAACTTATTAAACCATAAAAATATGACCTAAAAATTCATAATGGTAAATAAAAACTCAAAAATTAACTTTAAATATATATTTCTACAACCAAGCGCTCATAAACAAAGTTTATGAGAACGTGAGTATTGTCTGGGATGTAAAAAAAACTTATGTCATACAAATTCGAGATCTTGTCATAACTTTTTATCAATTTGACCAATCATTGCAAACAAGAAGTAAATTTACTCCTTGTGTTGTATATATTTACCTAAAGCTCCTAATAAAATATATGGCTAATATACTCGTACTAATGAAACATAATCAGGCTGATTCCACTATTAAAAATAGTATTTACGCACCACGTCTTATTACTAATCCACTTCCATCAATTGAATAAAGATATGGTGGGAATAATTCTATAGGAAATGTACCCGTGTTTGCGTAGAGGGAGCGTGTAAAACATTTGGGTAAACACTACCCTCGGTACGCCCAGTCGAGATTCGAACCCTGTCTTCCTCGTCACAAACATATCATACGATATTATGCTGACGTTTCAGCCCGCGTGTCCACCTATGACAGTCTTCTTAATTTGGCACGTCCTCGTTTACCCCTCCTCTTCTAAACTAAGGACACAATCAGCCCTTGACACTAACAAGAATATACGAGGTGCGGTAAAAATAAATTCATTTTAATAAGTGTGAGGTCTGAAAGTCCTTCCTCATCCGGGCAAAGGACGAGCTCCTAGAGTTTTCGGGGATAGTTTTTTTTACAAACGACCTACTAGGGGAATTAAATAAGTACTCTTGACAGGCAGAATATATTCAGTGCAATATTTGCAGCATAAATACATTCCTATAGGCTCACCAAAATAGTTGGACAGAGAGGTAGCTTTTTAATGAGGAAAAATCTAGTGTCGATTTGGGGAAATTTGAATTTGTGTTTGACGATATTTGAGCTAAGGTGACACACTTTGAGCAAGAAAGCTGTAGTTCAATCCCGCCAGATGATTTGAAGATGGTTTTCCTCATGTCATATTCTAATCCTTTCTGTGCGCGAATTCTTGTGCTCTACCAGTTTTATTATGTTTGGCATATTTTCATCTTGATAGATTTAGAACATTTTTTTGTGTGTAAACATTGATTTTTATTCGTGGTAAACGTTTTATTCTCCGGCCGGACTATCCACATGTTTATGGATGATAAAGGTAGAACTTAGAGTAAATGTACCCACGTATGAGTGGTGTGGGAGAGCTCAGGAAAAAAAAAACCCACCTCAGTGCACCCGGCCAGGATTTTTTGAACCCTAACTTCCCCGTCTTAGATAAACCAGACCAGATGAGGTTGACGCCTTAGCCAGCGTGCCCACCGATGAGGGTAAGGATGTATCGATCCAGGATAATAAATTATTTACTAGCTCAGTTTGAGACAACAGGACAGGAGGCGGAAGAAGAATAGTGTAAGCACTGGTCATCAGTGACGTACTTAAGGTCATTCGACAATAAAAACTTTATTGCACAGTTTTAACAATTGTATAGCTATAAGCTACCTGCTTCGTTGACCGCATGGCCTAAGGCGTCACTATCGTGATAGAGTAGACTGCCGATGACAGAGAGATTGAAGCTTGAATCCCGGTTGGGTGGTTATTCATAAAGAGCTTTCCACTTCTCTTCTACGCAAATGCTTGCACATTTCCTCTAAATTCAACCTTCTTCATTCATAACTCATTAGGGTAATTAGTACATATGCGTTTAACCTAAACAGGTAGTAAGAAGTGGTACTAAAAATAAATAAATAAAAATCTATAACTAGTGATTCAATTATCTGAAATCATTACGGTTCACGAGCTATAATAGGTCAAACGTGCTATTTTATGATTTTCCCGTACCACTGTTACGGTAATCATTAATAAATGGGGCTGAAATGTTACCATAACCAGAGCTGTACACTCTGGAATACTGTATTTATAATATATTAAACATGGTATTTAATGTATAAGCAGTTTAAAAGTAGTAACAACACATTATTTGTAATCATACATAAATACTCTTATTTTTAAACTTTGATAATTTGATGTTATCTCAATTTTGTAGTACAAAATGTCATTGTTTAACTTAATTGGTTTTTTAACCCAACTTTAATCGTTAAGTTTATTAATGTGTCCAACTTTGATCATTGCAAATATGGTTTTGAAATATCTAGATCATGAAATTTCTTGTTTTGTTTGTACAATACTGTACTGTAGAGACAACACAGACTAGCAGAACATAATATACTAGAACAAGGAAGAGGTTCAGATAATCCCAACTAACGACACAGCCAGGTAAAACGAAAGCTGGCTTCCTTTTCGGTGTTGCTGGAATGAGATGAGATATTACTACTGGCTTTTTTCCAAGATAACCCCCTGATACCCTCTATGGGAAGCTCCCTTTCAATATGTTATAGACTCAAGAAAATCTTAGTAATTCTTCTTGTCAAATGACCTTAAATGATCTAGATGAGTATGGTGACTTTTTTAGAAACAGCAGCATAACTCGCTTAGAGAGAGAGAGAGAGAGAGAGAGAGAGAGAGAGAGTAAGAAAAACTACAGCAAAAAAAAAAAAAATTGTACATCAGTTAAAAGCTAGGCCCAATTATTTAAATATCTGGCCGTTTATTAAAATGAAACAAAAATATACAAATTAACATTTTAAACTTAAGTGATTTTTTTAACTAATATAAAAAAAATTCATCACCCCCACATTGTTTTCTCAATTAAATAACGTAGTATGGCCTAAATTTGATCTTGAGGCTTATTTACGCCTACCTTATTAACTACAGTAAGTGTAGCATTGTCTACTGATAGTGTGCGTGAGAGGGGATGGCTATGATAACATTTCTTGTAAAAATAGATCGACAAACAAAACAGCTCTCCATCTATTGGATCATTTGTTTGCCCTGTGACGTCATTTCTTGGCAAACAAAAGCACCTCTAGGCCCGCAGATCTCTCAACCCTTTCAGAGCGATCCCGTAACAAATATTGTTTTTTGTTACCAAAGTGAAATTGTGGTAAGAAGGTCGATAAAACATTAACGTTGCTAAATCTACTTTCGTATGTTCGTTGACTAATTAATATTTTCTGGTGCTATCATTTTTAACAAATTGTATTAATTACGATAAAATAGATCCTAATAATAATAAAGTTTCATTTTATAAATATCTAGAACAAAAAAATATGTACTATATTATGTTCTAAGCTATTGACGATATCTGAATTTTTTTAAACACTTATAAAATGTTTTTAGTTTTGCATTTTAAAAATACCGAGTTAAATGATTAATGTTTGAAATTATATATTTTCACTTATACAAAACAAAATAGTTATATAAGATTTTATAGCAGTTTAATGACAAAAATAAAATTAGCTATCCTCACCAATCTGTCCCGGTCTCCTCTACACAACATTAAAGAACGTTGGAATCTTTAAAATATCGACCATTTGTGCTGCATTTTCCCCTTCACAATTATGTATTATAAAACATAAAAATGTGTAGGGGCCACACACATGATGCTTGAGGGCTGCAGATGGGCTGTGAGCCACACTTGGAAGACCCTGCTCTAAATCTATGTCCCTGTCACGATACTTGGAGGCGTGCTCTGAGCGATCAGGAACAGGAGAGCTTTCAGCCATTTTACAGAGTTACTTCAGTGCGTGTTGTTAGTAGTTCGATAGTTTAATATGGATACCAGCATGAAATTTCTCACATACATTCTCCACTATGACCCAGTTTAAACCCCATAGAGGGAAAATTCATATCACCCCCTGTGGGAGGATGGGGTGGGAGATGGGAGCAAATGTCATCGGATTGAGGATTTTTGACTTTGTTTTGTAAACGGGAGATTTTATCAAAATATTTATATGGCCAAATATGTTCAAAATAAAATTATCTATAGTAAATACAGCTACATTTTTTTGACATGATGAACCGTTAGGCCAAAATATTGAATTTTAATACCGTAAAAATAAGCAAAAACGCTACGCACCAACTTTATTCCACTTTTAAGTAACTAAAGGAAGAAATGGTGAACAAAAACAAGGGTCAAAATTGTATGTAAGGTACCGTTCTTTTGTGTTGCTTTAACTGTTAAAAATTATATTTTTTAAACAAATTAACATAATAACTGTGGGAATTTTTGTCTTCTGGAAACTAATTCTCATTATAAATGAAGAAGTTATATCAGATTGAAAAAAAGAAACCAGATTTTACACAATAATATATGTATTCTTTACACTAAACAATAAATCGTCTTTTAAAACAAGTAATTTGTAAAAGCTACTGTACAGTATTTACTGTGCACATTGTTCATGACTTGCGCACAGTAATATAGAGGCTACACCATACCTATCACACACAGTACTTTGCATACATTTATTTGCACTGGCAGCAGCTCAGAACAGTCTTTCGAAGCTGATAAAATTATCGTATAATTGATTGTATCAACAAGAGAAACTCCTTTTCCATTTAATATATGTAATTTAAATAATATGCATTTGTAGTTCAAGGCGTGGTTTCACAATCGTTGTTTGCAGCATCTTACATTGGGCATGAAGTCTTATGGTATCTTGTGTTAATGGGATATCCTTGAATTCTAGTTTTTTGTGTGTGGAAACAGTATCCTATGGTATTCATTTACACCTTATATAATGAGTGTGGTGTCATCTAGAAATATTGGAAACCATTCAATTATGTCAAAAACTCTGTCTTATATTCCCAAAGTGTTTGATAAGAAGTTGAAGACTCGAGTAATTTTGTTCATTTCCTTCCAAACATTTCACACTCTGTTTTTTCCAATCCCATATAATGCCGACACAATGTTGCAATCTACGAATGCATGGAAAAATGGTAAATCTGATCGGGTGTAACCTGAAATGTTTTCTAAGAATGTATTCAGCGAGAAATAATTCTTGTTCTTTCAACTTTTTACTTCCAAATTTAAACCAGAGGTCTTGCAAGCCCAGGAACTTTAACTCCAAGACGGTAGCTGTTGCAATAATCACCAGATAAGAATCAACTGTAATAATTGAAGCGTTCTTGTGGCCAAACTCAAGAGAGTTTTTTTGTAAGTTGAGCCTAAAATTAGCTTGATCATGATTGCATGGTGCAACGTCTTAGCTGTGGAATGTTCCATTACCAGAAGAGATGACTTGATCTTAGTAAATGAATACTAGTTGTTTTATACTCGCTTTTGAAATTTGTATCGCTCTTGAAAGAAGACGAAATAATTATTTCTTATAGTCATTATTAGGAACAGAATTTGCTTATTTGATCTTTTTTCCCTTGATTATAAAACAGTCAGTTGAGATATATATGTATTCAATGTTACAACGAGTAAAATATGTTAATTTTATAGTGCCTATAATTGCCTATTCAGTTGGTTTTTACCTATTTTATGAATAAGCAACTTAACGCACCTATGTCGGTTTTGGTCTCTCTCTTTTTTTATACGATATGGATTTTATCCTTAAATAGAATCCAGTTTCTTAGAAATTTTAAGTTGTGGCATATGTGATTGAAGTAGGTTTGAACATTGGTACTTGTTATATAGCTTCCAATGAGCGTAAATTGTGTGGAGGACAGTGAGAGCAGTGGCAGACATCTTGAGAGGAAACGGCATGCCGAAAAGTTCAATTTCTTCAGAAACGACAAATTTGAAATTTGGTACCTTGACATAGTGTAAAGTATGACTTTTCAAACTTTAAAACACATTCTATATGAAAATATAACTTACTTTACTACTAAAAATCTAGACAATTAGTCTGATGATTAATAGAATGTGACCCTCTTCAGTGATTGAATGGGAAAAGGCCTCACTCTTACAGTAGACTGAACTGTCAATGAAGGGGAGCTCAAGATTATAATCTAAGTACAATGATCTTAAGATGTTTCCTAGTGTATGCAAATGCGTAACTAAGCAGTAATGGGTCCATGCCAAAACTTTCAAGGTGGGCCCTCCCTCCAACAAAAGAAAGCTTCCCTCGCCCCCAAAAATAATTTTATGTGTAATTATGAAATTCGGAGATTTCCAAACTCACTGGTAGATGGTGGATGTAAGTAGTTTTCATGTGCAAATAATGTGCACTTCCTATATCACTGTCTACATACAGTTTTCAAAACTTGTTTGCATGTTTTCGTAATAGCCTTCAACTGTAACTGTGGTTTTGACTTAATTTTAGCACTCTTTACTTTAAACAAAGACAAATTTCACAGTTGTATGACTGCATGTACAAACATCTTACCTTCAGCAAGGCCCTTCCAGTTCTTTTAAGAATTCTACTCCATATTCTTTAAGTCACGTAATGATATTACAACTTATTCTGAGTATCTGATTTTGTTGGCTGTGCTAATGCATTTTATTGAATGTTGTTCAAAAGTATAAACAACGTCGCTGACACGTTTTTTGGAGTTTTCTTCAAAATAATTGTGTTTAGTGGGTGTTGTCATTAGTTTCATGTTAATTCAAGACTTCAAGTTTTGACAGTATTTGAATCAGGCTTAGCCCAGCAACACTCCACTTCAGAAGTGCAGATGGATTTTGCAGAACATCTATTACACTTGCCACTACCTTGGTTAATTTATTATTCTGATCATGTATATGGTATACCTTTTTCATTAATGATAATAAGTCTCCAGAATATAATACATACCCACAATTCATTTTTAATTTGCTACAATTTATACTTTATCTTGACTCCTTGGCGAGAAAAGTAATGTGATCATCAAAAGAATTAAACTCGGAATTTTGATAAATTTCGATGTTTCATGACCCATCCGAAAGAGAAAAAGTTATTCTAGCGATGCCGTCTGTCTGTATCTCATACTAGAGCCGAAAATAACTTACCGATTGGTCTAATACTTTATATCTATGGTTTTTATAAGGTTCCTCTAAAGTTTTTTTGGAATTAGATGTCTAACCCTAAAATTAAGGGTAGTGTACTGAAGGACAAAAAGAGATAAATTCGATTTTTCTTAAAATTAGTTATAACAATTTTTACTATTAAATTTTATACCTAGACATTGTTTAACATTAGAAACAAAATGGCAGTTCTCGTTTACCCTATTACTTCAAATGTACTTTACATTAGCAAAAATGTCAAATTGTTATCATTTCTACGCATATATTTGATGAAATGCGAAATAACTTATATTTTAGTTGTAGTCTACTATTAAGAATAAAAATATTTTGTTTGGAATATATCGTTGAAAAACAAATACTTTTTGAACTATAAGAAAATATTTATAATTTTTATGGCGCTCTTTGAAATATGGAATTGAGTGTCATGATCTTTAGTGGACAGAGATATTCCACTTTTATAAATGTTTCTGTAAAAGTGTGTATTATATCATTAATGCTTTTTGGTGAACTGTTTCTGCAACAATTGATATTAATTTGTTTCACACATTTTATGAGTTTTTTCAGTGAATGTCTTTATTTTAAGGTAAAGAGAGGAAACTTCTGTGTGGTACAATGTACCATTTATTTTACTCTCTAACAGTTAAATTAGCAAGATAAGTGTACCGTACATAAAATTATGACCTATGTTCCTCTTCACCATTTAGGCCAGACCTTCCGTTAATTACTTAAAGGTGGAATAAAGTTATCGGTTAGCGTTTTTGCATATTTTAATTGTATTAAAATTTAAATATCTGGGCTAATGGCTCGTCATATCAAGGATATAATAACAACTTTTATTAAGCTATAGGTAGGCTGGGGAGCATAGCTGCCACATATTGGGAGTTCGCGCGTAGCTACTATGCAAGCATTCTCAGTGACTGTCAAGAAATCTGGCTACGTGCATAGTTTATAAGATAACTACCCTTCACAGAATAGTCGAGAATGTGACGAACCTCCATTCCCCACTCCGACTGCACTGACCTCAATCCTAAAGCAGTTGAAAACGCAGTATAACAGAACGCATTAGGGGATGGCCAGACTGGGCGAGCGAGTGCGCGAGAGACTAAAATATATAATAGGACACATTGGTTGTAATGAGAGGTGGCCAGACTGGAGCGTGCGAGCGAGCGACTAAAATATATAATAACAAACATTGGTTGTAATGAGAGGTGGCCAGACTGGAGCGTGCGAGCGAGCGACTAAAATATATAATAACAAACATTGGTTGTAATGAGAGGTGGCCAGACTGGAGCGAGCGAGAGACTAAAATATATAATAGGACACATTGGTTGTAATGAGAGGTGGCCAGACTGGAGCGTGCGAGCGAGCGACTAAAATATATAATAGAAAACATTGGTTGTAATGAAAGGTGGCCAGACTGGAGCGTGCGAGCGAGCGACTAAAATATATAATAAAACATTGGTTGTAATGAGAGGTGGCCAGGCTGGAGCGTGCGAGAGACTAAAATATATAATAGGACACATTGGTTGTAATGAAAGGTGGCCAGACTGGAGCGAGCGAGAGACTAAAATATATAAAATAGGACACATATGTTGTAATGAGAGGTGGCCAGACTGGAGCGTGCGAGCGAACGACTAAAATATATACTAGAAAACATTGGTTGTAATTAGAGGTGGCCAGACTGGAACGAGCAAGCGCGCTTGAAATATAGAACTGGTTATATTCTTCAAGAGAGTGCGCTCGACTCGGAACAGTATAGATTACAGGCCCTAGGCAATATTATTGTATGTTGGTTCATTAAGTGGTAGGAAAACTTCTCAATTTGACATGATATATGACTTTTTTTTATAGTTCTCGATAGATTTAGCACACTTGCTATGATTATTATTATTATTATCATCAGCACCGCGTCTTACTACCCGTTTGGGTTATACGCACCACTTTCTACTAACGGCCTATATTAATTGGTAAGATCATAAACCATACCTATATCTGTGTGTGTATATATATATACATGTAAAACTGATATGTTAAAATACTTCAATAGTATAATCAAAGTAGGCCTTTACAAATAAGAATAGCCATTTGCGCGGATAGAGGATGTGAAAACCACAAAAATAAATCACTTGTCAAAAACCACCCTCAGTTCACTGAGCCAAGATTCGAACCTTTGCCTCCTCGTCAACAACTATCTAGAGCTAGCTGATAATCACATGCTCGCTCGCCAGTTTGGCTACGCAGTCGCCCAGTCGCTCGCACGCTTTTCAGTTTATCCGAACCCTTACTTTGGGTTGCTCCACGCGGCTACTTCATCAGTCACCGACATCTAAAATTGAACAAGGGTCCTCTCTAACCTCTCAACCACAGGGACGGATAAGCCTTGTGGGATTGCCAAGGAACAGCCAAGAAATAACATCTAAATTGAAAGGATGAGGCAGCTTTGCAGTAGCTGTGGGATTACTAGACAAATATAATTACTTTGATTGGAGGAAGAGAAGTTCCGTTTGGAGGATGGTGACGAGTGAAGGTATTTCATCTCTGTTTATTACCACAAGTTGCGCTAGTATCTGTAACTGTCATGACACAGACGAGCAACTCAGGTAAAGTGGGCTAATTTATTCTCGCGCCACCATCTTGGGGGAGACTATTACTATACAGAGGATGATTCACAAGCATGCCAGAGGAAAATAAAGTTTTCATATTACAGAGAAAATAAGACTCTACTAAAACTAAATGTAGCCATTCTTTTTATACATTATTTTCTTTTCATTCCTGAAGATGGGAGATATTATTTATAAGAGATAGTTTGTGTTATATGGAGATATTTGAAATAAGAGCCAAGCTCGTGAGTTAAACCTTAAAGTGCAGGCCTATCCAAGTTTTAACGTAGCCAACACAATTCCTAACCAGACCAGTGGACACGTGGAAGGCTGGGGCTCAAATCCAGGCTGTGTTAACTGGAGCGGTTTTTTTCCTAAATGGTTCTCCACTCTTCCCTACGCCTAAGTTCTGGTGCATTTCTTATTAATACTATTTTCTCATCTCTACCCTACTGATTTAAATTTTCGGGAAGCCAGACAAGGAAGTAAAATGCGGCGAACAGATTCTTTTTTTTTTTCTGAACGTTAATATCGATCTATCAAACAATGGTCCTAATAAAAGTGGTAGTTTCCCTTAGCCAAATATTTGCATAAGGCCTGCTTAAACGTCTCTTAATCATTTACAAAAAAACTGATATTGAATTTAAAAAATGGTCTGATTGGCTTTAGTTTTTCGTTTTAAAATAACTGACCATTATTTATAAACTTGAATCTGTACTCGTGGAAACTATAGGTCTTGGGATTGTATTTCTTTCACTGAAATATAATTACGTCTATATTTTTAAAGTGAGCTTTATTTGGGTGTCAAACGTGCACTTTCTAAATTGTATCACTAGACACAATGTGGCCTCCCGGGAAACGACGCAGCAGGGTTGCATAGGATGAGGGGGAGAAGGTACCGGCCGAGGAAATGAAAGTGGTGAGTGGGCTGCTCTTGATTGGTTGAGTGGGGTTTGGGTGCTACTCTGACTCAGCCGATGAATTAACTCGTCTTCACTTCCTTAGCTCGGAACTGGAACTACCACATTCTTAGCTACGGAAACAAGGGACTATGACACAAAATTGAGTTTTATTTTACTTTACCCTCGTCTTACTATCCCACCCGGGCTATCTGCGTGTATATACACTATTGGGGGTGAGATGATAAAGGCAGAATTTAGGGAAATTGTGCCCGCACAAATCAGTTGTGTAAAACACTTAGTTCAGCCGGAAAGAATTTGTTTGACTAGACACGTTGAAAGGACACATTTTTAATATTGTAAGCTTGATCTTGTTTGAAACTTGTACCGATGTTCTTGAATAAAAATAGCCATAAAATAAAACCACTATCTAACGTATCCATTGATGTTATTAATAAGATTTTTCAACTAAATCTTTATGAAATTCGAGTTTAAAAGTTTTAAAAACCTCGCGGGAGTGCTAAGGGTGGTTTTCACTAAGTTCTTACAGTGTGTTCACTCTTTTTTAATCAAATTCAGGCACATTTCTTATAAATTCTGCCTTATTAAACTTCATTATTGCAAATATGTGAATACCTTGAATGGTTAGTAAGAAATAATGCACCAAATCTAAAACATTGGCAAGCTATGTTTTTTTTATAACCGCGTCTTACTACCCGTACTTGCTCATAATTTAAATCATGAGTACAGATTGGAGAAGTATATAGATATATATTATATTAAATTATATATAGCAATACATTTCAAAGATTAAAAAAACGTATTTTCTAAAGCCGTGGAAAAAAATTGAACGAAACTTTCCACTGATATAATTTATTGACCGCTCGTTCTATTGAAAGGGTTTAGTTTCCATTGCTCTATTCTCCGTTTTACGTTTTCAAATAGTAACCCCCCATTTCTTCTGTCCAGCCCCGATGGAAACGGTTGCTAATGTCCGCTCGGAGATGCAAATCCCCTGCCTGCGCTTGTCGCCGGCAACCCGGTCAGACACTAGAGGGCGTCGCTCGGGATGTTAGCACGGATATAAACGTCAAGCTACAAAGAATAAAAATTTACATTAATTTCAAAATAGGAGGATAGAAACGTAATCCTCTACTGGAGGACCGAGGCGTATTGCAGACGTCCAGAAATCCTACGTTATTTCACAAGGGATTTGTTATTACAAAATAAGATTCACTTCTAAATAGAGGTGAAAGGTCATAATCCTACATTTACATTTCAAGTTTTATTACTAGTAAAAAATCATCTAAAGTGAAACTAGCTCATTTCAAAGAATGTTTCACTCGAAATGTTTAAGTTCTTAGTTAAAAATGATCAGTTCTTAGTTAAAAATGAATAGCTAGAAACCTAGAGCCAACCCTTCTCAAGCAAATAAAGTTTATTTTAACAGGGTCCTAACATAACATTTTGAAATAATTATGAATTGTTTTAGTGATTTTGGAGCTATGAGAAATACAGCAGTGAGATAATCTCTATTCTGTCGCCTCTCATATGAGGCTTAACGCATATATTTATAGCGGCTGCTCGTAGGTTGTTGCAAAGGCAAACAAGAATTGACAAGACTGTATTATTAAATTGTTCCTTCTCATTCAGGATCAAACTAACCCTTTTGAGTCAATAAAGGTACATTATTTTATTAAAATATTATATGTATGGTTGTTCAAATGAATAGGAAAGGGAACAGTTTACTGATACAGTCATGTCAAGCCTTTTTTTGTCCCGGTAACAACTCATGAGTCATGGCTGGTTTCGAGTTGTTTCTTTACTCGGTATGAGTCCTTCGAATTTTCGAACTATTAATTCCTGTAGGTAATTCGAAGATTGGAAAAAATATATAAACAAAAAATGTATTTTAAATTTGGAATCGTAATATCAATTATAGTGCTTATAATATTGGTGGCTTAGCCCAACATAATTATAGGACAAGGTTAGCAGCCAGACTCCGGAAAATCAGTGAACATCGAATGAAAAACCTCAATATCATAGAACAAAACATATACAGTAAACTCTCGATTCTATGACTCCGGGAATAACGTCCTTCTCGAAGTAACGACCCTTTTTTTGAGGAACCGTGAAAAATGTGAGAAAAAAGGTCGAACATTTTAAGGAAATCGGCCGTAAAATGTATTTGTTGCACTTATTTAGGTTGCTGGATTGCGATTATTTTTGCGAGCGTTAAATTGCTAGTAACTGGGGTAGGTCAGGTATAAAAGTAGACACCACCCTATCAATGACAGCCAATAGCACTTGACTCTGTCCACCCCCTCCCACAAGTAATACAATGTTTCCCAGCGCGTGACTGTCGCTACATCACGCTTCAGGCTTGTTTTTGTCATTGTTATTTCGATTCTCAATTTGGTTACGTTTTTGGTTTGATTTTGTGAACGATTTTTGACTACCCGCACTATTGTTTAACATTGTTATTTCGATTTCGTTACGTTTTTTGTTTTGATTTTGTGAACGATATTTGACTACTCACGTTATTTTTTTAAATTTGATACGAACCTATAATTTCGACGAAACGAGTGAAAATAGGACCTTTTTGCCGCTCATAAAGAAGTACGAGATCATCCAGGAATTGGATGAAAAGAATATTACTAAGACGGAGATTGCACGGAGGCATGGCATCCCAAAGTCGACACTTTTCATTATTCTCAAAATGAGAAAAGAAATTGTGAATGCAGTGCAGAAGGAAGGTCATAATATAAAGGCAAAAAATTTGAAGGGTGCGACGCACGTGAATCTGGAGCAGGCTATGCTAGAGTGGTTCAGCCAGCCTAGAGAGCAAAACGTCCCTATAAATGGACCGATGATGCAGAGGAAGGTCAATGAATTTCCTCTGAGGTTGGGTATAGAAAACTAAGTGTTCAAGTGGGTGGCTAGGGCGTTTCAAAGTGCATCACAACACATCCAGCTACAAGGTCGTCGGTGAAAGCACATCGGTCGACCCAATACCGGTGAGGGAGTGGATGCCCTTGATCCGAAACATCCTTAGGCACTATCAGCCTCAAGACGTATACATCGCTGACGAATTGCCAGATCAAACTCTTGCTGTGAAAGGGGATAAGTGCAAGGGTGCGAGGAGGAGCAAGGAGTGCCTCGCCGTCCTTCTGTACTGCAACATGTATGGAATTGATAAAATTAAGCCCCTCATGATCGGGATGTTCAAGAAACCCCGGGGTTTCAAGGGCAACATCCTGTCTTGTGACTATGATTTTAATAAGAAGACATGGATGACCTCGGGGGTGTTCACGAGGTGACTCCAAGGCTTCGATTCGAAGGTGGATGCCACAAATAGAAAAGTCGTGCTCTTCGTCGACAATTGCCCTGCACATCCTTCTCTCTACAAACTCAGAAACATCGAGCTGGTGTTTCTGCCAAAGAACACCACCAGCATGCTTCATCCCGTGGACCAGGGGATAATCCAGCAAGTGAAGGTGAAGTTCCGCGAGATGCTTGTGTGGAGTATGGTGTGGAATCTCGACATGCGCAAGGAGGTGAAAAAGTGGGATGTGTTCAGGGCTATGGAGAGAATCGTCGCCAGTTGGAGGGCTGTGAGACCGGTGGTAATTGCCAACTGCTTCCGACACGCCCACTTTGTCCTACTTGTCAATAAAGAGACTTCAGGCTGCCAGCGCCGAAGACCCAGACGATCCATCACCAGTGGACGCCAATTCTCAGTCAGGCCTCTACACGAAACCGCAGCCTGGCTCATCAACAGCACCTTCGTCTGCCCCCTGACTTTCACTCGGCCGTACAACGGGGAAACGTGGCAGAGATTAGCCCCAGACTGTACGTATGAGGAGTACATAGCAGCAGACGATGACACCACAGTTTGGGGCACCCTCGGCAATGCCGATATAAACAGGGAGCAGCAGAAGTCCAACGATGAAGAGGGGGAGGAAGAAATGGAAGAAGAGCCTGAAGACATCCCTACAACGAAAGATGTTCTGAAAGCCGGGGACGTCTACTCAAGAGCACTTAAGTGCCAGGGCTCTAGCGAAGAGCTGTTGTTCCAGTTCTATAATGTGAAAGACTTCGTTGAAAAAACTGGCGCTAAGAAGAATCAGGCCTCCATAATAGACTTCTTTGAAAATAGGTAGGTATTTTTTCATGTGTATTCTTAAAAAAATGCAATTTTTGCTATGAGGGTTGGAGGTGGAACAAAATTGGTTAAAATTCCAATAACGACCTCTTCTAAATAACGACCCTTTTCCAGGGAACAGTAAAAGGTCGTAGAATTGAGAGTTGACTGTAGTAAATCTTAGATCGTGGTTTTAAAAATACATTAAATAGCTCTAACTGAAGTGTAATTGTAATAAATTAATCTAAAACTTCAATATAAATTTAAACAAATTGTATCCTATTAATTAAGATTCACAGATAAAATATGTCAAATAAAAACACTATATTTTAAATAAGTGCTTCATACTTTCATACAAAACATCAATATTCGAAATTCATCGACCAACATACGGCCTACATCTATATCGCAAACATCGAACATAGAGCCTTCAAAATAGAAGTTTTGATAATATCGATGTTCGATGTTCGATGTCCATCCCAACCTTGGCCTATTAATTTACTACATAGCTTAATTTATGAATATTACAATGAACGCATTATGACAAAATATGAAAAATATTTATTTAGGCCTACTATTTATTCTTTTTTTTATATAGAAGCTTAATTTATTAATGTTAACAAAATCATAGTTAAAGGAAAAATTATAACTATGTAGTAAAGTTAACTTCTTATATTTATTATGTTATTTAAGATTCTGTTCAGAAAAAAAAAATGGATTCAACCTATCTTTAATTATTACTATTTTAATATCTTTAACTTCAGACGTTTGACATAATAACACAGTATGTAGAGGGTGAACTTATACAGCGACTACGCCTAAAGAAAGTAGAAAATAATATTGTGGATTAAAGCCTAATTAAAGACTGGTGACATCAAATTTAGTCCTCCCATATCAGAGCCATACGTTCTAACGTCTATCCAGACCCCTAGTCTTTGTCCAGGAAACGGGACGAGGAGGGGGAGTTTTTTTAAGAGCATATCTGGAGAGAGGATGTAAAAATAAAAAGGGGCTGAGGTTAAAATACGAGCTATAGGGAGTTCCTCATTAATTTAACCTAGCCTTCTGTAACAATAGGTGAATAATTTGACTCCAACGGTGG
>CABEEJ010000329.1:29156-57682 GCA_901482245.1 Timema douglasi
TAGGGGGGTAGGTGGGGTTTGAACTAGTGAATCATCGTCTGCAGGTTCATCCCACGACTCTCATCTACTTCGGAGGCCAATTACACTTCCATACTAGGCTTACTTCCTTGCGTTGTCAGTTTTCACCGATCATCTTTCTGTTATTTATAGTCTCCTTCTGTTCCTTGACAGTCGCTGTCAGAAGCTGTCAATCTCTGCTCTATTGAACAGGGCACGAAGTCCGGGGGGGAATAAGGCGTGAGGAATCAAGTCGGATCAGTCATGAAAGCCTGGACTTGCAGATAAACTTTACCTCTGCTATTCGGCCATTTCCATAGCGACGGAGTTAGGGAAATATATTGCATCTGACGTTATCCTGATTGAACTTCCTCCTTGTTCTTATATCCTATGTTAAGCTGGTTACACAATTGGATAGCTTATACTTAGATACATAAAGTTTATAATCTAACAAACCTTATATGCACACAATTATTGATCTATGATTTTATACAAAATGTACACGTTCAACAAATAAAAAGCAAAGATTGAATAGTTTGTGCTAAGTTAAATAGTTGACTGCTATTAATTTGATTGAACGTATCTTTCTCCACATAAATCATATTAATTGCATAATCGTATTTAATTTTCCCAAATTAAAATGGCATGTAAAAATAGCTGATGACAGTTTAGCTTCTAGCTTTAAAAATTATAAACACCCCCACGGAAACACTTCTTACTTATCGAATATCGACTACTTTAAAATATTCTTAATTTGTAAAGTCAACGCTAGATGATCTTGAGATGCAAGTCACGATTTTATTGCCAACCATGCTTCGAGTCCTTTTAAGTCACACATTGAAGTAAACACTTTATGTCTATAAGTTTAAGTTCTTCATTTGTGTGAACAGTTTTTCCCACTGGATATCATCGATGAGGGAACTGCGTGGTTACTATTGGGAAACAGCGTTGTTATTCGTTTTTGTGTGGTCAATCTCCCCTCAAATATAAAACAAGTTTCGCAACGCTGGTAAGTCGAGGTTGTCAGGAACTCCTTCTTACCCCAGGACACCATCTCCACACAATTGAGAACGAAGATATTTAGCAACAGTTAACTGAGAGAGAGCGAATATAAAGCTTTTCTCCGTGAGAAATGACTTTCCCTTAGCAATGATATTGGGTGTATAGCTTGGTGGAAAGGATTAAACGATTTCTACCATTTCTCAGGAGTCCTGGCATCGTCTCAACAGATTTCTGCCTGCGTCAATAGCCCCGTGGTCTTAAGAGTCAGTATCGCAATAGACCAGATTTCCATCAATATAACTACCCATTCTTTAATAAATAAGCTAAGAGAAATATAGGTACTCAAAACCCCCTTAAATATTTTTAATGATAGGTAATTAGATCAACTGTTCCAATCTGTGAATGAACACACACCAATATATTGTATAATAAACCGAGTCTGCGGGATTCCCGAGGGAAAGAACATTTCCCGCTCCCAGCCCAATTGTCGAGACACATAATATGCTATAATCTCGAACATTTCGGGAAAAGCTCGGGAATTGTTCTTCCATTCCTGAATATATAAAAATTCAGTAATTCAACACATTTTTATATTTGCTTTTTATATTTGGTCATATTTCATTATTTTGGTCAATTGTTTTATTTTATATCTTACTTAAAACAAATAAGATCTTAAATCAATAGATTTCAACTATTCAGCTGCCATATTGTGGAGTTATCCACTCTCTATAGAATTACTACTCTTAGACTGGGCATCAAATCTATAGCCAGCAAGAACATGTATTGCTGGTTGCGATCACCAAGCACTAATAAAGCATGTATAATCTAGAGGTCATAAGTAAATTTTTTCATATTCTTGATTGTTGTGTGTTCAGTTTTAAACTAATGTATTAGTTTAAATTTCCACTATTAAGGCTTATGTATTAATTTAGCAAATTAAACATGTCATTGTTTTAAGATAGCATTAGCAAATTTAAAAATAATTAACAAACATTTATAGTTCTGGTTCTCGTCCTGAAGTAAGGGACTCTTGAATTCTCGCTCCCAATCTCGTCTCGAGTATTGAATCTCGTTCAATTTCTTGCACACTCCTAGACATCTCTATATTATAATGTTTAGTATGTTTACCTTTATGAACTGTTTCAAAATGTAAATATCACTTGCTAAACTTGGGCGCAATTGTGACAAATGTAACAACCAACTTCTCAGAGAGGCTGTGGTGAAATTGCCAACAAACGCTTCACGTCATTAAACACACAAAACTGTCTATCTGTCTCTACTCACCACGACTCGAGGACTGCAACAGAATTAACCTCTCTTCCTACATTGGGAACTGGAGTGGAATTTGAAATTCTAAGTTGGTTACGTTAACAGCCTGGGTCTACGGTGCGCGTTAGCGGGGGAGAGGATTAATGCCCCAATTATAACCGACATCTGGCCAAGAAAGGTGTCTAAAAATTGAGTGTTTTGTATTTTTTTAAGTTAAAAAAAGTTATTTAAATAACTACAAGAATAATCAATTGAGAACTTGTTATTTAAAATGGCTTCTAAAAAATTCAAATATTATGATTTATATATCAAATTGACATGAAGGTTGAGATTCAAACCCAGGCCGGGTGTACAGATGTATATTCTTTCTAAATGGTTTTTTCCTCTCCCTGCACGAAAATGCGTGTACATGTCCTCTAAATTCCAACTTCCTCATTCCTACTCCATCAGTTTAAATACGCAGATATACTCGCGATGAATATATAGTATGTTAATTTAATGTTCATTTTTTCAATTTTTGAAAAACCTACATAATTGGGTACGTGGACTTGATAACGCTGTTTAAAAATATGGCTTTATACTCTCACTCCAAGCAAGTGCTGCTTTCTTTCTTCTAAATAAAACCTTCTATCCTAATCCCATTAACACAACTAGGTTCATATATCCCGCCTCAGTGGCCGAATGATCTAATGCGTCACTCTTATGTTAGACTGGCCTTCTGATGACCGGGAGATGGGGCTATAAATCCCGGTAGAGTCTACTGAGGGCGTTTTTTCCCTCTCTTCTTCCACGAAAATGCGGCTAGATTACCTCTTAAATATTTCCTTACTCCATTAGATTAGCTATACTTTACTATGTAGTCAATGTAGTTAACATACCTGCGTATAGACTGATCAGGTAGTAAGACGTGGTGATAAAAATAAATACATCCACATAGCCTAGATGATTAGTAATACATGGGATAAATATTATCTTTTTTGAAAATGTTATCAAAATAACTAATTGCAATCAAACTCTATTCCTCTTGTTTATACCTCGCCTGAAATGTATCGGTTGCGGTCCTAGTTTAAGTCATATTTTGTGTGATGGGCTTCAATAATCACGCGCGTTTCTACTCCCCTGCTGACGTCATCGTGGAACGAAAGCAATGAAAGGGGATGGAAAATCGACCTCGTGATAGAAAGAAAGATTATTTGATAGCGCAGCCATTAATTAACTCGACAGTTCAATTAAAACCAATAGGGACATTTTATAAAGGGAGAGAAGGCCCTTTTTTGTGTGTAATTCAAAAAGAAGATTAATGAGCGTGACTTGTCTGGGGGGACCAGAGGTTTCTAAAGGTAGCAGGGAGGAACACATCTTATGGAAAATATTATTTTGAAAATTGTAAGGATTTTTGTAACTGAGTAAAACTTCAAGATAAAGAAATATTAAAAGTCTCACCTGGCCTCGCCTAGGGTAAACATCGTTGTAGTGTTAGACGAACTGACAGCTCCAAGGTCTGTCTAAAATTAGCCTATTTCCTGAAAACGCGCAGTGGGCACGCGGACATATATGTCAAGTTAATAGGGTTTGGTTTGCTTGGAATGGGATATAGGACTCGAACTACTGCTGGGTAGGCCTATAATAAGTGTTGTTTTTACTAAATGGTCTCTCAATATCTCTCGGACCATCGAAAAAAGATATATTATTATTTATTTATTTAAAATATAATTTTGAAACTCAATATTAGTAACAATAAATTAATAAATAAAATTGAGTAGGCAAAGATTTTCCCTGAAATGATACTTTACTTACACATAGTTAAAGGTTTTTCTGATAACTTTTTTAAATGAAAAATCTAGTGAAATCACTCCAAAATACATTAAAAATATAAACATGTCTGATAAAATTCTCCAGAAAATAGTTCCTTAAATATTATTCTTCCCTTTGGAACATATTTCATATAGGCCTACTTCTAAAGGAAATTCAAACTGTTATTATAATTTGCCATTTAAAATTGTGAAATAAAATAATGTAACCAAGACACATTTTCGATGAAATGTCACTTGAAAAATATTTCCTTATTTATGGATAGTTAAGAGTATATGATACCATTGAAAGTTGTGAAATCAAACAATGTAGCCAAGCATAATATTGCTGTGTACATTTACCCAATACGAGTACAAGCTAGTAATAATTGTCTGAACATAGGTTTTGACTTATTTGGAAATAGTTGGGGCAAATACTTATGTAGGACACACAACCTGTTATATTATTTTTCAATTTAAAGTTGTGAAATCAAATCAAATAATGTAACCGTCTAAATGTAAACACATTTAAATATATAAACAAGAAGTGTTGCTGGTTCACATTTAAATAATGTCGTCAAGTAATTCCATTAAATTTATATTTTGGATGAAATACCATATACAATATTTAAATATGTGGAAATTATATGTAATAATACATGCATTCGCTTGGTGCATTTAAATATCAAATGCTGTAAGAAGGTACCAAAGTTTTCCACAGTATGAGCTAATTATTATCATTATTAGCACCGCGTCTTACTACCCGTTCGGGTTATACGCACTTACGCTAATGTGTAATGGTAGGGTGATTGTGAGATGAAATGGAGGACCTACAGTTTAACGTGGAATCCGAACCACGGCGGAGGCCTGGCATTCCTCACATTCACAAGTTGTGATTAATACACGTCTTGTTAGAGGTGAAGGAAGGGTTTGGTAATCAGATAAATCTGTGTCGGGACCGAGGATTGAACCCCGGACCCCCAGCACAGAAGTCCGACACCTTACCCCTAGACCACCAGGTCACCTATATGAGCTAACAATCTTATTGAATCGTAGTAATGCAAAACTTGTTTCTTCTACCTGTTATTGGTCGACTCCCCCATTTACAATGATTGAAAAGCCAAACACTAAAATATAATAAAGCAGTACATTAGTAAATATTTGACATTACTAGCCTCTCGAGCAGACGTGGCCAAATAGTCGATCGCGATCTACCGGTTGATCGTGGCCTCTTGTTTGGTCGATTGCTTTGCTGATCGATTCGAACAGATTAAGAGAAAGGAGATTAAAGAGAGCGTTTGCAGTTTTTTTCTCAACTGAAGATTATAAAATTTAAATATCGAATCTATTGGACTGATGGACATTTACAATATTGCCTTAGTTTGTGTCAGAGTAGCTATTAACTATCATTCAACCAATATCCTAAGATTATGCAGTGTCATGCATCAACTTCAAATTCAAGTGTTTGATGAGAAAATATTGTTTTCAGTGAAACCTTATGATATGTAGTTTACCTGCTTCGGGGATCACGTGGTTTAAAGCGCTACTCTCGCAGTAGACCAGACTGCCGATGACGGGAAGATCGAGGTTCAAATCTCGGTCGGGTGCATTCAGCATGGTTTTTTACAAAATTGTTTTCCACTATTTCTCTCCATGCAAATGCGGATACACTTCCTTTAAATATAACTATCCTAATCCCTAAAACTATTAACGTTATTAGTGCATAAGAAAAGGCATAACCCAAACGGGTTGTAAGACACGGTGCTAAAAAAAATATAAAAATTATATATTTCGATGAGAAACTCAGTTTCAGTCAAAGAAAGGACTAAAAGTGCTTATATGTAGTGTAATTTTTCTTTTAAAACACAAAATGTGTTATTTATTTACTAGCAATGGAACAAACGGTATAAGCCCATAAGTCTGGCCACTCTTGCTCTAGAGTCTCAAAGATTGCTTCCAAGCTATATATCATACAAATTTAATTACTTTTTGACTAAAATATTGTTTATTTCACAATTAATTGTGCATGGTTAAGTATACAAAAATAAAGTTTTTTTCTATAAAAAAATGTCATGCAAATAAAAAAAAGATAGAAAACACATTAGTAGAAAATATCATAGTAATAAATTTCGCACTTTTACCAACCAAGTGTAAATAATATTTATTTGGTTAATTTCAGAGAGAAAAAAATAAAGGTTTTCGCGGTTCAAAATAGCTCTCAAATTACCCCTTAGTATGAGAAATATCAAAACTACCCCCAACATTCACAAACATGTGAGTAGATTATTAGATAGTATAAGTCCACCTATTTTAGAACTATATCTAAATGAACCTTATAATTTTAGTTCCTAAATCCTCCCTTTGATAACAACTCCATTCTCTGCTTTCCTGTTCATCAACTTCCCCCTTTATTCCTCCCGCAATATCATCATCATCAAGCTGTCTACAAGCACACAATAGCTCTGGAAACGTGAGACCGGGAATTGCTCATTCAACCAACGCACAATGGGTAGTTTATCTCTCTCTCTCTCTCAGTAAGGCCTATACCATACATGTTTCATGAAACAATCATTCGTGTTTTGAGATCGTCCTGTTACCCGGATAGTGAACCTCGGGCGCTAGGGTTGAGCGGATAGCTAAGAGTGTTGCGGTCTTAGGTAAAGCTTGTTTGTAAGTCTTGTTGTTGATGATATCGTATGTTCAGTCGATGAACGCCGACAACTCCCAATGAAAAGCTCCAAGCACGTTCCACTGCTCTCTCTCCACTATCACCAAAACCAACCCGTCAGGCACGAAGCGGGCACCAGGTGACGTATTCAGCGCTGATACGTTGCAGTGGCCAAACAGATAAGTACTGTATGTGGTAACACGATTATGGGTGTCACCCCTATCCTCCTCTTCAGAATCTGCACCCTATAATGATGCGGCAATTCGTTCAGGGACTTTCGCTTTTATCAACAAAACGAACCTTCAACATTTTGGAAGTTTTTGATACATGTTATACCACTCCAGATAACATGGAATTCTTTCTTCAATAAAACACAATCAAACAAGAACATTGAATTTATTGTTAGCCGAACAAGAGTAGTCGGCACTGATTTTCGGCATCCTGATTTAAAACAGAACTCAGACTGACCTCGCTTGAACAGTCGAGGTCCTCACGTCACTTATCACTGAAATACTTCCCGCGAGAGAAAACCTTCCGCGAGCAGACTAAGCACTGTCGCGGAGGTTTAGGGAGACACCGATCGTCCGAACGACGTCCCTGAGAGGTAGACAAAGTGTCGGCACAATGTGGTTTAATTTTGAGGTATAATGTGCATTTTTTGAACTCCCCACTTAAACATGAACCACAAAAAGTAAATTAATATCTCCCCTTTCCCCTTTATCTGAGGAGCAAGCATTTAATTAATCTATTGAAGCGAGGAAGAGATATATTAAATTTAGAATAATATAACATTATTTGGGAGGAGAGTGGGAGACCAATCAGGAACCCCACTCAGTACGTCCGGCTGGAACTCAATCCCTGACTAGACGGACTTGACACTTAGTCTACGTCCTCACCAATTTTAGTCCAGTGCTATTCTTGGTTGTCGAGTGTTGAAGTCTTAGGTTAAGTTGGATTGAAAGTCGAGCGTTAATAGAATAGTTTTATGAGAACTCGCGCATCGAATGCTCTCTCGCTCTCACAGCTTACACAAGAGGTGCCAACTATTTAAGATGAAATAAAATAGCACTAAATTTGAGAAATAGAGAGGTACATTTTAAAGAAATGGATGGACATCCAACGCAAATAATTCAACTTTACCCCACTCACTATGTAAATCGGGAATCCAACATTGCAGTGACCCGCTTCAGTGACTGCATGGTCTAAGGCGTCATTCTCGCAGTAGACTAGACAGCCGATGACTGAGATTCTAATCTCGATCAGGTGTATTGAGGGAGGTTGTTTTTACATTCAGTATTTCTTCATCTGTTAACAATGATTATTTTTGTATATAGAAAGAATTTAAATGAGTGCTGTATATTCTTCAAAACACAAGAGGGCACGTTCCCCTACCCTGAATTTGCCCCTGCAACAGTATCAACCGAACTCTTAGCGGTTACGAATTTACTCAATAGTCCAAGGTTTGATTCCAACCAACCTCTGAATGACCGTTAAGCTTACGACTAAAATCATACTTAGTTTAAATAGTATCATCTTTGAGAAAAGGATGTAAATGGTAGTTAGAGGAAATGCATTTATATTAGCTTGGAGAGAGTATAAATACAACACCGTAATGCATCACACATGGAAACCCTCTCTATTTAATCCATCCGAGCTTCAAACTTTGACCCCCCAATTACCGGAGATCCAGTCCAATCATATTCTAACGCTTTTGATCACGTGATCAGGGGTTCGGGGGATTATAATAATAATAATGATGGTTATGTAAAATCTTGCCTAGAATGACATTTACTATTGTTCAACTTTGAACCATGCCATTGTATTGTTTAGAAACCTCTGTTAGTCCCTCCCACCTGAAGTTGTCTAGTTAGGAGTTTAAATGTCACGGCCAAGAACTGAGTCAAAAGTTCATAATATCCTCGAGTTAAGGGAAACCTTGCTCTGACATTTAGCGCGACATTTAGCGACAGAGGAAGTAGATCATAGAAGGTTATTCTTCCTGCCCCCGAAATTTGAGATGCCCTTACTGGTCCTTGAATTTTATCTCGTGATTTTATTTACGTCAGGACAAACGTTTGAGTTACCCTACGTGGATATATTTTATTATAATTTTGTTGGAAACCTGAGGAGCTATCTGCAGATTAAAGCCTCTTTATGCTCAGACTCCAGCAAGGACACGTGGCTACCAGCACCTGGGAACCTGTACAGTGGTAGTAAATGTTTCAGACCCTTCTAGAGGTTTCTTGGAACCCAGCCAATAATGGTGTTGTCTTGTTCCAGTGCGTGATCTGCGTGAACGCCAAGGCCACGATGCAAACGTCCCCTTGCGGTCACCGGGTGGTATGCAGGAAGTGCTTCGTGAAGACAATCCAGATGGCCGTGTCCCAGAGGCTCCTGCCCCTGCGATGCGTCATTTGCAGAGCCAAGATCCTCCGATTGAAACAGAGCGGGCCCGGGGGTTCTGTCCTCTTACCTACCTCCGCCTCCAGCTACAAGGCATGGGCCTCCTCGCCCTCCAGCTACTCTGTGGGCGCCCACAGCAAGTGGGTGGTGCCCAACTCAGCCTCGCTGTATTCCGTGGGTGCAGTACCCAACTCCGAGTCACTGTTCTCCATGAGCTCAGGAGCATCCTCTCTTTCAGGTGAGCTACCTTCCTACAAGTGGGGCTGTTTAATTCCTGAGAGTGACTCCAAAACACCCTTATTGGAGGGTACAAGGTAAGTTGGCTTGTTGTTGACGTGAAGGTCGGGACTCGAATCCTGGCTTGATATACTGACGGTGTCCCCCCCCCCTCCCCCCAAAAAATAAAGAATTACTACTTTTCCTCCGGGCGAATTTGGGTACACTTCCTCTAAGATTATTCCTTTCCCCTCCTTAGTCTACTATAGTAAATATGTGGACGGAGAGTAAGACGCAGTGAACAATGAATACAAAAACAAACTGTTACGTTGTTGCACTGGACGAGATAAGAAAGCTTTGTTGTTAATTAAATCTTATTTCACTAGCGGAATTTTCCCTCCCCATCCCCAATAAAAGCGACTCCTATACATTATTTCGAAATTCTAGTTCCGAAACTTGATAATTAGAAGATGGTGAACTTTGAGGAGTTCTCTTATTAAGTACCTCTTAGTTGGAAAGTTTGCGCTGCTCTGTGGTTTCCTGTTTCCCTAGTTTCTCGAAGATACTAGCCTCAACTTGTTTGAATTTGTTGCTATGGAAACAGACTTAAATCGACATTCTAAAAGCGAGACACTTTAAATCTCTTCCATAAATACTTCAACATTGTGGCTCTTTCGGAGAATGAGATTTTGTTTTCTAAGAATAGATTTAATTTGATTATCGACTGCGTGTAAAACTTTTGTGTTTTTTTTAAATTGCCATTCTTCACGTCTTGTCGGGGTACCCATATATTTACACCGAAGGTGTAGGGATGAATAAAGCAAACTCTTGTAGAAAATGTACTCGCGTTTTCTCGGAGGGAGAGGGAGAAAGTATTGGGGAAAAGTTACTTCAGTACAACCAGCTATAATTCGAAAACTGACACACCCATCATCAGCTGAACCAGACTAGACGAAACTGATACCTTTGTTCTTATGTACAGTAAACATACAGTGCACGTGTTTTTAATTAAAATTGGTTTAATACTGCTTAGCAACACTATGGATTGCTGTAGAGTTGAAACCAATTATTATTATTTTTAGTTTTGTTTTTTAGAGCCAAGTCTTACTACCCGTTAGGGTTATACGCTTATATATTCAATCCATTAATGGGTTACGAATGAGGAAGATTGAATTTATAGGAGGTGTACCCGAATTTGCGTGAAGAGAGAGTGGGAAACCATTTATGAAAATCACCCTCAGTAGACCGACTGGGATCCCTGTCATTGGCAGTTTAGTCTCTTGCGAGAGTAACGCCATGCTTCCACCGAGGTGGGTCCAAACAAATTGTAGTAGGTTTTGAAAAAAATACGATTTTATTCAAAATGAACAAAAATTCCCTTGACAAAGTTTTTAAATACATATTTAAAAATATTACAGCATACTTTAGCAAATGTAATAGTAATCTTTTACTTTAATTTCAAATAAAAGTTGTTTATTGATTTGGGAAGTGTTTTTTTAAAAATCAAACTACAGTGTCATTCATGTTGACATGTTGAACCAAACATATTAAACAAGTAATATTCAAAATTGTGCCATATATTAAAACTGATTTGGAGATTACAGTACTGTTGGAATACCAGTGGAATTGTGATATTCAGGGAGCTACTGTTGGAATACCGGTTGAATTAGAGTCTGCAAGGGGCTACTGTTGGAATTACCAGTGGATTTGTGATATTCAGGGAGCTACTGTTGGAATACCGGTTGAATTGTGACATTCAGGGAGCCACTATTGGAATACCAGCTGAATTGGCGTATGCAAGGAGCTACTGTTGGAATACCGGCATAATTTGATATTCAGAGAGCTACTGTTGGCATACCGGTCGAATTGGGGTCTGCAAGGGGCTACTGTTGGAATACTGGCTGACTTGGGATATTCAGGGAGCTACTTTTAGAATGCCAGCTGAATTGGGGTCTGCAGGGGACTACTGTTGGAATTCCGGCTGAATTGGGGGCTCCAGGAAGCTACTGTTGAAATGACAGCTTAGTTGATGTCCACAGGGAGTTAATGTTTTAATACTGGCTGACTGGAGACTTCAAGTTAATACAATGTCAGGAGACGACTAGAATCAGGATAATCTAGGTTCCACAAACAAATTAAATTTTCAAAGAAGAATTTAAGCGCAGTATTATCTTATTACAGTCAATATTTAATAATTACATCCTTACCAGAATCAGGAGAAAATCCTGCCTTCCCGTATTTGTACGTGAGGTGATTTCCTTGTATAAATCCTTCCCAACTTATCTAACTGGGGGAATTTTGTTTCCAAGCCAGATTGGGTTTTTAACTTTAATTCCCTTACGACGACGGACGGGAAGGCTATTAAACTCCTGTGCCAAGGAAAGGGGGTAGAGACGGGGGCAGGGGGGCTTAGTTCCGTGACTTGAATAACATACTCCACACATCTGCACACATCCCTGGACCTTGGTTTTATATTTGATCTTATTTAGTTCTAAATTTAATTTAATTTTATTGGCAAGGTTGTTGGGAGGGTTTTGAAACTTTTTGATAGTGTATCCTTCTCAAACGAGGCTTCGTTTGAAAATAAGACTTCTAAACAAACTTATTCTACTCAAATCCAAGCTACATAACTTTGTTGTGTTTCTTTGTAACTAAACTATTACTAAATGGTGTAGATTAATGAATTATTATTGATATAGTTTTTAAGGTCAAACAAGATTGAATTTATATGAAATATATATATATAGGGTGTTACAGTGAAAGCGTGAAAAATTAAACAGGAGATAGGGGATGCTCTACCGAACATCTTGAGATAGGGAACGTGTTACCTGTGAAGCCAGCTAAGGGGGATATGGGCCTAAACATGTGGGGGAGAGCCTGAAGGCTATTTCGTATAGGGATATCTCAAATCACTTGTGTATGAGACCCCAGTGAACACAGACTTGGTATTGGCTGTCAGGATTGTCGTCGCCCGTGATGTGATTCGCAACACGCATGGGATATTTGAACGGGTGCGGCAAAATCTCGTACGCCTATTTCATGCTTGCAATGGTGTTAACTTTATATAAAGATATATTAGTTTCAGAGCTATTCGGCGTAATTGAACAGCCGCTGTATGCAATTTTTTGTCCTCGATTCAATATTTCTACGTACAGATACTTCAAGGTCGTCAGCTACTATTAGGATGATGGGAATTGTAAGGTCGGAGGGGGGAAGGAACTGCCTTAACCCACCCTTCGAGTTAGCCTGTCGAGCGAGAAAGAAAAAGGTTATTATACTATAGCTTTCCAGCGGTGAGATATCAACTAAACCATACGCTTAGTTGCCAAGTCTGGAAGGACTTTTTTCTATCAAAATCAGTCTATATGATAGTATTTCATTAGGAAAAAAACCCTTCCAGACCAGGATTCCTAACAAAATATACGCATAAGTTCATATTTTGTTGTTCGGTAGGATTTGGTAGATTTTTTAAAACATTTGTTCGTGAGTTTGATCTATATAATATACTTTCAATGCTACACCCTACACGCAAATGCGGTTACAGTTCCTCTTAATTTTAGATTTCTCATGCCCCATCAGTGTAATAAAAATGCGTATATCCTGCAGGGTTAATAAGTAGTATGACAAAGTGAACAAAATTATATATAAAAATATACTTTAATAATGTCAATATAGTGAAAAATAAAAACGGTATATTTTCCAAAACATTCTTAGTTCTATTCCCCCCCTCCCCCTCCTTTCTTTCCACACTAAGAAAGAAGGAAGGAATGTAATGAATCTCGCTCCTGTTATCAGGTCCACAGAGCCAAGAGAAGGTGGCATACCCCGGGTAGCTTGGGAGAGCGTGTGTTGTTCTTGATTGAATCGTGTTTCGTCGGGGTTTGATAAAAGTGGGGAGCGGAGATGGAGAGCAGATTGAGTTAGACGAGGAGAAAAAGAGAAAGATAGATACCCTGTGGCGAAAACATAGGGAAAGGAAAATAAATAAAATGGGAAAATAAGAGGCAAATAAATTAAATCATGCTTGTTTAGTAATATTTCTGGTGATAGCGACCTTAGTTTAAATTAAACAGGAGTGAATATTTTGAAATTTGAGATATCTCAAGTGCATTCTTTCCATTCAAATAGTACATTTCCCGGAAAAAATAAATAAAGGGACATTTTTTGTTTCACATCTCAATTTTTAAAAACACCAGGACGTCAATCTTCATTTTATTAAAAAAAAAAATTCATATTAATGTAATTTTAAAATAAAATCTTAGAGATAATCTAAATTTAAAAAAAATCTTCTGTTGCATTTTTATATTACTTAAGTGACTTAATTTCTAATTTTTATTTCTATTTTCCCTGACTAGGCCTTCTTAGGTTTTCACTGAATGGTCTTGAAAAAAAATAATCAGAATTTATCAAATTTACTCATATACATATATGATAGTTATTTAACTAGAAATAATTAAATACGAATGTAAATCTATCTTGAACTTGAGGCTATTTACGTTTATTTAAGAATGCTTATTACATTTAACTTTGGGGGGAAGAAGGGGAGCTGCATTAACATACTAGCACCGAAAAAATACAAAACACTACATGGCTTTCAAAATAATAAATACATTATCCTTGTACACAAGAGATAACAATAGAACAAATTTGGTAACTAAATAATAACAAAGAGAAGAAACAAGAAAATATATGATTTAAAAGTAAACATTATTTAGTGAAGCGTACACAATAAACAAACAGAAAGTACTTAGTGATACGGGTGTTCTTTAAATAGCTCTCTGAGCTAAGTTTTCTTTTTATCGTAAAAATCAAATTTAAAAAAAATCTAGAGTTATCGCTAATTATATAATGGTCAGTAATAATATTAACAATAGATTATAAATAATAATAATAATAAGAATAAAATACCCACTTCGGCGGCCGCGTTGTCTAACGCACTACTCCCTGAGTAGACTAGACTGCCGATTACAGGGAGATCGAGGTTAGAATCTCGGTTGGGTGTACTGAGGATGGCTTTCCAAAATGGTTTTCCACTTTTCTTACACACAAATGTGGGTACACTTCCTCTGACTATAGCCTTTCTAATCCCTAAAACCATTGGCGTAATCAGTACATAAGTGTGTAACTCGAATGAGTAGTAAGATACGGTGCTAAAAAAAACAATACTAATAACACCAATAGCAATCATCGCTTTCTCAAACTCTCAAATAAAATAGTCAATACGAATAAACAAGTGTATCTAAATAATCTAATAAATAGACTTAATAGGACACAGAGTCCGTTCGAACGTATTTTCCATTTGATTGGTTTGAACAGCTGGCACATTATGTTCTGACGAGGTTCCATGTTTCCAATTACGAGTGACACCCAACACAGAACCGCTCGTGTTACTCCGACAGTGTCACATGTTGTAATAAGGTATGACATCCACAAGGGGGTAGAGAGCGTCAACAGCCTCTCAACTCGACAGCAGAACAACGAAACCCGAGGGCTGTTATTAGAAAAGACAGATTAAAAAAAATGCTCAACCTATTAATATACAATCCAGAGAAAAAGAGCAAATTTATTCGTATAGTGAAGTCGCTTTCGCTAAAGAGCGTACACTTCGCTTACCCTGAATGGTAGCAATTTTACTTTGATGAAAAAACATCAAGACCCTAGATTAAAAGATGTAGGCCTATACCATAGTGGAGTAAGGTAAGCTCCCTTGCTACTTTACAGGATAGACGAAGGGGTACGTTGAAATTATGACAAAATTGCTAAAAAGATAATATTTTTTAAAGGAATATACCCTTAGTTTATCATGTTTTAAATAATTAAGAACAATCAACATTTGTGGGGACACAGAAACAGGCGTCAGTTTCATCCTGTCTGGTTTGTCGGTTCTAGTGGGGTTGGGGTTAGAATCCTGGCTGGGTGTGTTCAGGTAATTTTTCTTCAATTCTTTCCCAATGACCTTCCACGCTAGTGCAGGTATATTTCTTCTTTAATTCCCCCTCCCGTATCTCTACACTAATAGTGTAAATACTCAGAAAGCCTGGCGAATAATACCTGGAGTACTAAAACAATAACTAAGAACTAGACGAGGATTGATTGAAAAGTAAATTTATGTATTGTAAACTTTTACGAAAAAAAATGTCCCTACCTACGTTGAACATTAATGTAGGCATGGAAGACTTCAGTTCCGTGACTCAAACTGATACATAATGTATTATTTGTACCTTCTTCGGTGGTCGCATGGTCGAAGGTGTCACTATCAAAATGGACTAGACTGCAAGTGACAGGAAGATCTGGGTTTGAATACTTGCTGGGTGTACCGAGGTTGGTTTTTCTGGATGATTTTCAGCATTCCTGCCACGCAAATGCTGATACACTTCCTCTGAATTAGACCTTCCTCAACCATATAATATTAGCGTAATTAGTTATGATTATGCGTATAGCCTGAACAGGTAGTAATACGGAATGCTAAAAAGATTAAACTCACAGTGGATTGGTCTGATATAAGATATGTATTAATATTTTGTTGTTGTTCATATGGCTTATTTTTTTAAATCCATGAGCTGTTTTATGGCATAGTCTAATGCAGAGGTCAGCAACAAGTCGATCGCACAGCAATTTTCAATCCATCGTACAAGAAAACTACATCATGTTTAAAAGTTGATCTTTGGATCTTCTAAACATGAAAATACATAACATTCTTCCAAATAATTTTTGAGAGTGATCAAAATAACCTCGACTGGTCATAATTTTCAGTCATGATTTTATTGTATTTCCGTCTTAGTGGCGATGTTTGTAATAAGAAAAAAACCGAGAGCGAGAGAGATGCAAGTGCAGAATTAGGATCTGATATTGACAGCAGATCCAAGCTGTATTTTTTAAAAGGGTTAGTTTTGTTTCAAAGCTTAGCGCTGTTAACCTACCTATTTTCCTGGGTAGTCTTTGGCTTTTAGCGTAGGGGTTTTATGCAATTGCAGCTTCGTTCAAAGTTTTGGAAGTGCTGGCTAAGAAGAAAAAAGCTTTCACCGAAGGGAAGTTCATGGAGAAGGCTCTTACTTAAACTGCTGCAGAAATATTTTCTGAATTCAAAATAAAGAGAAGATATTAACTACTATTGATTCTGTACCAATAGCAGCGTAACAAGTAACACGTCTATTCGAGCTCATGGTCACAGATGTCATTATAGGACTAAAGGCATATGTGGATTCCTTTTCTTTCCTAACAATTTACACTTGGATGAATTAAATGGTACGGCTGACCCTACAGCAGTTCATCCAAGCTTTTTTTTATTTAATGAGCTTCAATGGTTTTCAAGTATTTGTATTTAAAAAAATCATACTTATTGCCGGAACAATTACAGGAGTAGATATTTTTCAAAATTAATATATCTTTTGATAGATGACATTTTTCTTATTAAAAAATCAGCCAGCATAACCATAGAGGGTACTCGTTTATTGACATACATTAATTATAGCTTTATTTAATCATGCCAAACAGATTAACGGTTTAATTCATTTCAAGAATTTGAGTGTATAAGTCATGCTTAACATCTTTGCGGAAAATTCTTAGCTATGGAGAGTGTCTTGAAGGTTGTTTAGGAACTGTAAACAACACCATAGAATTAAAAATGGAGATTGTTCAGAGAATGTACAGAAGAAATGGACTGTCGGTTTGGAGATAAACTTCTTCACACGGATGTTTGTTTGCTAAATAAAGGCAAAAAGTCCTTCATCCATTTAAAGAGCTGCTTCCTCAAATAAAATATTATCCAAATTAAATGGATATGATCTACTACCCATAGCTGGAGGATCCGGGATCGCTAATATAGTTTGCATTTCTTGTTGATACCACCAATGAATGAACTAACCTTGGAACTGCAAGGTAAATACAACAAATTATAGAACTAATTTCTGCAATTTAACTATTTTCAGGAAAATTGACATTTTGAAGGGGCAATTTTCTTAAAAGAGATTTAAAACCCTTTACTTTCTTTAAAATGTTAGTTAATGATTTTGATAACATAACTTTGAGCAGGGAAAACAACTCAAAATGATGAATCATCTGAGAGCTGGGTTTGCTTGAAGACTCATGAGTTTTGTAAAACTAGAACCAGTTTAAAAAAACAACAACTAATGTTCTCCTGGAGATGTTGAAGATACATCTTAAGAAGTTCATTCTGTCTTTATATATCTAGATTCTATTACAGTGTGAATTAAAATTATCACAATATAAAATGATGTTGAACTGGAAACACTTTGCCATTAGCGACCAGCCAGTATTCAAAAGTATCCACGTTTCTTACGTTTCACAATAGTTATATAGCGGTTATGCAGTTCTATAATATTTATAAGACAAGTATGTAGTTCAATTTAAAAATATAAATTTTATTTGAGCTATATTTGTTTTCTATATAAGAGGAAACATAAGTATTGAGGAAAGAATGATTTTAAAGAAAATATAAGAGATATTGACGGAAAAAAATAATCATAATTATAGTAGAGAAACAATGGGTGATCGTGGTACCTTTGATAGGTTTGTAAGTCTATCAGGGCCCATATAGGCTGCCGACCCATGATCTAATGTTTAGGGGTGAGGGCGGTAGTTTAAATGAAGTGCACTCACATTAACACAGGCAAGGGATGGTCTCATCAAAGGTATGGATCACTTTTGAGGCAACAACTATGTTGGGGAAAAAAGACCCCAGTGACAGCTTGTCAGAATTGATTCCCAGTCTCCTGATATAGAGCCACCAGAGTTACCCATAAATTAAGTAGTTGGTTAACATGTTCACAACAGAACATTATAAGATATTTGAGGATGGTTTGAGTGGTTCTAAGGTTTAATAACTTACATTTATATAATAAATATCACAGTGTAAGAATATTCCCTTTGTAATAGGTGGCGCCCTCAAAGGTCAGGGCCATATACATTCTGCTGATTGGAATTCTAGTGTCAATTATGGTCATATGTGGACCACAACCATGAGGCTGCAGTTAATTGGTGTTTAATTAAACCCTCCTGTGCATATAAAGGGGGTCCATGATTACTTGAGGACACGATTCTTGTTATCAACATTCCATCAACAAGTAATGGAAGTATCGTTTATTCCATCGTAGCCGAGGCTCCGTCTTCATTGATTAGAGGAATATAACTAGCCAAAACTCACCCTTGAAACTCGTACTAGTTTGATTCCGCACCAGGCGCGTGGACTAAGGTATAGTTGTTTTGACTGGTTGGAAGATAGGGGGGAGGACGGGTTTCGCACCCCAGCTGGTTGTACTGAGGTAGTTTTTAACCGAGTGAAGCTCATGTGGCAATTCATCTGTTTGTCTCTCTGTTCGGATGTTTGTCACGAGATAACGGTCAAATACGTGGAACAAATTAATTAAATTTGGCCGTAACATTCTTTAAATCTAATATGGACAGTTTATGAACATGGGCTTTCAATGTGGCTATCCATTTTAAGATGGCGGCCACTAAATATATCTATGTTGGTTGGTTTTTTACACGATAACTGACAAATGAGTGGAGCAATTTTAAACAAATTTGGTAGGAATATTTTTTTAAACATAGGCAAAACCATGTATATACCTAGTTTTTAAGTCTGGCTATCCATTTAAATATGGTGGCTGCTCGGAAGGCTTTTGTTTAATAACTCATCTCAAATTATTTAAGTGTATAATTTTAAGTAATCAATCGAGTATTTCGGGATTAGTTCGATAATTTCTGACATATATTGTGAGAATGACTTCTAATACGTAAATCATGATTATAATCCATAAACTTAATTTACTATTGAATATACTATTGATTTATTTTGTGTTTAACTTGATCACCAAGGAAAAATATCTATTGTACTTTAAATCCAAGGTGACAGAGCCACCGTTATTGGTGAGCAAACGGTGGAACCTCACAGGACCCTGTTATTTGGGGGGCTCCGTGCTTGCCTAGGTGACAGAGGAGAGAACAAGATGGAGTGGGAAATTTTCACTTGCACGCTCGTATAGTAGGCTCCCTATATAAGCAATTTACCACATATTATCAGACTGTAAAAACAAAAACATAATCATGTGGTTTGATTTATTGTACGAGTGAAACGAGCTCTCACTTTAACGCTACCGATTTGTACTTGTCTGTGGTGGACATCTATCTCTATAACTTTTGAACGCATTAACCGATGTAATTTAAACTCATCACAGTATTTTTTTAAATCTTCAAACAGATAAACCTTTTGGGGAAGAAAATCTTAATAAAGGCTAAGGAGAAATTAACCCTTAAACATACGGCTTATAGCATTAATTAATTATATATATTTACCTTTTAGGCATTTACTGTATAAAGATGTTGCATTAATCGGTCCGCGTTGGGCGTCGATTAAAACGTTATGGATTCGCGATGGGCGCCGGTTGAAGTGATACCGTTTAATCAGCGGATAATTGCCCCGTGATCGCGAACTAATTAAAATGGTACGGTATTTTAATGATGTAATTGGTATTTATAGCCCCGTAATCGAGCGCCAATTATATTGATACGGAATTATGTGTGATATGTTAATTTAATAAATAAGACCTTTAATGTTGCACACTATTTATTAAAGTTATTTTATCCTCGACCCTGAAGATATAAATTTATATGATACAGCTTAGTTGAACTACAGAATTTAGTTAGTGGCACTGTGAATTACTGTCTTTGATAAAAAGGTATTTTGTGTGTGGTGGTGTTCACTGTAATGGATTCATACGCACAAGCAGCTTATATATGACCTACCGCTTACCCCTACGACCTCTCGTGACCAGTGTCAGAACCAACTAATAGAAAGAGTCCTGGCGACAGGTGTTATTGGGTATAGGGAACTAGCATCACTTGCTTTTTTGATAAATGCTACGGAGTTGATTTTGTTTTGATGATGCAATATATTGCCAGCAGTTCTGAAAAGCGCGTGATTCTCCATGGATGAAGTGTTGAAAGTATATTTTACATACAATACTTTAAAGGAAAATGCACTTCATCCATGACTCTTTACATGTATTAGAGGGGTCCAAATCAGTATCGTTACAGCAGATAACATATACGGCTGAAAATCGGTATGTAAGTGCAAACTACTGTAATAATATTAATACAAAATTAAGTTTTTAAATAATCATTTAATTTAAAGGTGAGGGGCTATGAGGAAGATAACTGGGGGCCCCGCAAAAGAAGTTTACCTTTGGCTCCACATCTGATAAAGGTATCCCTGCAAGGAGAAATCATAGTAACTATTTTAACTTTAAATCTAAATTTTATGACTATCTGTAATAGCGATAATAGCGTGGAGGTAGTGAAGTATACAATTCATAGAACTACTATCTTAGTTTAAAATATCTTTTCCTCTTTCAATGCAGAGGATATTGGCAAAATATCTCTAATTTCTCCCTTCCATAGCCTTAAACTCATTAGTATAAATTTGGGGAAAGCTCCAAGAGATAGTAAGACGCTACGAAAAACATAAATATAATAAACAGAAACATTGAGCTATTTAGTAAACGCGTTAAAATAGAACCACTATATTGAGTTTGTATTGCTTTATTTATATTTTTGAAATATATAAAATTCTTATTTTTCAAAAATTATAAATCAAAACATGGTGGAGTGAAAATAGCTGAAATTTTAATTTATTTGTAATCTGAACACACACAAACCTATATCTATGTTCCGGAAACACAAACTATCCGCAACATGCCCACTGCACAGTTGCCACAACTGCAAGGTATACTTAAACGTCATAATAAAAGTAGATCTTGACTGGTGTCCCAGTGAATTAACAACGAGTATTTCAGATTACAAGGTGGGACCATGCCCAGAAATATGACAGAAAGTGTCGTGTCCACGTTATGTTGAACATGGTGGGTATTTCAATTTGCCCCTTGTGGAGCTGTGGAATCAATAATCCGTGAATATGCAAATACGCTCTGGTGTTCGTGCGTTGAGACTCGCTACATTGTTCTACCGGGTAATCCTGAGATAGAAGCAGGGAATGTTATTAATCAGAATAGTACACTCAGTTTACAAACAAAGTGGTTGGGAGAGAAAGGAGATAGACTAAAGGGATCACCCACACTAGCGCTTGCAATGCAAAGCCCGGGTACAGGAAAGCATGTATTCTACCCTGGTACAGCCAAGCATGTATCGCACCAAGGCACAAACACGTGTATTTTAATCATTCACGGCCAAGCATGTATTCTACCCTGGCATAACAAAGCATGCATTGTACTCGAGCCTGACTAGCGTGTATTCTAGCAAGACACAAACACACAATTATTCTAATCATTCACAGCCAAGCATGTATTCTACTCACTCACATCCAAGCATGTATTCTACCAAGACATAAACATGTATTCTAACCATTCATATCCAAGTATTTATTCTATCCAGTCACAACCAATTATGTATTCTAGCCGAGCACTGGCCAGCATGTATTCTAGAAAGACACAATCACACAATTATTCTAATCATTCACAGCCAAGCATGTATTTTACTTACTCACATCCAAGCATGTATTCTACCAAGACATAAACATGTATTCTAACCATTCATATCCAAGTATTTATTCTATCCAGTCACAACACAATTATGTATTCTAACCGAGCACTGGCTAGCATGTATTCTAGCAACACACAAACACACAATTATTCTAATCATTCACAGCCAAGCATGTATTCTACTCTAGCACAACCAAGCATGTATTCTACACGATCCCAGCCAAGCATGTATTTTACCCAGTCATGGCCAAGTATGTATTCTACCTTAGCACTGACCAGCATGTATTCTACCAGGACACAAACATGTATTCTAACCATTCACTTCCAAACATGTATTAGACCCAGTCACAAGCAAGTATGCATTCTACCATGACATAGCCAAGCCTATATCCTATCAGGTCAAAGCCAAGAATGTATCCTATCCAGTCACAACCAAGCAGATATTTTACCGGGTTACAGAATATGTTACGTGATTCAGTCACTCTTTGTCCCTAGTGATATATCGCTACGATTGTTGTCCAACTGAACTCTTTGTCCCTAGTGACATATTGCTACGATTATTGTCCAACTGAACTCATCTGTTCCTAGTGACATATCGCTACGATTGTTGCCCAACTGAACTCTTTGTCCCTAGTGACATATCACTACGATTATTGTCCAACTGAACTCTCTGTCCCTAGTGACATATCACTACGATTATTGCCCAACTGAACTCTCTGTTCCTAGTGATATATCGCTACGATTGTTGCCCAACTGAACTCTTTGTCCCTAGTGACATATTGCTACGATTATTGTCCAACTGAACTCTCTGTTCCTAGTGATATATCACTACGATTGTTGTCCAACTGAACTCTTTGTCCCTAGTGACATATTGCTACGATTATTGTCCAACTGAACTCTCTGTTCCTAGTGATATATCGCTACGATTGTTGTCCAACTGAACTCTTTGTCCCTAGTGACATATTGCTACGATTATTGTCCAACTGAACTCTCTGTTCCTAGTGACATATCGCTACGATTATTGTCCAACTGAACTCTCTGTTCCTAGTGACATATCGCTACGATTATTGTCCAACTGAACTCTCTGTCCCTAGTGACATATCGCTACGATTGTTGCCCAACTGAACTCTTTGTCCGTAGGAGTGTCTTCCGTCAGTTCCGCGACCAACGCCAGCCAGAGTTCCAGCAAGTCCGGCAAATGTTCTGGGGGCTCCAGACTGGGCTGCTACCCACGCCAGCCCACAGGATCCCTGCGCCGATCGCAGACCCAAGCCATGAAGGTACTCACACTCTAAGGTCGGCACGGTTGTCTCAAGACTTTGGGATTTGAAAATATATCTTTCGTTTTGGACATAGTGCTCTTTTATTAATATTTAATTGAGCAGTAGGCTAGCATGTATAATTGTTATTTTATAATCGTATATCTTATCTATTCTTTGAATAGTTTGGTTTTCTTTCCTGATACTGGATACATTAAAAAAATTAACTTAGAAACATTGGGGAACGGGTTATTATTTTAAAGGTAATAACACAATTGAAGTCTAAAAATTCTATATGAGCTAGGTACCAAAAAGTTGTTTTTAGTTATTAAATAAAAAGGGTTTTATATTATTATAAAACATAAAATTGCACAACGTTCAACATGTGGCAACAAGCTACATGTTTTGTGTTGTATTTTATTGTATTTTAAATTATTAGGTCTAGCACCACGATTAGCAGGGTAAGGTGGATAAAGGTAAGTAGATGGTTGGGTGCATCATCACGATTTGACCTTTGACTCCGTGACCTAATTTCAGGTCACTTGGATGCTATTCGTGTTGCAGCCCGTGTGGGGGTTTTCCTGGTGACGTCACGCCCTACCCATCCTCTTCCTATGTCATTTGGGTGACGTATGGCTACTCCCCAATCTATCGTGCAAATTTTGAAGGGAATTTTTTCTACATCATGGAACATAATTGGTGACGTTATCAAGGTAGGTGTTAAATTACCTGTTAGCGACAGTTTCACGGGGAGTTTTGATGGATTGAAATAAGTCGGACTTAACCAGGGAGGTTTTATGGCACGTCCTACACTTAAAAAATAAATAGAGAAATGTTGCATCCCTGATTGTGAAACATGATGGTTGCAATCCTGCCTGTGATTGTGAAAAACAGGCCCTAGGGGTGATGTAACCATCCCGACTATTATTTCCGTGATCTTGATACGTCGTTTGGCACCAAATTGGTGGCATTGATCACAGCATGTAGAAACAGGTTGAAAGTAGTTCACGGGTAACATCGTTAAAATGTTGCAACCCTTATTGCGTTAAAATATATTAGAGTGATGACTTCTAAGTGGTTGAAAGAAGCTCACAAATGAAGAGCTTATTGACCTTAGGTGACGCAATCAAAATGTTAAAATCCTGTCTGTAATTGCATAATCCTTGGAAATTGAAAATTATAATTTCCCCATTACCACCTCCCCTTGTTTCACTTACTTTCAACAAAGGGTATTGACCCTAGGTGACGTAATCAGAATGTTGTAATCCTGTCTGTGATTACGTAATGCCGATGTGGCGTCTGACATTATTCCCAACATGTTGAAACAGGATTAAAGTAGGTCACAAGTGAAGTTAATATGATTTTTAAACCCTGATGACGCCATCAGAATTTTTCAACCCTGATGTTACTCTGGTCCCAGCGTGGCGGGTACTATTCTAGACATGTTGAAACAGGAATATTGGAGTTTGTGAGGGTGATTATTTATGATACATGTTTTGCGGTAGTAAAACACAACATGATGGACACATATTTATTTAGTTTCTTCTCTATGGAGGAAATAATAAAAAGTTTCTTGACATCGTGGTGGGAACAGTGGCATTGTTACTGCAGAACACAGAAGAATATTTTAGGTGACACAAAAGTTAAATATACAAAAAATTGTTTGGATGAAAAAGTCAATGCCAAACTCAGAAAAACATTTTAGGTGGCCAGAAAGTTCAATATACAGTGAATTATTTGGATGAAACAGCCAGTACAAAACATAGAAAAATATTTTAGAGGACACAACAAATTATGTCTACTAAAATATTAAATTACGTCAATCTAAAAAAAAACGAGCAAATTTTGGCTATTATTATATAAGCAGGTATGTAGTTGTAGTTTTGCATCTGAAACTAAAATAATCAAAAAAGTTGCCGGTGGGTAGATTAACGATATACTAATTCAAAATAATTATAGATTAATATAAAGCCATAAAATAAATAATATAACTTTGAAACCAAGATCTAATACAATAATATAAGATAAATAATGATATCACAAAAAACCTCATAGGGAGAATTTTACAGAACAACAAAAATTAATGTTACAGGATTATTATTTTTACAAGTAGCCATCAAAGACCTCAATGGTCTCAATATACAATACGGTACCCTTAAGGGCTCAAGACCTGTAGGCACAGACCATCTTATCTACAAATTCACTTTCTGACTTAGGCTTTGGCTCTATTCAATCACAGTACAGTCAGTATAAGTGTGTATCTATGCACAACCCTTCGAAATGTTTGGATTAGCTTTATCCAATCAGTGGAATTAAAAAAGCGCGCTACCCAATGCCAACGTAATGGAAGTACAGTCAATTATTTCACCTCACGTGTCCATCCATGTATCGGTGGCTCTTGTTCCAATATACCACGTTAGCCCAACGCCAGCCAACTCATATTACCCGTTCACTGCCCCAGGAAGGCTTGTCTGTGACCGGCCACACTCGGAGGAAGTGGGCCGTGGCTGACGTCATCCAGCTGCGCTGGTGAATCGAGCCAACTTGCAATATAGACCGGCTGGACTCAGGGTTGCGTATTCAAGTTCCTTGCAAAGAGTATCTGGACTTAAGATGGCATATTCAAGGTCCCGGTCCAGAGCCGTCTCAGATGTTGTATCGTATCAATACGGTACAGGTTTACTAAGGGTGGTTTTCCAAATGGCTTTACACTCTCAATCCACGAAAATGTGGATACACTTACTCTTAATATAAACTTTCTTATCCTTATAACCTTTAGCGTAATTAGTACATAAGCGTATAAACCAAACAGTAATAAGACGCGCTATTAAAAAGACTTTTGAAAGCGTAACGCTAAGTTTCGCTATGCCTTCTTCTTGATCTACTGTTCAACAATTTGGTTCAAAGGGAATCTTTGGATGGAATACACGTCTAAGTACTTGATTATCTCTACATGAGAAAGGTATATTTCATGGAAAGGCTTGATGCAATTTCGCACCAGTCAAAGAATGCGTCTCCGGGACTGAGGGGCTCAATACTTTTCCTCTTGTGCAGGAACACAAATTTACTCAAGCCCTTTTTACGTTTTATTGCATTAAACATACACTCTTACATCACCACAACCGTTTGACCAGCATTCTTGAGCTTTTCCACTCTGACTATGGTTGTTTGGTCTCTGAAGGATTTTTTAATAAGGCTAGGACACACATATATCAATAAAAACAGGTAGACTTTGGTGGTATCACCAACTTTAGCACTGTCCTCTGCACGTTGCTCCAGCACATATTCCTCAAGGCCTTTATCCACATGGAGAATATAGACTTGACACTGGTGAACCTCTCATCCAAGCCATTCTGCAGCGGCGTGTGACCTTTGGTCCACATACTGGTAGCCACTGTTAGGAATTATACCGGCGGTATTTTTCTTAAGGTGACTCTAGAGATAAACCAACATGGCTGCCCCATCGATCGTACTTGATTTTCTTAAAGTGTCCACCTTAGCGCTTGCAAAACCATGTCTTTACAATTTAGGCAAGATCTCTTCATATCCCACGCAATACAATTTCAACTCACGGCTGAAATAAAATATATAATTTTCTTTGACCACGTGTCATATCCCATCTTAAAGGGCTCCCTTATTTCAACCGATGCCAAAGTCCTCCTTTGGCGGAAAAGGATCCCTAGACCCCACGCTTTCATTCTTATTGAAAAAGTGAAGGAAATATTCTTTGACTAAGGACTTGTCCAAGTCTAACGTCTTTGGTATCTTGAATAACACCATCCGTAAAAAGTTTAACGAATAAATAAAGTGGAGTAAATTTTGAACATGATTTACCCACCATTTATAATTTGCTTGAGAGTTAATTTTATTACCTCCATCAAATGTTTGAGACTAACTTTAGCGTTAAAGCCATAGGCAATATGGCCTATGAAAATTACGTTATTAATGCTGGTTGATTTTATTTGCTTGAGAAATTAAAAAAAGCGTCATTTTTGCGTCACTCTTGAATATTTATATCTGATCACCCCCACAAGCAATGAAATGAGGGTTATTTCCGTCAATATGAAGGCAAGACTTTCATCAACACGTTTGCATAACACAAAGCTAGGTTCGTACAGGTACGTGTTGGCCGTACCCTGAAGAAGCATTTCTTGCCTGCGATTAAAATTGTAGAATGCAAACAATAAATGGCTCTTCTCCCAGCTCTACTTAGTTTTGGCTTGCTTCATATAGCGGAAATGGCCAAAAGGACGAAATTATTTTATGCTCTACAAAAAGTCTCATAACACTCAACCACATTATGTGGTGGGTGGAAGCTAATGCTCTAGATCTTGACCATTCGAAATTATCTTACCTCTGCTTTCCCGGTGTATGCGTAAGGAGGAATTATTTTCTGAGTTGGAGACACCATTAAGGCAAATTCAACTACTTTATCCCCAGATGGTAGGATGGTATGTGGGAAACTAAGAATGATGAAGGTGAAAAGTCAAGAGGACCTACAGTTTAACATGGGTTCTGAACCATGGTGGGATCGTGGCATTCCACACACTCACAAAGAGTGAAAGCACACATTTTGCCAGAGAATAAGGAAGTGTTTCGTAATCAGATAAATGTTTGCTGGAACCGGAATTTGATCCCTGGGTCCCTAACAATAAAGTCTGACACCTTACTCCTAAACCATCATGTCTCCATAGTACCCATGTAAATGGTTTGATTTTCTAAACAAAAGATTTGCCTTCAAACCTCGTGGAACTTTTTGACGTCGTAGGTTTACATGCTATCTCTGATAAAACCAGAACCTTTGCTGTTATAAAAAACAGGTTTAACTTACCAACCACTAACAACATACTCTACAAAGAACAAATCGATCTTAGCTGCATACCATTTTAGCATATCACGATTTCACATGGAATCACATTTGCCACATTTGTGCTCGTTATTCGTGTTGAACAGGGCATTTACAGCAAAAGTATGAACACTGTCAGCTGTCAGAGATGTGATTAAATCAAAATGGTTTTGCTTTTCATCTATAAAATACAAATCCAAGTATTCTTTAAAAGATGCTTGGGTGGGGTTGGCCCCTTATAGACGACGGGCTTTCCCAGATTTTCCTGGAATACCAGGATTTTATGCTTGTAGAGTATGTTTGAAATATCTCAGTTCAGTGAATTCACCATCTTTCAAAATATTCACAAGGGCATTTTGGCATGGATCATCTGCTTTGTATTTTTGAATATTAAGCACAGTTTTTATTTGTTTCAAAGTGTTCAAGTCCATGAATTCCTATTATATTTTGACATCACATACAATCTTGGCAGCAATCAAATCACGAACAAGGAAAAGCATGTTGTTGTCATTATGAATCGTAATGATCCCTTGATTTCTAAAGCTGTGTGTGGCGGGGGGG
>CABEEJ010000329.1:57719-83593 GCA_901482245.1 Timema douglasi
GAGAGAGGGGGGGGGGGGGGGGGGGATTTTTTTTTCACACCTACGTCTAACATTCCTTCGTGGCTTATTAAAGTGGTGCAACTTGATATAGATCCACGGCTAACTCACTAAGCTATCTTAGGAAAACAGCATCCACTATCTCTGCAGAGTCGGAAGGTAGAGGGCTACCACCGTTCACAAGGAGAGAATCCTCACCAGCAATTTCATCAAATGAAACAAACTATATGATTTATTAAGCATAAACTATCTAAACAACTACTAATCTTTATGTTTCTTGTTAGTATATCTATAATGCTAATAATTGCCTGTGCTACCTGTAACATCCAACACATAACTAAATATATTGGTAAGCTCGTCCATTTTCAAAGCATACACTATTGTTTTTGCTCGACCATGTTTAGGGTATGAAATGATGTGCCTATGAAGTCCCATGTATAATAAATGGTAATGTCACCTGTATTGTACTTTAATTCAGTTTCTACATTCTGTGATTAATGCCCCTCAAACTGGTGCCAGACGAAACATCAAGATTACGCAAACAACAGTCCTTATTGCGATAGCAGTGTTACGATACAGCAAGACTCAATGATTGATGTTGCACAATCACAATCAAGATTGTAACATCAAGTTTCATAATCAGGGTTGCGATACTTCTCCATCTATTTATAGGGGTAGGATATACTATAAGACTTTACCTGTTGAGTCAAAATTGTTTCATTCTGTTGATAACTTCCCGTCAATCTGTCACCGACAGGTAACTAAACACTGGCCCTGATGACGTCTTCAATCGTGTTCCAGCATGTCGAAAACTCCCTGCCAAACTTGCACCAGTTTATCAGGCAATATCTATGCAACACCTTAATGACATAGGAAGAGAGAGGATGACGTCACTGGGTAAAATCCACATAGGTTGGAATACGAACAGCATCCAGACAAACTGAAAGCAGGTCAATGGTCAATGTGGCAAAGGTCAAATTGTAATAAGACATCTACTAAGGTTGTTTAGAAGTCCACCCACATCAGCTTGGAAGGAGAGAGGGGGTAAGAAAATTACGGTAGTTAATTGCATGCATTCGTCCCATCTTCTGTTCATTCAACCGTGATTCGAACCTTCCATTTCCCCGTCACTGGCAATCAAGTCTATTGCGGAAGTAACGCCTTAGACCGCATGACCATTGATTTAGGGTTCCTTTTATTTAGTGTAAGGTATGGTTGGTAATGTAGTCGCACACCATTGATATTATTAATATTGGTAATTTTAAGGTGCTTCAACCCAAGGTTTACTAATGCCTAAGACACAATTCATTACGTTTGTCCTTAGATCATGAGGTTTGTATTTGAAATATCATTAATAAAACAGGAAACTATATACATGGTTGGGAATTATCTTTGGTTTCAGATACTGCCGTCATTAAATTAAATATAGTCGATAAATGACACCTGGACTGTGGTATCGAACCCAGGAGCTTTGGCTTAGCTGTACTATACTCTTCCACTGAGCTGTCCAGAAATCATCCAGTGCCTAAGGTCTTTCTTTACTTGTCAGTCTCTGATACCTACTGTAAGTTCAGCAACATGGGTGAAGAATGATTTTAAGTACGGAACGATTATTGGCAACTTAGAGGCGTAGTAGTATTTGGAGAGGTAAATCACTTCTCTCACCCAGATGTCATACATCAACAATATTTAATTTAGTTTAAAGGAAAATAAATGTCTAGAATATTCTCTAAAAGTTATTTGTAATACCTAAAAAAACTTTTTTTTTAAATTTACTAGCTGTATAATTTTTTGTTTCCATACAATGTTTGAAATTAAAAGTAGCGTTTTTTGTTTTGTTTTCTTCCAAGTGAAGTGAAATCTGAAGGTTTTAGGCAACAACAGAATAACTAAAGTTCTCGGTCAGTTTCTCTGCTCGGCCACTTCCCATTGTATTCTTTTGACCTTATCATTCGACTGACCGTTCATGTGCGATTGAAGAGACGGCTACACAGACCGTGGGTGTAAAGGGACTTAGAAAGGAGGCAGCAGAACATGATGTGGAAAAACTAATGAGCGTATATTTTGATGTTTTCTGCTCACATCTCCGAATACACCCTTTTGATGAATTCCTACCGGTGTGGTAAAAAACGAGCCAAGTCCGATAGTGATATAAGACAAAAGTCAGTATAATATCATTGTCAAATTTTAGGTTATTTATCGGATAGACCTACTTAGACGACTGATTGTGTCAGTACACGTCTAACAATTTTTTTTTAAAACAGGCAAAATACCCAGTTTTCCGGAAGTTAATTACTTAACATCATGAAAGGTGAAAGATTTCGCCAATGATGCATTTTATGAACATGCTGGAAATAAAAACCTAGACCCTTAATTTAGTATAAAGACGCGATACCGACTGGGATAGGATGTTGGACAAGGCGGTTTTTGTTTTTTACAAATACTAAGCTAGCCTTCTTTTTTACAACACCGGGTCTTACAACTTGTCCAGGCTATAAGAAATGTAACAATGCTTATGGGTTTGAGATTAGAAAGGTATAACTTAAAGGAAATGCACCCGCACTTTCTTGGAGGTAAACCTTTTAGGAAATATAAAACTCAATGTACTCGGCTTGGTTTTGAACATAGATCTTTTCATCACCGGAAAACTAAATTAGTTGAGCCTGACCTTTTGTACACGTGCTCACACTTAATTGTATGTTTGTCAAAAAATATATTTTAGTCAATAAGATTATTTATTTTTTATCTTACAGCCTTTTCAATTTATAGGCCCTCTGCATGTATGACAATTATAAATCTAATGGGATAAGGATGAGGAAGGAAGCATTTTAGAGGTAATCTACCCACATTTGCATGGAAGGAGATTGAGAAACCATTTAGGAAAAACCACCATCAGTAGACCCAACCGGCATTCTAACCCCGATCTACCCGCCATCAACAGGCCAGAGCTATCTCTTAGAAGCTTAGACCATAAATAAATTATAAGTTAAACCTGTTAATGATTTGCTTAAAACCTTAAGAAAATACTAACCACATATGGGAACACGTGGATAAACGTGTCAGTCTCATCTAGGCCTACTTTGGTTTACCGATGATTGGAAGGTTGATATTAGAATCCAGGCTGGGTATATTGAGGATCTTTTCCCACACGTATATTTCCTCCAAACTATACCTCCCTCATCCCTCCCTCATTAGTGTAAATATCCACATGTCTGAAATGGGCCGTCAGACCTGGTGCAAACACATACACGCACTAAAGTCTCTATTACTCGGAAACCAATTTGAGCAAATGCTGAGTAGATGATCAACCGGAACATGAGCCCTTTGGACACCAAGAACAACACACAAAGCGGAAAGTGATGAATGAATGCCAGAGACACGAAATTAACTCTGGTTCAGTAATAACACATTACTTTTCCTTTATGCGCTCATTCTTTATTGAACCCTTTCGGCTTTACCTTTGTACAATTTCGTGTCAAATTTAGGATCTCAAAATTAACCTTTCAAATGGCGAGAGTTCAAATAATTTATTTGGATCAATATCACTTACTCTTTTTTTCTTTAACTACAACATATATACTATTTATCATGTTTTGAAATTTAAAAAATAGCTTCAAGACAAAACTATCATAATGTGATGGCTCTTCAGTGCCGTGAGAGGACCTGATAAAGAGGGTTAATTGAAAGCCGCTGCTTAAGCTGTACAAGGCCAAAGAACTCTCAAATAGTGAACTACGAATCACTCAATTTCACATCGCATGCAGGGAAAAACTTTGACCCACACCTCGAACCAAGGTATCCCAGATGCTGTGTGTCAGTGTCTAGAGCGGATGGATAGCTCTTCAAAGATCTGGACCACGGTGGAGGATGGACTAAAAATACTGTGTTGGGAATGTGTGACGAGCCACCCCTAACTATGTAGAGTGCCTTGCTGTCACTCCTGGTTGTAAAGTGTGGCTTGTAGGGGTCACACCTTGTTTTAAATTGTGGCTTGTAGTGGTCACACCTTGTTTTAAATTGTGGCTTGTAGTGGTCACACCTTGTTTTAAATTGTGGCTTGTAGTGGTCACACCTTGTTTTAAATTGTGGCTTGTAGTGGTCACACCTTGTTTTAAATTGTGGCTTGTAGTGGTCACACCTTGTTTTAAATTGTGGCTTGTAGTGGTCACACCTTGTTTTAAATTGTGGCTTGTAGTGGTCACACCTTGTTTTAAATTGTGGCTTGTAGTGGTCACACCTTGTTTTAAATTGTGGCTTGTAGTGGTCACACCTTGTTTTAAATTGTGGCTTGTAGTGGTCACACCTTGTTTTAAATTGTGGCTTGTAGTGGTCACACCTTGTTTTAAATTGTGGCTTGTAGTGGTCACACCTTGTTTTAAATTGTGGCTTGTAGTGGTCACACCTTGTTTTAAATTGTGGCTTGTAGTGGTCACACCTTGTTTTAAATTGTGGCTTGTAGTGGTCACACCTTGTTTTAAATTGTGGCTTGTAGTGGTCACACCTTGTTTTAAATTGTGGCTTGTAGTGGTCACACCTTGTTTTAAATTGTGGCTTGTAGTGGTCACACCTTGTTTTAAATTGTGGCTTGTAGTGGTCACACCTTGTTTTAAATTGTGGCTTGTAGTGGTCACACCTTGTTTTAAAGTGTGGCTTGTAGTGGTCACACCTTGTTTTAAATTGTGGCTTGTAGTGGTCACACCTTGTTTTAAATTGTGGCTTGTAGTGGTCACACCTTGTTTTAAATTGTGGCTTGTAGTGGTCACACCTTGTTTTAAATTGTGGCTTGTAGTGGTCACACCTTGTTTTAAATTGTGGCTTGTAGTGGTCACACCTTGTTTTAAATTGTGGCTTGTAGTGGTCACACCTTGTTTTAAATTGTGGCTTGTAGTGGTCACACCTTGTTTTAAATTGTGGCTTGTAGTGGTCACACCTTGTTTTAAATTGTGGCTTGTAGTGGTCACACCTTGTTTTAAATTGTGGCTTGTAGTGGTCACACCTTGTTTTAAATTGTGGCTTGTAGTGGTCACACCTTGTTTTAAATTGTGGCTTGTAGTGGTCACACCTTGTTTTAAATTGTGGCTTGTAGTGGTCACACCTTGTTTTAAATTGTGGCTTGTAGTGGTCACACCTTGTTTTAAATTGTGGCTTGTAGTGGTCACACCTTGTTTTAAATTGTGGCTTGTAGTGGTCACACCTTGTTTTAAATTGTGGCTTGTAGTGGTCACACCTTGTTTTAAATTGTGGCTTGTAGTGGTCACACCTTGTTTTAAATTGTGGCTTGTAGTGGTCACACCTTGTTTTAAATTGTGGCTTGTAGTGGTCACACCTTGTTTTAAATTGTGGCTTGTAGTGGTCACACCTTGTTTTAAATTGTGGCTTGTAGTGGTCACACCTTGTTTTAAATTGTGGCTTGTAGTGGTCACACCTTGTTTTAAATTGTGGTTTGTAGTGGTTACACCTTGTTTTAAATTGTGGCTTGTAGTGGTCACACCTTGTTTTAAATTATTGCTTATGATTTCAGCTCCGACTCCAGGAGTACAAAGAACCTATGAGGTGTGTTAAAGAAGTGAGTCCGGAAAAAGCACCACGATTGCCACCGATCAAGGAGTTCCAGAGAGAGTTCCGGGCTGGAAAGGAGAAGACCACGCCCTCTTCTTCCACCAGGATAAGGTTTGTTAACGTTCTTGCTTCATCCGTGACTTCATCAGATCTGCCAGTTTTTATTCCACGCTTGGAGAAACTCCATCATATAGAAGCTAGCAGCATCTGCCACCAGCCAAGCTTCTTAGAGGCTCAATTGGAATTATTGGTACTGGAGTCACAGGAGCATTTTTGGTTTAGGGGGTGTTTGTGTGAAATTATTTTTGAAATTATAATATTCGGCGATTCTTTTTAATAAAGTGTTACTTGGGACCCACCTCCACTGACCAATCTCTGAACATTGGAGGTTTCAAAAAGCTATTTAGAGAAGGTTTTCGTGGTAATCGGAGGAGATTTTCATTGTAAAGATAAGGTTTTATACACAAATTACAATACGTTTCTTCACAAAATCTATACAAATTAACATATTTTTGACCCACTTTGGTGGATTTATTGTCTAAGGCGTCTCTCTCGCAATGGGCTGGCCTGCCAATTACGGGGAGATTGGGGCTTGGAACCCATTCGGGTGTACTCATGATATTTTTTCTGAATGGTTTTTCACTCTCCCTCCATGTAAGTGCTGGTAAATTTCCTTTAAACTAGACTTGAGTCGTTCGTAGCTCATAGAGTAATTAGTAGGCTACATATGCGTACAATCCGAAAGGACAAGGTAAACGTCCCAATCATGGACATGGTTAAGCGATGCAACGACAATACCTGAGTTTCATTATCTTAAATAAAAACTTGCACAGTTCTACTCGACTTGTTATTTTTTATTTAGCAGCGCGTCTTACTAACCGTTCGGGTTACACGGCTAAGTACTAATTACGTTAATGGATTAGGAATTGGGAAGGTTGAGTTTAAAGGAAGTGAACCCAAATTTGCGTAGAGGGAGATTGGAAGCCCGTTTAGGAAAAACCACCCCCAGTTCACCCGACCGAGATTCGAACCTTGATCTCCCCGTCCTCGGAAGTCAAGCTTGACACGAAACTAGCACGTTAGCCAACTACGCCACCGAGGTAGGTGACTTGTTATTAATATGATGCACTTCAACATACTATTTATTTTTACTATACAAATCGAAAAGTCTTAAATTTATAACCACATGTTATATGATATAGATTTTTATAACAATTACACAATGTTACGATAATGGACACTATGAAAAAATAGAATGTACCAGTAATCGTCATATCGATGCTACAATAATGGACAGTTAATCTGTAGCACTTATTGCAGCGAATTAAATCATATTAATTAATACATTCTGCACGGTAATACTTTTTCAAACTAGGGGTTACATTTTCACAATCTTCATGTTGCCATAACTTACACTAAATCATACCCTTTTCAATTGAGTATTGACATATAATGCATAGCCAGCTTTCATTGTTGATGTTTTTTTGGCATTATTTTTTCTTTATTTTATTGACTCTTATCTTCTCTTTTTCGAAGTTCTTGTTCATGTTTTTTTTTTACTTTGTTTTGTGTGCTAATCATGCCACGGCTGTGATAACAGTAGGTACTTTAACCCTCTTCTTTGATTTTAAAGAAGCTTGTTTTGGCGTTTCTGGACAAAAAATTATTCTTTTAAATGGACTTGGAATATTTTTCAGACTGTCACATAAATGTGATGTTGACGGTTGTAGCGTAGCTATTTTAGAATTTGATGGAGTAGACGTTTTATTGTTAATTTGTATTCTTACCAATATTTCTGATGTAACACCTGTCATTGAGGTCTCACAATTTTATATTTGCAAATTACTTACACTTTCAGAATCTACTTCTTTTATGCTTGGACCATGTGATTTGCCAGTAACATCTTTATAATTTTCTCCTATATTTTCTTCAAGAATTATCTCAGTTTCATCTTTACGAATTTTGCATGGCCTGCTCCGTATAGTTGAGAACAGGAGCCATTTTGCGTCTGTAAAGTAAAAAATGAAACTATTCATGCACGAAATATTTAAGTAAATATTTAAAATGATAATCAAGTCTTTAAACTTAAAATTTTAGATTTTAATTCCCTTAATTACTTCGGATGTGTAGTAAATTTTAGTGTACCAACTATGGACAAGTAGAATGTACCATTAATCGACACAATTTTAAAAAAATATTTTATTTTTTCGTGTTTAGCTTAGCATATGTTCATTGCCGCTCCAAAAATAATTAGAAAATTAACAAAACCAATTTCTTATTGTGACTAATATGGCTTTCTTTATTTAAATTAAATTCAACTATGCAATTTTAACTGTAATGTCTCAGTTATGGACACAAGTGTTCATTACCGGTCACAGTTGGAAAATGTGTTCCAGTAATGAACATGCGGATAATTGTATGCTATTTTACAAATAAACAATTAATTATAGGCCTACTTTTTCCCTACGAAATATATATTATATTTCACCTACCTCCACGAGTAACATAGTCCAGGGTAGCTTAACGTTTGACACAAGAAACACCGCCACACCAGTGAAATATCAAACACAGAAAATTACAACTCCAAGTTAACAATATGTAGATTAAAACCACAGTGTTAGTCAATTTGTGAACTATTTAATAATATATCAAAGTGACACATAACATTAATAGATAGCATATGTGTGAATATTGAGGCTTGTTTTAAGTATAAAAATTAACAAAATATGTTGGTGACCTGGCGGTCTAGGGGTAAGGTGTCAGACTTTTATGCTGGCGGCCGGGGTTCAATCCTTGGTCCCGGCACGGATTTATCTGATTACCAAACCCTTCCTTCACCTCTGACAAGACATCTTGTGAATGTGGGGAATGCCAGGCCTCCACCGTGGTTCGGATTCCACGTTAAACTGTAGGTCCTCCATTTCATCTCGCAATCACCCTACCATTACACATTAGCGTAAGTGCGTATAACCCGAACGGGTAGTAAGACGCGGTGCTAATAATAATAATAATAATAATAAATATGTTCATTACTGGAACATTGTCAATTACTAGGACGTTTACCTTAGTAAAACGCGGTGAAAACTTTTTATAATATTTCATACTTTACCTTTAAATAGACTGCCCACTGGAGCGCTAAGACACGTTATTTAAAAAATTTGTTTGGAAAAAAACCAATCTCGATAAAATTGATGTGAAAGCTATTATTACGTCCTAGTATGATTGACTTGGAGTATTTGTTTTATAACCCAAAAATTCATTGAAAGTGGAAATAAATTCATTTTTAATGGTTTTTTTTAGTGGTTTTTTTTTCGAAATGTTGCTGCTCTAGGATCACAGTAGATGGCTAGAAACATAGTATTAGCCATATGCGTGCGCAGCACAGTTGACCTGGGTGTGCAATCTACCTCCACCCCGCCACCCCAACCCGCACTTTCCACGGAGAAAGGGGGTCCAAAGCTGTATATATTATAGCTTAGTGAAAAGTTAAAAGAATGGATGGTGGAGAAATAAAGATAATATTTTTTAGTAGAAAAAACATTAATTTTTATTAATCAAACAATATATTATTATTATTATTAGCACCGCGTCTTACTACCCGTTCGGGTTATACGCACTTACGCTAATGTGTAATGGTAGGGTGATTGTGAGATGAAATGGAGGACCTACAGTTTAACGTGGAATCCGAACCACGGTGGAGGCCTGGCATTCCCCACATTCACAAGATGTCTTGTCAGAGGTGAAGGAAGGGTTTGGTAATCAGATAAATCTTTGCCGGGACCGAGGATTGAACCCCGGCCGCCAGCACAGAAGTCTGACACCTTACCCCTAGACCGCCAGGTCACCCTTNAGGGTTTGGTAATCAGATAAATCTGTGCCGGGACCGAGGATTGAACCCCGGCCGCCAGCATAAAAGTCTGACACCTTACCCCTAGACCGCCAGGTCACCCTTCAAACAATATAAAGCTTAACTAAGAATATATGTTTCTTTTAATCAACAAATAAATAATATATTAAAAACGTGATACAACATAACGACCTAATATAAATTTACCCAAACCGACAAGGGTTTCTCTGTCCTAGAGAATGAAAGACGACTCCCATTAGGTGTTATTGAATTACATTCCTCAATCACATCATAATTAACTGACGTAGCCAATTCCTGTTCCATGTACATAATGTGTTTTAGATACTCCAAAATAACTCTGGCTTTTTTTTACATTAATTTCTACAACATTATGAACATTTTATTTAACTTAATTCAGCGTTTAATGCGTACACATAAAATTTGTATTTTTAAAATTCAAAGGGCGTGTCATGTGATTAGATTAAAACCCAAACTGCACTCCGTAGGCAATCCTATAGTTCTAGCCCTCCTCAAACAAATAAAGGCAGTCTTTTTTTTAACAGGGTCACAACAGAACTTTCAGAGATAATTTAAGATTGTTTTACTAATTTTTTAATTAATGTGTTTAATGTGTTTAGTGTGTGTGATGAGTGTTTAACTAATCATATGTTAAGACTTAATAAATTACCCTTAAAATCATTACACTGATAAAATTGATTCAACTTAGATAAATTAATTAATTCCATTTAAACATCTTGAGCACCTAGATGCTCTAATCAACCAAAATACGATATTTTATTAACAAAAAAAAAAAAACAATATATAAAGGTTGGTAATTTAATTATATTTTCTAGTAAAAGGTGTAAACCATATTGACCCTACAAACCAAAAAAGATTATAAAGTGTTAATGAATGCAAAAAGAGTTTAATAAATAACCAAACCATCTCCCTATCAAACAAACTATAAAGCCCCATCGGTTAGCAAGAAAGTAACAATCGCTGTAAGGCCACACTGCTTAAAATGCAATGGTCTGTGTCATTTTCTGGAACTACTTCTCTATTCTTTATAAGCTCATACTCCCTTTTGACTTTCACCTAAAACCACCGTTTGTCATGTTAATAAGATAGAGGGGAAAGAAAACTAGAAAATTTATTATCTCAAGGTAAAGAGGAAAGCTTACGACTAGTTCTCAAATATCTTTAAATTTTCTGTTGTGAGCTTATAAAAAAAAAAAAAAATTGTTTAGGAGAAAGACTAGTCTCATAACTCCACAAATATGTTTAAAAATTTGTTGACATGAGGTAATGTGACATTTTCACACATTTTTTTCTATTAATAAAACTTGCGTTAGAGCTGTGAGGCAATTTCTCGCTTAACGAGGTGGCCCCCTTAAGAACTGACATTATCATAAGAAAGACATCAATGTGATAATATTTCTCTTCGAGTAGGTGATACCCTTAGGAAAAGGTAATAATTCGATCTTACTATATCTTAGTACAAATGACATCATGCACCCCTTAATCATAATTTGGGTGGATACAATGTTCCCGTGTAGCTTAGCTCCCTGATACTGCGTGAGGCATGAATTAACGTATAAAGAAGGAAAGCCATGATATAAATAAATATAAATAAATGTGTAAGAAAATATACAAATATAAAGAAACAAAAACATTCCCGCCAAAATGAATGAAGTGGCAATATGGATAAGAGAACTCGAACCACATTCATGTGAACATTCTCTGCTAATAAAAGTGAAGGTGTGCCTAGTTTCTTTCTTTCTTTCTAACTCTATACCTTTTACCTAACTTACTTGGACGTTTTAAAGTTTCTAGAGGAAAAAGGGAAGGTAGAATAAAATATACTAGTCACATCTTTACTTTTATTGGTCAATCATTTTCACATGAATGTGGTTTGAGTTGTTTAATGTATACTGCCATTTAACTCCTGTAGGCGGGAGGGAGAAAGTTAATAATTTCTATTTGGACTGGACTTTGTACGCAAGGGGAAGTTTATTATTATAAAGTGGAGAGATGCTACATATTATATTTTCTCGCCAATTTGTAGCTATTGGTTATACAACATTGTTCATTGCGCCAGGGGAAGTTGAGGAGAAAGGTAGGAGATGTTCGGACAAAACTAGCCTCAAACAATTTGCAGACCGAACCTTTAGAAGCTTGATCCAAATAGCCGTAGCCTGTATATATCTAACAATAACACACACACACTTATATATATATTGAATAGTTGCTTGTTTCCCACCAGGTGTGCGCAGAAGATCGTGACGCAGCTTGAGACTGCGCCCCCCGCGAAGGTTCCATTGTCCTCTTCCAGCTACTTCCGGTCGCCTCTCACGCCCGCCAACAAGGAGGACAAGAGGAAAGGAGACAAGAGGAAAGAGAACAAGAAGAAGGAACAGGACAAAAAGGAGAAAGAGGAGAACGCCGAGAATAAGAAGAAGGAAGAGAAACAGAGCAAGAAGGAGGCAAAGGCTGAGAAGAAGGAAGACAAGAAAGAGACCAAGACGGAGAAGAAGGAGAGTAAAGCTGAGAAGAAGGAAGCCAAGAAAGAAGCAAAAGCTGAGAAGAAGGAGAGTAAGAAAGAAGTTAAAGCGGAGAAGAAGAAAGATAAGAAGGAAACGAAATCAGAGAAGAAAGAAAAGGAGTAGACTTTAGAGCGTCGAAGCGATGTTTTTGATTACGTGCATGTAACATACTTACAGAAACTGTAAGAGATTTTTAAAATAAAGAACGTTGTTTAAAATAAATGTTGTCCTTCAAAATACAAGAACAACAGTTTGTAAATATTCATAGATCTAGCCATAGCAGGTTTTTAAGTTTACGAGAGTCCAATTGATGCAGACCATGTTTCCTAACTAATTCTTTAAGTCGATTCAATACAGGGTCTGTGTACTGTGTACTAGGTTGCTGATAGTCTCAGTTACTGACGGTCCTAGAGCCACTTTCATATTATAGAATACTGAGTACGCCTCAAGTACGGTACTACACTAAATACAAGATGACACTTCTAAACTCACATATGAGACTGGCCCATTCCATTCTGGCTACGTGTCATCTTATGTTCAGTATTGAGTATTTGAGGCATACTCATTCTAATTATGACAGTCTCAATTACTAGTAGCTTCAATCAACGACGGTTTCAGCTTCTAACGGCTTTGATCGTTGACAATCTCAGTTGCTGACAATATTTGTCGATGAAGGTCTCGGTGGATAAAATTATCAGTTGAAAACTAGCTTTATTGCTGATAGTTTCAGTTGCTGACACTCTCATTCGATGGCGATCTCGGTTGCTGACACTTTCCAGTTAGCAGTCTCGGTTGTTGACAGTTTTGATTGATGACAGTCTCGGCTACATACAAGGTTGCTGACAATCTCAGTTGCTGATCGCCTTAACTGCTGACCTTCTCGGCTTATTACAGTCTCAGTCACTGGCAGTATTAATTTTTAGACATATTCAATTATTGTAAGTCTCAGTTTACGAGAGCTTCAAAGGCTCAGTCTCATTCGTTGGCAGTTTCAATCGTTAATGTTTGCTGAGAGTTTCGGTTATGTCAATCTCAATTGCTGAATGTTCGCCTGTAATACGAGACTAAATAAACTTGATGGAACAAGTGAAACTGGAAAAATAATTCCTAGCTTAGTGTAACAGGAGGAAATGGAACTACCCAGTACTACCTGACTTGAGGGTATGAGTATAATCTTGTGGACATTTATATGATAGGGATTTTAATCAGATGATTTTAATCAAACATTCTTGTAAACTTAGCCATAAATATTTTATAAAAATTTTATTTATTTTGATTATTGTAATATTTATGTTAATAACACTAGCTTTTTAGATGATAATAATAATAATAATAATAATATTACTTTTTAATTTCATATCATCGAATACTGAATAAATTATATAAGATGGCGCAAAATGTAACTCGACCAAAATTTAAGTAAAGATTTATCAATTTCAATAACTTTTTTTTTTTGCGTAAATCTGTAAATCAGCGATTCTCAAACTGGGGTACGCGTACCCACAGGCGTACGCGGGCACCTTTCAGGAGGTACGCGAGCAGCTCTCAAGGGAAAGTTGACCAAATAACAAGTGGCTTATGGAAAACCCTTATTTTTGGCATTTATCGTTATCTGGTTATTTCCATCCCTCTTTTCTCCGTATTTGATCTCGGCTATTGACCAATTTCTGAAAATCTTCAACCACCCACTTGACACCTTCTACATTAGCAGTTTGTGACGCCTCTCTCAAAACCATATATCTGTGAGAGTGGTTTTTCATCAATGGTGTACCTAAAAATAAGCACCGTAACCGGCTAAATTTGGAGCCGGATATTTGCTTGAGAGTTTCAACTGAACAACCAGACATAAAAAAGGTGTGCTAAACCATGCAGTCACACCCCTCGCACAGAAAAACTTTGAGATTCATAATATATCAGCTCTAGAATTACAATTAAAAATCTTGATTTAAAAAGAATGTGTTTGGGCTTACTTTTTTTTCTATTTTTGAACGAATTTGTGAAGAAAATGTGTAAGACTTATCTACAGATATTTTTACACTCAAATTATGTTTATTTAACAGATCATAATAATTCTCAATTAGAGGTAATGTTAAGTATATAGAAGTAGGATTCTCTCTAAATAGCTTTGTCACATTTGAAATGATTTGATAACGGATATTTTTTCCCAATAGATTAAATATATCTATACCATGTGGTCATATTTTCTGTCGTTCGAATTTTTTTTATGGAGGTATATTAAACTTTTAGTACAATCTAAAAGAAGTTTGAGAACCGCTGCTGTAAATAAATATTTATTTTTTAATCTTATAAAGGATTCCCAAAATATTTTTTTTGCCAATACTCTGAGTTAAATGAATAAGGTAAAATCTCGAACTTATTTACTATAACATCCAAATTCTTTAATATGTAGTCAATAATTTTATAGAAAAAGAATAATCGCATTACTGTCTTCTGTTAAACTTTTGTTATTTTCGCTTTACAGGTGAACAGCAGCAGCCATTTTATCTCAAGGTTTAGCTTGTTCTAGGTTTGCTTGGCTAAATAGGTGATAGTATAATAATATTTAGATAGATCAAAACTATTTTGTATATGTTGGCTACAACGCTTTGTGTGCAATTAACAAGAATCACTTGAGTTCGATTTCTTTTTAATATGCATTTATTGACAGACGTGATATTTAGTTTGCAGTGAGAGAGAAAATAATAGATAAAAACGAAAAAAGATATTTTGTAATAATAATATTTAAAAAAGCTTGTCTTACTGAGCGTGGTGCTATTTTTCAAAATATGTCACTGTTTATAGTGAGCTTACCTAGGATTTATTTTTAAAATGTTAAAATATACTGCATCCCTATATCGGAATTCCCTTTGTAACTCATTTATTTACGTTTACATTTTATTTTGAATTTGAGGTTTTACGTGCACATTTGACCACAATATTATTTACCAACGTGACTTATAAATCGTTTTAAGGACAATATTCTGTGGTGTGAATCCTGCAAGGAAGTTATAGCGAACGAGCGTCCGCCGCTGCTATACTGCGATTTAAACTGCTTTAGGATCCGTGTGGTGGGTAGGATGGGTAGCATAGATTGCCACATAGTGGGAGTTCACGCGTTACTACTATGCAAGCATACTCAGTGACTGTGAAGAAATCTGGCAACGTGCATCGGTTGCTATGGCAACCACCCTTCACAGATCGGTCTAGCATGTGACGAGCCTCCACTCACCACCTCGGTTACGTTGACCTCAATCCTAAGGCCGTTTAAAACGCATTATAGTGATGATAATGCTAACATTTGCAGATATAGGGTGTCATATGGTCAGCACAACGAGCCCTCCAGCCGTTAATCTCAGTTTTATACACTGGAGCTGCTACTTATTTATTCAAGTAGCTTCTCATTTGTCGTTTCAGAACCACGGCCTTACAGATAACTTAGAAGCAAGTATGGAACTGTTAGGTGCTCATTCAATTTTCATACTTATAAACAACTATTTATTTTCGTGCACTCCATCCTACAAACCGTTCGGGCTATCCACATATCTACGTAAATATGGTAGGGATGAGGAAGTTAGGATTTATATCAGTGGCTACAAAAATATTTCCCTAAGTTCCATAAAAAAAATCCCAAAAGCCCCCTACTTTATTAAAAAAAAAACATTATTCAGAATAGTGGTTCACAGCCCACTAATTAAGATGATAACGCAATAAAAGTAATTTCAAACTCCAACTAAAACCTTTTAAATTAATTCATCTACGAAATTGATGAATTTACCTAGTGATTGTCGTTTCCCAATGTCGTGTTTAAAATAACTTAGCAGGACTCTTAATATCGCATCCGCCAGCACCCCTCTACCACCTCATTGCCTCTTAGCGCCCCCCCCCCCCCCCCCCAAGTAATCTCACCAACCCTCAAGGGAGAGTATAGCCCACTTTGTGAACTACTAGTTTGGGTGAAATATACCCGCATTTTTGTGGAGGGAAACGGAGAGACTGTTGAGAAAAATCTACCCCCAGTACACCTGATTGGGATCCAAACCCCGATCTTCCTATAATCGGCAATTCAGTCTATTGTTCGTATTTAAATTGTGATGACTTCTGAGGACACAAATATGTAAATAGATTTTTTTCTTTTAAGTGATTAAACCATAAAACTATAGCTCAGAACACATTATTACATTCTAGACGAGTAAAATTAATTTTACTTGATACTTTCAAAGCCCAATTGTAGCAATCATGATTACAAACAATTTGATTTTACAACATTCTGGACTATGTTGGGTTTGGAATATTTATACATTCTGTGGACAACATATTTTGGAGCTCACTAAAAATGTATGGTTATAGACACTTAAACTATAAAATAAAGTCGGTGAATAATAATAAGGAATGAATAAGATAGCAGCCAATTAAATTGGTTATTTTATTTAAATTAATGGATGAGTGTGAGGCGGTGATCAGGGTGGCTAGCACCTGAAATATTTTATTTATTGAACTAAGAATTACTTGTAATTGCCCGGCTTTCGTAACTAACTAATTTCTATGACTCTACTGGGACTTTAAGCAAAGTATTTGAGAGATATGGATGGCCACCGTAAACTTCTTGGCCACTTTTTACGGATGTTAATTGGTTCCTTGACGTGAGTACAAACACACTGATGTATGGTTGCAGTATATTGTTGATCCTCTTGTTTGTAGCTGATATGTTTGCACCACGGGGAGACACTGGCTCACAAAGGACACAGTTTTAAGTTTTATTTAGCCTACAGTTCAAATTTCTCATATATAACACAGTTTGTCACCTCTCGGGCATAATGATAGTTTTAGTTATTGTGTTGTATCATTATCATGGGTGCTTTCGTCAGGAATAGTGCTGATATTAGGTATCGTTATTCATTGGGATGGAAACTAGACCCTTAGCACCTGGGATGGAGTCAAGACCCCTAGCACCTGGGATGGAGTCAGGACCCTTGCACCTGGGATGGAGTCAGGACCCTTAGCACCTGGGATGGAGTTAGCACCCTTAGCACCTGGGATGGAGTCAGGACCCTTGCACCTGGGATGGAGTCAGGACCCTTAGCACCTGGGATGGAGTTAGCACCCTTAGCACCTGGGATGGAGTCAGGACCCTTGCACCTGGGATGGAGTCAGGACCCTTAGCACCTGGGATGGAGTTAGCACCCTTAGCACCTGGGATGGAGTCAGGACCCTTGCACCTGGGATGGAGTCAGGACCCTTAGCACCTGGGATGGAGTTAGCACCCTTAGCACCTGGGATGGAGTCAGGACCCTTGCACCTGGGATGGAGTCAGGACCCTTAGCACCTGGGATGGAGTTAGCACCCTTAGCACCTGGGATGGAGTCAGGACCCTTGCACCTGGGATGGAGTCAGGACCCTTAGCACCTGGGATGGAGTTAGCACCCTTAGCACCTGGGATGGAGTCAGGCCCCTAGCACCTGGGATGGAGTCAAGACCCCTAGCACCTGGGATGGAGTCAAGACCCCTAGCACCTGGGATGGAGTCAAGACCCTCACACCTGGGATGGAGTCAGGACCTCTAGCACCTGGGATGGAGTCAGGACCCTCACACCTGGGATGGAGTCAGACCCTTAGCACCTGGGATGGAGTCAGGACCTCTAGCACCTGGGATGGAGTCAAGACCCCTAGCACCTGGGATGGAGTCAGGACCCTCACACCTGGGATGGAGTCAAGACCCCTTGCACCTGGGATGGAGTCAGGACCCTCACACCTGGGATGGAGTCAAGACCCCTAGCACCTGGGATGGAGTCAAGACCCCTAGCACCTGGGATGGAGTCAAGACCCCTAGCACCTGGGATGGAGTCAGGACCTCTAGCACCTGGGATGGAGTCAAGACCCTTGCACCTGGGATGGAGTCAGGACCCTTAGCACCTGGGACGGAGTTAGCACCCTTAGCACCTGGGATGGAGTTAGGACCCTTAGCACCTGGGATGGAGTCAGGACCCTCACACCTGGGATGGAGTCAAGACCCCTAGCACCTGGGATGGAGTCAGGACCTCTAGCACCTGGGATGTAGTCAGGACCTCTAGCACCTGGGATGGAGTCAGGACCCTTAGCACCTGGGACGGAGTTAGCACCCTTAGCACCTGGGATGGAGTTAGGACCCTTAACACCTGTGATGGAGTCAGGACCCTTAGCACCTGGGATGGAGTCAGACCCTTAGCACCTGGGATGGAGTCAGACCCTTAACACCTGTGATGGAGTCAGGACCCTTAACACCTGGGATGGAGTCAGACCCTTAGCACCTGGGATGGAGTCAGTACCCTTAGCACCTGGGACGGAGTTAGGGCCCTTAGCACCTGGGTGTTGTCTGTAAGATCATTGTGAGCCATGTCCACCCTCACAACCTCAAAGCACCGCTCCAGTTTTTAACAACTTAAACTTTATATTCCCACTATACCAACTTGTCTAGAAAACTACTCTGAACTCACTTGGCTCTCATTCATTTTCATACAAACATGGACACCGGTAATAATTCGCAGTTTTGTTTCAATCTACATAGAAGATATCGTTTATATATAATCTTATAATTGTTCATCTCTTTTAAAATTCAATCTTATTTTATTGTGTTTCTTTTTTATGATCTTGGAATAATTCTCTCTTTATTTATGTTTAACATATTTTAGTTTAAGTTTGTTTTAATCCATTTTGATTTTCATCCCCTTCACTTTTATGGTAATGGGCTTTTATTAACAAATTATTTATAAAAAGAATATGAAAAAAATAATGATATTCGACAAAGTGAAATATTTATTATAACTCATAAAATAAGCTCTTGCTCTATTTTCAAGTGAAATAAATCAGAGCAATGTTTGAAAAAATACTGATTAGTTTTGTAAAATGATGACTATTTTTTCATATATTAAATACTATCTGGGGCTTCCCCATACATTTATATTTGTTTATTTATTTTTAATAAATGGTATATTTTCAAATACTATGACACTTAAACTCACGTAAATAACTTAACCATGTCCTAGGAATAATTTATCAAATTTTAAACAGGTTTATTTTTCTCGGTATAGGGGGTTCAAAACTGGCTTAGCGCTCCCAATATACATTAAAACCTCACTACATTGGGTTGCTGATCTGTAGGAGGAGGTCATGGAAGAATAGGAAAATAGGAATATAGATTATTTAATAAACGCTACGACAAAATTGTACATACTTTCACATAGCGTATATTTAGTTTGAAAGAGAATTTTCTAAAATATTTAACAGGTAAATTTTCTGTAAAAGGCAAGTATTCAGAGTTAATTATAATCCAAACCACTCCACCTATATTCATTTTAACAAAATTGTGAATGATGTTTTCTAAATAAAATATTAAAAAACCACTCATCAGTGAAATTACCTTTAGATAGATATTTCCCCGAAAACAAGTATACAGTGTTGTTGATGTTGTAGATCACTCATAATAAAACAATTTTAAATGAAACCCTTTTAGAAAAGTTTTAAAACTTAAAACTCAATCTTAATCAAATACTATTAACTTTATAGAGTCAAACTTAAATCATGATTTCCTTCTGAGACACGACAGTATATTTGCGATATGAGAAAGTAAACAGAAATGTAACTTAATTACTTTAACGTTTTAAATTACAAAACACAAATGATGTACTGATACTTATATGGATAAAGAAAATACCAAAATTGATAGCTTAAACCAAAAGTTTAATAAATATACCTCTGAAATGGTGCAGTTTCATTTTTATCTCTTTCGGTGTGATGGTTTTAATTTGAAACACCGTTACCAAATTCCTACAAGTCCACCAAATCTCCTCCTGGGTTGGATTATCTACATATTATAAAGTAATTAATCGGATTTGATTGTATATATTTTTAAAAGTTCTTATTTATTAATTTAAATTCTTTAACCCCCTCTACCGAGATATTGGTGGCCATGGTTAAATCATTCTCGCTCTAAATAAAGTATCTGTTGTATTTTCTATCATTAATCTTCTTTATCTGTACAATTTAGATATTTTTACATTAGAATATTATAACGTCCGTTGAACTAGAATTTATTAGAAACAATTTCCACATATGTGTAAGAATAAGGTTTTAAAATAAAAAAAATAAAACAAAAATGTTGGCAATAATTTATCATTACATTAAGATTGTAAAGTTTTAAAGTGACAACTAAATGTACATTTAGGGCTGTTTTTTCCTCCTCCAAGCCACGCGAGTGAATTATTAAATGGACCACTTCCATTGGCCGTTTGGGCGGAAACTTGTGATGACAAATTGTCTCGCGTGTACTTTCGTGGCGTGTGAAGTCTGCTCGACTCATAAAGAACTGTTGCTGTTATAGAGAAAGTATATTTTAGTAGTGGGTGTGAACATATTCCCTAGTAGCGTGGGTGAACTTTGGACGTGTGACGAATGATACTTTAGTTTCTAAACATGTGGACTCGACTTTCTTGTAAATTATCTGTACACTTGTTTACTTCAGTTCTGAATTATTCTGAAATAGTATGAACAAAATTAACATTGTTTTTGTTTTTAGTTTGTAATACAGGATGACCAGAAGTTTTAAAATCAAATCAAGCAAAAAATCGGCCCATAAAAAGTTACCTTGGTAGCTAATTTATACAGTGTGTCTGTATAAATTAGATAAAATTTATCAAATTCAAACTAAGTTGACATGTCATGTAAATGGGGTTGAAATTTGTAAAGGCGGGGAAAGAGGGAGGGGATAGTCGTCAGTGGGCCGCTAGTCGATTATCAGTCATAATATGGGGTTTAAATTAGGCTGGCATAATATTCAAAGGTACCTTCAAGCAAGGGTAAACCTAGGGAATGCTTTAAATAATACTGATTTGGAGTTCACAATAAAGAGGGTGCCAGACACTAACTACCCTTAGCTTGTGAACCCATTAGTAGTCAGAGTAATTAAAAATAGTAGTGGTGTTTCTTTCCTGGATTTGCTGAAGCTCTATTTACCTCCATAACGAAATACTCTAGTCCAACACTCACTCATATGTGTTGGTAAATATTTGTTATTGGATTTCTGATCCAAGATAATACTATATATTATTCAGTTTAATAGGAATCATCGGATTAAAATGTAGTAAAATGTTTCAAAAATAAGGTATTTATGACAAATTAAAATAATTACCTACTCTTTAAGGGAATTTTTGCTTTCCAATTCGGTAGTAAATACATTTCTATTAATAAAAAATGTCTTGAGTCCGCAAATACCACTTTCGATTTAGTTTTATCTTTTTTTTATCAAAAATAGAATACTTAATGTTTATGCTTTAACCGTTGAATGTATATACACACCAAGAAGTCGCCACTCTTAACAATTTAAACTGAATGTTTTGATTACTGATGAATCAGTAAAACTTTCTCTGAAGATCATTAAGTCTCTCCTTTTCTCTTTCTCGTGCCTCCCAACCAACAATAAAGCTTGAAAGAACGAAGAAAATAATATAATATTGTGACCCCCTCCAAAGTTCTAGTGCTTTCTAGCAGTGAAATTATGGAACCAACGTTTAAGTTCTAATCAACCACATAATCTATTTTTGTCACTTTGCTAGCGTTTTCTTTGAGTGTACATTATACTTTCAACGGTGTAACTTTTCAACTCAAATATTTTTTCTCTTCTCGTTTTGTATTAGGATGAAAATTGGAAAGCTACATTTGAAGAATGTATCAGGTATATTTTGTTTTAATACCTTGAGTGTAAGTATGTGTGTGTTTGTAAGTATGTGTGAGTGTGTGAAAATGTGTGGAAGTGTATCTTTTAATGTAATTAGTCTTAGTCTTCCAAAATATATGTGAGTACAGAAAGAGTTTGTAGACGTGAAGATAGCAAGGAGGCCCGTGAAGTCAAGCGCTGGGTTTTCTGAGTAGTGCTAACATATTCACTCTCTTCGTAATCTGTGTCAAGTTTTCTTTTCAAAATAGTTTTTCTTAATTAAATAGGGTGAATTTAATTGAATGCAATATATTGAACCAAACTTGATTTAGTTATGAATAAAATGTCATTTTAGCTAGGAGACTAACTGCTCTTTTTTAAAAAAACTAAAAAAGACTATTAAATGAGCTGTAGCGAAGAAAAAAAATCTCTATTCCCTATAATAAAAAGCTATTTTGAATTTTAGAGTACGTGATTTAAAACTCTTTATCAACTTATACATTTAATAACCACTTCAAAGTTTTTAATACATATTTTCAAATATTTTGAGTTTGTTTTTACGAGTTAAAACAGATCAAAAATGTTTCTATAGTTTATGTAAAATAAAAAGTCCAGCTGTATTTATTATTAATAAATATAGCTAAGTCTAGATCATATACACTTTCTATATAAATATAATTCAAATATGCCTATTAATTTAAACGACAATATAATATGTAAATTATACAACGTGTACCCATTAATTTTTTTTTACACATTGTTCAATTAAGGATAGACTAATATTTTATAAAAATAATACTTTTTTGGACATCTAAACATAGAAGATAATAATTGTTTAGTAATAATTAAATTTGATACCAGATATTTATCAGTATGGTTTATATTTCATTTTAAAGAGCTAAATTTATTTAAAATTTTAATTTTTCTTTGAAATAGACTGTTCAGCTATTGTAAACAGTGATTTAAGTCAATTATTTATTATTTACAATTCCCTTGACTATTACAACAGATTTTAAGGTCGAAATTTCAGCCGTCATATTAAAATATCTGAAGATAACAATAATAGCAATAAGAAATTTATATATTAACATGACCTCCTGATTATTAAGATGTACTATTATAGTAATAATATATTTAATGTTTCAAGTTAAATTGAATTGAGTGATCATAAACTATTAAGTTGTTAAGAAACTTGCGTGAAACATTATTTACCTAATGCTTTAAGAATGTTTCTAAAACAGTAATGGTTGTGTATTTTTGGTATCTTATTATTTGTTGAACATGAGAAAGAAAGGCCTACAGAATAGCTTACTTTTATAATTTAAAGAAAGTCTACTCTTTAAAATAGATGTATTTATTTTCATGTTTGGATATAGAGATAAATTAACTAGTTTAATCTGTGAACGTGTAAACACGGATTGGTTGATTATTTTGTGTGACCATGTTAACAAATTTGCAAATAACATAGCCGATGTTAAACCATATTATCATTTTGTTGTGATTAATTACAATAAAATATATTATTATGCTCATAGATTATTTTGCATAGGAAATTTTGTGCAACTGTGTGTCAAAACAATTTGAGACACTTTATTGTAATCTTTAAACAATTATTTTTTACGTTAAGTTGATAAATCAATTTTGTGTACAAAATTAAAATTTGTATGACTTATTTTAACATTGAAACAAAAATGTCATAATTTCAGATGTTGGTAAAATACAAGAATTAGTTTATAGTCTCATCTGTTGCTAATAACTATACAATAATAAATATGGATGTGCAGTTAGTGGCTGGTTAGTGTGTGGTAGATACATTTAAATGGCAGTTAAAGCGCCACTCACCTTAACCATGGTCTTAGAGGTAATTTGGGTGGCTATAACCATCTAATTTAGTAGATGCTGGAACATTACTAAGGCTGCACGGTTGAGATTAGAGGTTAAAAAGGTTCTGAATTGTTAGATGACCTTAAACTCTTGTTACTAAATTGGTCGTAAAAATTTGTGAGTTAAATTAAGGGTGGATCGGTTCCTTTCTCTAAATCTTCACCAAACTGTCAATGGTTTCTAAAAAGCTGGTTCTAGGTTTTTGGGTTATAAAAGATAAAACAAACTCCTAAGAAATGCACACACACGAGGAACTGTATATAGTTTACATAAAAATGTATTCTAAATTTTTAAAATGTCAATTATTTACCAACTTTATGTGTACTATCTACCGAATGAAGGAATTTGCTAATCACCCATCTTACAAAAGGCTTAAAACAATAAAGACTAATTTGTTTAAGAATTTTGTCTGTGGCTATGAATAAGTTGGAATTAAGAACCAAAATAATAGAAATGGAAACATTTTGGAACCGACCCCTCAGTAGTTTGAAGTGACGACGGAAAATAAATAATATAGCGCTTGTGAAGAATTATTTTTAACATCAATTAAGCTTATAATAATTTAATCTTTTACAATGGAAAACATTTAATTTTCTAGTCGTAGTAATTCGATATATTTTCAAATTCGTCCTAATGTCGTCCAATCTCCAGCGTTCATAGTCCCTGTTTTTATAGGCTATTTCAGGTTTGGGACAGACATGAGCCATTATTACCTAAAACCTACTGGATACAATGGACTGCATAATGTTTGTATCCAACTTACAAACCTTGAATACATTTTATTTTGTGCTAATTAATGGGCGTAACATGACTTACATACCAGCTTAACCCAGGACAGCAACTCTACCAAGCCTAATAATTATCTAATAAGACACTGAGTGGCAAACCCGTTATAATCTGTTTTGTGTACATCCACACACAATCAAACACAACACTTCAATGTTAGGGGAGAGCTAAATGACCCTCTAAGTTAATGATTAAATTAACACCTGAATGGATAACTATATGACCCTATGATGGAATGGACTAAATAACCCTCTAAGTTAATGATTAAAAGAACCCCTGAATTGCTAAATAAATGACGCTCTGAGTTTATACCTAAGTGACTCTATGAAGGAATGACTTAACTACGCTCCTAATAGTTGTCTTAATGACTCTCTGAGTGAATAATTAAAGGACCCATTGAGGAGATAATTATTAACTGGCTAAATGATCCTCCTATTAGCTGTTTAAATGACCCTCTGAGTGAATAAATAAAGAACCCTTTGAGGAGATAATTATTAACTGGCTAAATGACCCTCCTAATAGCTAACTAAATGACCATATGAATGAGTGACTGAAATAACCTTTAAGGGGTTTATTAAAAGACCCTTTGAGTGGATGACTAATTACCCTTTGAGTTTACGACTAAATAATCCTCCACGTGGATGACTAAATTACCCTCTGAGATTATAACTAAAATACTCTCTGAATTAATGAATAATTTACCCCTTGAGTTGATGATTAAATTAAGCTCTGAGGGGATGAATAAAGAATCCTTTGAGTTGATGACTAAATGAACCTTAGAGTATTTGACTAAAATACCCTTTAAGTGGAGGAATAAATTATCCTCTGAGGGGATATCTAAATCACCCTCTGAGAGGATGACTAAGGAACCCTCAGAGTTGATGACAAGACACTCGCTGAGAGGATTACCAGACACTCGCTGAGAGGATTACCGAGTGACTCCCTGAGTACTTAGTGATTTTATGTAGCTTATGTGGAAATTTAGCACACCTTGACCAAGATGGCAGAACTTATTCAGGAAGAACTATTGTTAATAATCTGAAGTCAAACACTTGAGAGGTAGTCTCTAAAGATGTCAGGTATTGCCAGTAGGATCTCTGGTTCATAATCTTAAGTCAAACACTGGAGAGGTGGTCTCTCAAGATGTCAGGTATTGTCCAGTAGGAACTCTGGGTCATAATCTTAAGTCAAACACTGGAAAGGTGGTCTCTCAAGATGTAAGATATTGTCCAGTAGGAACTCTGGGTCATAATCTTAAGTCAAACACTGGAAAGGTGGTCTCTCAAGATGTAAGGTATTGTCCAGTAGGAACTCTGGGTCATAATCTTAAGTAAAACACTGGAGAGGTGGTCTCTCAAGATGTCAGGTATTGCCAGTAGTAACTCTGGGTCGTAGTCTCGAGTCAAACACTGGAGAGGTGGTCTCTCAAGATGTCAGGTATTGTCCAGTAGGAACTCTGGGTCGTAGTCTCAAGTCAAACACTGGAGAGGTGGTCTCTCAAGATGTCAGGTATTGTCCAGTAGGAACTCTGGGTCGTAGTCTCAAGTCAAACACTGGAGAGGTGGTCTCTCAAG
>CABEEJ010000329.1:98123-140670 GCA_901482245.1 Timema douglasi
AGAGACTAGCTGGAGCTCATATTCTTGTAAATTATAATCCAGTTTTAAAAAAATGTCTAATCTATGAAATATAAGTAAAATATGTGTCTGTTAAAATGTAAATCTTAGAAAATATATATATATATATATATATATAGAGAGAGAGAGAGATAATCTATGGTTGGAAGGGTAGTATCAGACAGCTAGGAAAATTTACCACACATCCAATCGCCAAACATATGATCTTTAATAACATTTGTTGAGTTGTCCCTTTTGACGGTCAAAACTTTCACACAAACAAACAAACAATTGATTTTTAATAACTAGCGGCTTTTACGTCATTATTGAAACACGAACCTATGAAAATAGCCGTTTGGATGTTTCTTTTTTTCAGTGTAAGTGGCGTATATGGTACTATTCAAAGGAGAGCTTCTAGAATGCGGCATGCTCTTCTTAAATCAAGATGGCGAACCAGCCTATACAAGGACGGTTTATGACGTCATACAAACCATCTTGTCGGTTGTATTAATGCGCTGTTTATAAAAACAAACTTTTTTTACTTTGAAACTAATATTTTTTATGGCTCATTTTGGTGGCCAGTTAGGTCTATAATAAGATACAAGTTAGTGTGAATGAAATAAATTTTAATTTATTAATTCATGTAGGATCTACTATAATCTCAATCATTGTCACAACCGCAAAACAAAATACACAATAGCTTAATTAATATATTTTGTTTGTTCAATACGCCAACTATACAGTAATCATTAGGTAAGTATTATTATAATCGTTTGATAGCACTTGAGATATTAATAATCTAGTATAACTAAGTAAATATTAAATATTTCCAAATATGTTAACATTAGTCACTTTCCGCCAATGTTGCATTGAAGAACCATCTTATAGTTGTCACCTACCATCCTTCCAACCGTGGATACCCTTTTTTATTTCCAAAAAGGTTCTTCCAAGCTTTGATAAAGTTACGAAGGATGTGAAAATTTAAAAGAATAATGTAATATATTTTTGTTTTACAGTAAACACGATACATATAGATATTTAAAATCTATACTCTTAATTATAACCTATTAATATGGACTAAATAAAATAAAAAAGCATACAAGGACGATCTATAATATAGGAATTTATGTATAAAGTTTTATTCATTTTGATGAGAAAGACTTTTTTTTCTTAGTTAATTCTATTTACAAGAAATTACATTATCACTAAAATAATTTAATTTCACAGTACCTATACTATTAAAGGATTGGGATTTTAAAAATAATTTTAACTTAGTGCCTTACTGAATACTAAATTTTTAACCATATATATTGCTAGCAACACATGTTGTTAATGTCGACACTTATAATAGTAATAATAATAATTATTATTATTATTATAAGCACCACGTCTTACTACCCGTTCGGGTTATACGCACTTACGCTAAAGTGTAATGGTAGGGTGACTGAGATGAAATGGAGGACCTACAGTTTAACGTGGAATCCGAACCATGGTGGAGACCTGGCACTCCCAACATTCACAAGCTGTGTGTCATAGGTGAAGGAAGAGTTTGGCCATCAGATAAATATGTGCCGGGACCGAGGATTGAGCCCTGGACCCCCAGAACAGAGGTCTGACACCTTACCCCTAGACCACCATGTCATCCAACGTCGACACTTGGTCAAGTCATGATATAAAGGAGAAAAAAATCTTCTAAGGTATACATAATATGTTAAGTTTAAACAACATCCAATAAATTTGTTAGTTTATATATTAGGGGTGTGCGAAGCTTTGAAACTTCGACTTGGCTTCGAAACAAACATCAGCCTCGACTTCGCTTCGAAACAAATTCTGGCTTCGAAGTTTCGCCAGTAAAATATTGACATAAAATAATCTATTTATGTTCAATCATAGCCACTCTGAGCTGTTTTGTAAAGAGTATATTCATATTTTATAACGTCCAGTTATACATTATATTTTCCTTTGACGACGACCATATAATTTTTAAATTCGTCCCTAGCTAGCTCAGTGTGTCGTATTTACGTGATTTTGATATTGATCTTGATTAATATGCACGACTATAAAGTATCTCTTGGTCGTTACCTTTACCATATAAGGAAATTCTGATTTGCACAATAAATATACCTCAATGACTATTATACTGATTTATTACGTGAACATAATTTCTCATATATGGTATCACTGTGATAATTAACCATTTCAACTTATGTATAACCGACCCATGTGACGCACATGTCACCTCTACGTTTGTCACCGTACATGTAAAATGTCAGTGTTGTCAGGTCTTAAAAAATATTTTGTGAGATCATAGTGAGAAAAGTTTTAAGATTTAATAAAAATTTCAAGGGTTTTTTTGATATACCACACAAAATAAAATAGTATAGTAAACTGATAAAAATGTTCTATATAAAAGTGATGAATTTAAAAAAATGTTATTTCCCTCAACAACTCCTTTAGTAGTAATGTTGGCAGCAGGGTTGCCAAATTGGCTTTGTTATGTCAAATTCTCAAAATCCGGCTTTTTTTCAGTTTTGTTGACGTCAAAGAATTGATTTGGCTTGTTTGTCTTTTTTCTTTAATTTCTTAGAATAATTATACTAAAATTACATATCCTCCCATTAAAAAAAGTATTTTTTGCTCTAAAATGGCAATACGGAAACGTCATCTTATTAAAATCGGTATAAAATATTTGTAAAATCATAAACCTGGACAATAGATAGCACTACTAAAAATATTATCTAGAGTTAGCCAACTTTCTACAGTAATATTTTTACCTACATGAGAAATATGTTTTAATGCTGTAATTGTGAGGGTTCACTAAATAAAGGATTATCCCATCTATAAATATAAACTAATCTATACTTAGTTTAAATTAAGAATATTTAATAATAAATATATAGTGTTTTAGGAATACTCTTTCTTGGGCGTTTGTTGAATATTGAAGTTTGTATATAGCGTCTTTTTAAGTTTGTTATTATTAATTTACTGTCAGAAATCAGAATCCACACAATATACAGTATGAATTTTAATTGACAATTGACTATTTTATGTTTAAATTTGTTTCGCTTTTTCTCTAGTAGTGATTGGCTTTGAATCAAAATTCTAATCTGGCAATCCTGGTTGCCAGTCATCGACTTTTTCCTCCCCTTAATGTAGATATATTTGTTCATAAGACGTTTTAATTCTTCAACTTAAACTTCAGAATCGTTGCACGAAGCTGATTTTGTAAGCCTCTTTGTAACATCAATCATTAGATGATTATTTGTAGTTTGTATGCTATCATTTGTTGTTAGCTATTATTTTTATCTACTAGTTACCACATTCGGGATAGAACCACTACTGTCTAACAGTAAAATGTAAACTTGGAGGTTGAAACATCTCTTCCAAATTTAAATTGCGCGCGCTATTCCGCAACGACACTAACGCAATTCGGCTTCAATGTATGATCACTGGAACTAAAGAGTAGCCAGACCCGTAGATCTAGACTCTAGTTAGAATCCGTTTCTTGCTTGCGTCTTTTCAAATTTTCTGATGACATCATGGACTGTGCCCGTATAGCCTGATAATTTCGACCTATCATATTAGTGTGATGTAAATCGTAGCTCTCTGGTTGGCTGGAAAATTCAACCTCTCTGTACTTAAGAAAGGATGTATTTCTCTGTGAACGAAAACAATGTGCTGGATGGAATGGATCAGCTCATCCCTTTGTTTCATCGTCCAACGCATCCAGTAAGTACATCTAAAATACAATAAATGTATTGCCTTTTAAACTGCCTGTAGCGCTTAAATCTTCTAAAGTGAAAAAAATTAATAGTTAAAATAATACTATAAATAAAGAGAAAACTCTAATTTAAATAAAATAGAAATAAAATATTCAAAACAGCAGTTTATCCTTGGATAAAGTATGCTAGGAATATTGCACACAATTTCTTACACAAAACAGATAAATGAAAATTAGAGATACTTCATCCGTGTTTTTCGAAACAACATAGGGTTCACAAATTGGGATTTGATTAATAAAATGTAGAATGAAGAGGATATATTAAAATATATTCCGCAGTTAAACTAATATAATATATTATATAATGAAAGTTTTGTATATGTGTGGGCGCGGCGCGACTGTCACACAAAATACAGAGTAGAGAAAAACGAGTTAATCATGAAACCGATGAACAGTTTGATGAGATCTTCCTTTCCTGAGAATATTGGACTTAACCTAAAGCTCTTACCGAATACACCGGTCACATTCATAATTTAAGCAGCTACCACTAACCCTTGCTGATTTCTCTTGCAATAGGAATTTATACCTATCAACATTGCTTCCGTAAAATAGCTATCATCAATTACATAAAAAGACAAAACCAACAACAAATAATTTAAATCGAACTAAAGTCAATAAATAATGACACAAATCAATTTCAGGCAATAACCTAAACAGCCCACTTCGGTGGCCGTATGGTCTAAGGCGCTACCCTCGCAATAGACTAGAATGCCGATGATGAAGAGATCATGGTTCGATCCCGGTTGGGTCGAATGAGTTTTTTTTTATAAATGGTCTCCCACTTTATCTCCACGAAAATGCAGGTACACTTCATATACATTGAACCTTCCTCATCCCTAACCCACTAACGTAATTAGTACTCAAGCGTACAACCCAAATGGGCAGCTAAACAGGGTGCTAAAAATAACCTAACCTACAATCCTACCTAAAATTCAGGGGCTAAGTTAAATATTAATACAAGTACGGTGAAACCATACTCAAAATGATCAAATTTACGAAGTGTTAAAATAAAAGATATACAAATTATATTTCATGTAGATTACAATTTTACGGTTTTTATATAATGAAGACCATATTGGAAAACATCACACAATAGTCCTTCACTCTTTTGGTAGTCAAACGCAAAAACTATAAGTACTGACAATATGATTTAAGATGGTTTAGCTCTCACCCAATGTGAATTCTAATTTAGAACAAAAATGTGTGGTCCCATATAATACTATAAAGCCTTAGTTCTTAATAGTTTCCAACAACAAACTAACTCTTGAGATTCACCAATGAACAAACTTAAATTCAAACCCAATTAATATTGTCGATTAGTTAAGTACACCATAATTTGTGGTCTTAAAATAAACTCTCTTATTTATCCCATAACAACTGAATAGGTTAGGTGAGCGTTAGTTATGGCAAGGAGATAAGTAGGTTATAGTTTATCGTTACGATTCCTACTTGTTCCAAAAGATGTAAATTTGTTCCAAAAGATGTAAATTTGCCCCACAAAGAGAAAATAAACTTGATGTCCCAAAAAACAGAAAGTTCTCATTTTAGTTAATCACTCCAGTTTTCCGGCAGTCAATGTTCTAAAACCATCCAAAGGAATTTGGTTGCCTAGCAACCTCAATTAAAAACACCGTGACGAGATGTATTTGCATTTATTGGAATATTAAACCTCTTTATAGTTAGAAAAACCCACCAGAATAAAAGATAATGCTGTCAGAAATAGGAGCGTGCGAGTAGCCGAAAATTAAAGTTTGAGTCAAGTTTTAGTAGCTGCTCGAACTCAACTCAGAGACTTTTACAAAACTATAAAAATTTGAATACTTGGAACTTTCAATCTTTTTGTTTAAAATTCGTAGTTTGATTAATTTTATTCAATTTAAAGTTCAATTCAATAGAAAACAGATTCCCTTAATATTTCCTTTTGTTTAATTAAAAAAATACAATAATTATACTAAATGTATTTAAAAATTCAAATTTTTGTCATTATAAATTTGTTCACATAAAAATTAAATTCTAAAAAAAAATATGTATTTGTACTTATTTATAGTTGAAGCATAGATCTACTACAAAAATTCTACTTGAAGTATTTTTTTCATACAAATATTGCTCTATGCAAGTCAAACTACAGTAGCCTCATAACTTCTTTGGTGCTGACTGACAGCTTTAAAAAGTTACCAGACCAAATTACGTATCCCTACGCCAAACCTGATGATATGCAACAATATGTGTTTAGCAACTGTCATTTCTGACAGTTAAAATTTAGTTATATACCTAAATGTTGACCCTCAGAAGTCAGCTGTCAGCTGTCAGTCAGCACAAAGAAGCCATGGAGCTACTGTAGCTCCCCTATCCATGACTTTGTGCGGCCCGTGGTCATTTTTTTTTTTTTAGCACCGTGTCTTAGTACCCATTTGAGGTATATACTGAACATATTCTTCTTTTTTATGATTGTCGAATAAATACAAAATTTTGTAATGCGATTTTAAGAAATTTGGCATAATTTGTAGAATTCTGGCGACTGAGGTTGGTGTACCAAATCTGTACTCTTACTTCGACATGAATCCATTCCCAAAAATGATTTAGCTTTAGTACTATAAATGTGAAATATTTGGCAGCACATGAGTATGTTGTTTTTTCACATGCAATTAAAGATTATTATTATTATTATTATTATTATTATCACCGCGTCTTACTACCCGTTCGGGTTAAACGCACTTACGCTAATGTGTAATGGTAGGGTGATTGTGAGATGAAATGGAGGACCAACAGTTTATCGTGGAATCCGAACCACGGTGGAGGCCTGGCATTCCCCACATTCACAAGATGTCTTGTCAGAGGTGAAGGAAGGGTTTGGTAATCAGATAAATCTGTGCCGGGACCTGGGATTGAACCCCGGCCGCCAGCTCAGAAGTCTGACACCTTACCCCTAGACCGCCAGGTCACCTACTGCAATTAAAGAAAACATCTTAAAAATTTCGGTGTATGGATATACGTTTGTCAACAAATTATTATAGAAATGACTTTGGCATAAGATTTAAAGCTTGGCATTACTTGCCTCGGTGACCACATGGTCTAAGGCGTCACGTTCATGTTAGATTAGACTGGCGATAACAGGGAGATTGGGGTTAGAATCTCAGTCGGGTGTATTGAGGTTTTTTTTCCAAAATAGTTTTCCACTCTCCCTTCACGCAAATGTGGGTAAGCTTCCTCTAAATTCAACCTTCCTCGTCCTTAACTTATTGGTGTGACTAGTGCATATGCGTATAACCTGAAAAGAGAGTAAGGCACGGTGCTAAAATAATAGTTTGACATTAACACTATTATTGCATATAAACGTTTCAATTTTTTTTTTGTAAAAATATAGGGTTAATCTTATTATTGCCTTATAAAGGGGCTTATTATTTTCTTTTTTATAAAAATAAGAAGGCAGTGGTGGATTGGACACTTTTCATAGAAGATATTTTTGAATTGGGCACCGTCGATTCAACAAGAAGATATCTTAAACATGCAAATTGGCTACCTCACATATAATATTATATAGAAGTGAATATAATAAATCGCCAGCAAGCTAATGATCTGTATAAGCCACTCGGCTCAACGTTAACTACTCCGTACAGTGTATCCGAGGAAAAAATAATATTTATTGAGAGGAGGAGCAAGGTAGGTTGGGTCTGATTAGGTTAGGCTAAGCTAGCATTTCCAAATCTACCTTGGGAGAGAAATCGTACTGCAAGGTATCAAAGTACCTGAGGCAAATAAGGCCCACCTTATTTAAAAATCAGATAATTTATATTAGTGATAAGATTAATGGAAATTATAGTGTTAATATTTAAGTTTGTTTTGTTAATAATTAAAAATACACACAAATAATAAAAAATCTTAGAGTAATTTAAATTTTAACCAACTCTTGATAAAACACTATGTTTGGGCCTTATTAAAGCATGGTAGTTTAATAAAGCCCATAGACGAAATCAAATATTTGATAAAGAAACAATTATTTGGCACGTTTGCATAAGAACTAAGTTAAGATCATCTTTAATCATAATTCTAGCTTAAAAACCGCACACAATTAGTCACGGTCTTCTTTAGTGACATCAACACACTATTCATGGGACCATTGAAGACACTGAACATTGCCTCATATCACCAACCTTTTCTTTTCTGCATCCATGGCAATACCATCCGTCTTTTGACGGTCTGTTCCTTTATTTTTTGTTTTTTCCTGTTTATTAGTGGTAGCCGTATTTTTCCTTTTATCCCTTTAATTGAAAAGTTCTTTGATCACTCTCTGAACCTGATAAGTTAATGCTTTTATTCGTGGTTTTGCCCTAACAACTGCATAATTTGGCGTTGGCATTAACTCGTTAAACGGGGACTTCAAAGAATCCTTTGTTTTTAGATTTGCCAATGGAATATCATCATCGGATTTATCTGAAATATCAGGTGGAGGATTAGGAGATTTTCTTACAGGTACTGCTATTGTTGCGGACTCTTCTGATGTATATTCCCATCTTGGCACTGACTCAATAATTTCACTGTCGGAATCTGAATGTTATGAGCTGTACATGCAAAGTGAACGATGTTGATGTCTTGGCTGACAGGCATAAGGCTCGGGTTCGTTGTCAGAAGATTTGAAATCGTTGATAATTGGACGCCTTCTAAGATTCAACCTAGAAGTAGTCGGATTTGGTGAAATATATTGAGTATTTTCTTTAGGTTCTCATAATTTGAGAATGTGGCTCACAAATTTCTGTTGATACAGATGGTGCAAACGTTTCTTCGGGAATGGCGTCAGGATTAAATGGATACAGGCCAGTTGCTCTGAATCCACTGATGATATTACCGTGGGCCATACACTTTGACCAGACTTTACTCAGAACTGTATTAAAACGCATTTGATCAGTCTTTTATCAGGTTTTGGTACATGAACAACAATACTTCTTGATCCCAATGATGCTCGAATTATCTGTAGACAGCTTTATCAAGAGGCTGTAAAGCTCGTGAGTAGTGTTTGAAGGAAGGCAGTACAGCAACATATTATTATTCTCTGCAGCGTTAACTATGAGATAGTCTCAGTGCGATGTTGCCTCATCAAAAATCAGGAGACATTTTCCAGGAGCTTTATGTTTTCCGAGATGATCAATGAATAATGTTGTAGTCATGCTCCTCTTTTATGCCATTCTTACTAGACTTCCAACAGGCGAATTATCATCGAACTCAGGTTTATGCCTTTTACCTTTAAAGATAATCATAGGTGGGGATAGCAGCCCCTACTGAATTTACACAACCAACAACAATGACACACTCATCACGTTCTGAAGAAATCATATGTACTCTTCAAGAACCTTTTTGCGCTAAGACTGACTGCTGTTTATGTATCGTGAGGTGACATCCCTTTTCATCAATGTTGTAGAGGCGTTCTGGATGATTATTAATGTCTAACTTCTTATAAAGCTTCTTGACTCCATCAAAATGCTGATTTACTATGGATCTCTTTAGTTTTTGAGCTCTAGCAGGATTCAAAAGTTGGTCTTTACGTTTGGAAATGTTTGAATTTCTCTTTAAAAACAACTTAAACCAATCTTTTCCCGTGAGACCACTTTCTTTATTGAAGTTAATAATAATTTTATTTTGTTCGCGAGATATAAAAGTTTACCTTCCTATATCTTTTGGAGTTAAAGGGACACCAATTGAAGCCAACTTTACCATTCGTTCTTGTTTTTTTGTTAGCGCAGTCTTTCTTCCTGAGCTTTTCATCGTCTTCTCTGTCTTCAAATGGTTCCTGAATATTCTTCTAGGCACTCCATAGCGCTCTGACGCTGCACGTCGACTTAGTTGACCTCTTTGTACAGCTTTCATAGCGGCTTCCAGACTTTCGTCAGTCCAAAGACCTAATTTCTTCTTGACTTCTCACATTTCAGAGTCCTATAGCACAAAATAAGCGACTATTCCGATCATTTACCAAAAAATAAAATCATAAATTATAGCAGTATAATCTTTTTACATTCAGATCTTTTTCTCTTTTCCTTTCTAAAACACTCAAGCATATTCTCACGTATTTGCCATTTAACATTGAAGTTATAAGCAGATAGTATTAATTTCTGGTAAATATCTTTCATAGTTATTTATTTTTTCAACATAATAACTTATTAACATTAATTAATTTTATGTTATACCACATTGGCTGGCTCATTTTGTCTTAATCATTAATTTTATTCGGTGTCTTATTTCCTCCCCATCAAACCTGAGGATGATTTCGCTGATGCATTGAAACATGTCAAAATAACTGTGTAGCTCTTGCGGCCAGAAATCAAGGAACAGGGAATTACAGCTAACAAATAAATTCAACGTTTATTTTTCAAATTTAATAACTATTTTCGTTCAATTCTCAAGAGTAATACATTAATATTCAATACATGCATGGTCACATCATCCTTTGATTTTATCAACTTAGTTTTAAGTGTAATTATGACTCAAATTTATATTTTAAAATGTACAACATTTTTAGATATTTGTTACAATTTCAACATATTCATAGTTAAAATGTATCATAGTTTTTAATTAATATTACCAATCTTTTATAAATATCATTTAATTATTGCGCATATATATTATATTTATGTTTGTTTCACGTCAATCTAGTACAACTTGTCCAAATTAAATTCTCTTAAAATTGAATTTTATTTTTTTAAATATTCTGAAACGTTCCTTACTAAGCAATTCAAATGTTTTTCAAAAACGGTTACTTAAGACAATGACAATACACACATACCTAATAACGCCGTTTTCTACGGGGTAGGCAAGAAACTGTGAATATAGTTCAAAAAACAACTCTGTAATTAATTCATCCTCACTAATTTTCTCCGCACTTCCTTATCCTTGCATACTTCCTTCGCTTTAACAACATCCATAGACCAAGTCATACATACTCCTTTATTATTAAAACTCTTAATGTTTCTCTTTTTAACACATTGGTCTACCCCATATAGCCACGTTTTGCATGAAAATACAATATTTATTTTTTAAATGTTTCCACCTAAGTATTTTTAATCCTCAATTTGGCCATTATTCATAAGAATTTGACACGCATAGTTTAAAGGAACTATCGATGAACAGTGAGTTTGGTTCATGTCAGTCCACATTTATTATTTTATGAAATACTTATATTTTAAAATTTCAAAATAAATATATTTATTATCTGTTGGTCAGTCGACACTACAGAATGCTAGCCTTGATAAATGTAATTAAACTTTTCATACAAATTATATAACGCAACGCAACCGAACACAAACCAAACATTTTTTTCTTTTAAATTTTAAGACACATGTAGACAAAATATTATGGTTCAAAGGAAGATCAAAACGAAATTCTAAGGATTATATGAGTTTCTATGTGTGTTATGAGTTTGATCGAGAAACGCCTATTAATAATAATTTAAAAAAAGCAACCTAATTATTCTAGTCACTACTCTATCGTTATATAGTAAAATATTTTAGATTAGTTTCCCTAGAATGGTTTTAATATTTAGTAACTAGAATAATATCCCATTAACTTTATTCAGTGAAGCTAATAGAATTGTAATACTTTTATAGTTCAATAGCTCACCTTGAATTACAGTATTTATTTATTTTTCGAACCCTCTAAATGATATTAGAGATTAACGATTTTATTTTGTTACGCAACATGTAATAACTTCGTTTTGATTTATACAACCCAGGTAATGTCAGAAAAATTATGTACTTATATGTATTAATATAAAATCACCTCATTTATTAATTGTATAATATTATATTTTACATTTAATTTGCGTATAACCCGAATGGGTAGTAAGACGTGGTGCTAATAATAATAATAATAATAATAATATATTTAATTAGCTAATTTATTTTTAAATATTGGTAACTTGTAAATAAATGTACACCTGTATACAATTTTAAGGATCACTTCAAACATCGAAAATAATAAACATATATAGCTTTAAACTTTATTTTTCTTGATGTTTGAATGAATTAGAAATGTTGAAAACAGTGCTGGAGGCCTTCTGCACTAGGGCAGAGACAAATAATATAACCAGACACTCAACCTCCAGGTTAAAATGGTTGAATGAACTGGGAATGTTGACAACAGTGCTAGAGGCCTTCTGCACTAGGACAGAGACAAATAATATAACCAGACACTCAACCTCCAGGTTAAAATGGTTGAATGAACTGGGAATGTTGACAACAGTGCTGGAGGCCTTCTGCACTAGGGCACAGACAAATAATATAACCAGACACTCAACCTCCAGATTAAAATGGTTGAATGAACTGGGAATGTTGAAAACAGTGCTGGAGGCCTTCTGCACTAGGGCAGAGACAAATAATATAACCAGACACTCAACCTCCAGATTAAAATGGTTGAATGAACTGGGAATGTTGACAACAGTGCTAGAGGCCTTCTGCACTAGGGCAGAGACAAATAATATAACCAGACACTCAACCTCCAGGTTAAAATGGTTACGCTCCTTTTGTCAGATTGAGTCCTTCAACACTAGGATCACTGCGGTTAGTCCTATTATAACCCAGCAGTGATGTTAGCGAAGCCCAGTGTTGAAAGACTCAAGCTGGCAAAAGGAGCGCAGCTAAACCCCCGTAAGGTTGAGAGTATGTTTCTATTATGGGTTTGTGCATTAGGGTTACCAATAATAGTTTTTAAATAAGTTGATATTTAAAAATCATTGTGCCAGTGTTTTCAAAGCGCTGCTATAAAGATACAAGTGATTCCTCGAAACTTTTTTATTTAATTTCAAATGTAAGTCAAGATGTATGATAGAAAATTGCATTACATATTTTCTATTATTTTAGATCAATGTGAGAAGTGTTTAACGTTAATATTTTGATAAATTTGAAAGTATATAACTTTAGTTAGGGAGAATACAAAATTATATGTATAAAATATACTTTGTTTGGGAGTCATAACACAAAAAGTTTTAGTCTCTTACAAAGGCACGTTAAGTTGCATATAATGAACATATTTTGAGGCAAAAATTAAATTAAAAGCATTATTGTTTCTTGAAAATAAAAGGTGTAATGTTGTAAAAAATAAAAATTGGAAATATAGGAGGTTCCAAAACCTGGTGTGTTCAAGATGACATTTCGACTTATCTTCAACATTATTCTTAACGAAATTACAAATATTGAAATGAACTGAATTTAATAATGCGTCCGTTGGTCAGGGTGTGACTTACCACGTTGTCAGCATTCTTAATAACTGATCCTATGACTGATAGACACAGCGGTCACTACTATGATTAACTGGACATATTATTGATCGTCAAAGCTGGCCCACATCATCACTCTGAATAATTGACCATGTGACTTATCAAATACAGCTGGCTGACATCATCCCTCATAATAACTGGCCATCTGCCTGATCAACACAGTTGGTCCAAATAATCACCCATGATAACTGAACATCTGATTGATCAACACAGCTGACCCAAATAATTACTCATAATAACTGGCAATCTGACTGATCAACACAGTTGACCCACATAATCACTCATAAAAACTGGCTATCTGACTAATAAACACAGATGGACTACGTCATCACTCTGAATAGCCATCTGACTGATAAACACAGTTGGCCCCCATAATCATTCATAATAACTGGCAATCTAGCTGATCAACACAACTGACCCGCATCCTTACTCTGAATGACTGGTTATTTGATTGATCAACACAGCTTTTATACGTCACATATCTGATGAATTGACCATTTGAATGATTGAGGCGGCTGACGCACATTACCACTCTAAATTTCTTACCCTTGGACTGATTAGTAAAGCTGTCACACATCAACACTTTGAATGTCTGTCCCTCTAACTAATTTACACAGCTTCTACGCGTCAACATTTTGAATATCCTACCTTTTTACTGATCGATACAACTGCCACACTTCACCACTCTAAATGAATGGCTTTCTGACTGATCAATACGTCTGACCCTCCAACTAATTTATACATATATAACACACTAACACGCTGATTAATTGTTGGTCTGACTGATCTACACAGCTGTCAGAAATCACACGCTTTGAATGTCTGACCTTCTTATTGATTTAAACAGCTGCCACACGTCACCACTCTACCCCACGTCACCACTATGACCTTCCGACTGATCGATACAGCTGCCACACATCACCACTCCAAGTGTCTGACGCACTAACTTATCGAAACAGCTTCCACGCGTCACTACACTGACTATCTGACCCTTTGACTGATTGATAGAGCTGCCCCACGCCATTACTTGAATAGCTAACCCACTGATGAACACAGCTGTCACACATCAACACTTTATATGTTTTATCCTCTGACTAATCATCACAGCTGTCAACCGTCACCACTCTGATTGTCTGACCCTTTGACTGAGAGGTATATCATTCCTTAATGGAGTTCTTTCCTCAGACGTCGAGAAGTTACCGGTCGTGCTACCCGTGGCAACGTCACGTGACGCTGCAGCCGTGGATGAAGACATCGTTCCTCGTCCAGGAAACCACTTCTCCCGGGCTCTACGCTCACCAACGATGAAGAACAGAAACAGAACAAAGCCTTGCAGCGTCGCCGTGATGCAGAACAAGTAGGTGAACAGTAAGTTTCTGGCTAGGAAGCCGAACACCCACGTCAGCCCAAACAAGAAGAAGAGGAGGAGCCCCATTATGAGACGACGCATGACCAGACGCTTGCTTGATGGCCCGTGTTTCCTCAAAGTTCCTTTGGCGCAGCAATCAAAAATATTGGCTAGAATTGCCACGAACACTACCAAATTGACTGCCACCACCAACACTATTGGGCCCAGAACGGTCCAGTAGAAACTGGCCCCAATGGGGAAACAAAAGTTTCTCTCCTCACTGAAACCTATCTCCTTGGTGTAGAGGTGGGGATCAATACACAGAACTACGACCAGGGGGAACGCTGGGATGCCCCACGCGATAACTGACGCCTTAAGGAGGAGATGTGGCGTGTGTTGCACCCCAACTATCCTGACTAGACGTATATATTGCAGACCAGCACATATCAACATCCAGCAGAAGGATGCCAGCATGGAGTAGTGAAGCATGGCACCAACAATTATGCAAGTCATCGATCCAATGTCTCCAGCGACCCCAAAAGCCACAACTAGAAACATCGCCATGTTAAGGGTGACTGCCGTGGACAAGCTTAGAAGCAGTTGATTGCCTAACTGCTCCCTCCATTGTGGGAAGATTAAGGATGTGGCGGCAATCCCGAGGAACCCAAGGATAGAGAGCGTACACCCCACGGCTGATATGACATCTAGGGCGATCTGGTGAGCCTCACTAAGCTGGTAGTTACGTCCAGTGATGATCTCTGCGAAATGAGTGAGATGGTTGCACCTACAAACATCGAGGCCCTCCGAGGTGGCATTAAGCATCTCGCACCCGTCCGTTGACCACCTACCCCCGTAACCAGAGGTCTTGAACTCCCAGTACGCGCAAAGCTTGAGAGAACCATTGTCCATCAGGTTATCGAATGGTTTGAACTTAATCTCCACGTACTGGTTTGAGTCCCAGTCGGAGCTGTCATGAGTTGGATCGAGGTTTATGCTAACCACCCGGCTATTTACAGTGACGTCACCCTCTAACGAGCCGTTGGCGTGACCGTCTTCTTCAAACGCCATTCCATCACTGAACACTGCCACAGAAAGCCTCAATCTATGCTTCAGCTCCGGTAGAACGATCTCAACGTCGATGCTCCTCCCGTGTGTGATGTGACTTTTCATGGGCACCATTGGCATGACCGGTATCATCTCCCCACTGATGTTGTCGTCACTCTGTGAAGGGTTTCTATCTGTGAGGATAAGACCAACCATTTCACCAACGTTGAGGTCGGATATGAACACTGCCAGCTTGTCCCTCACCAGGGTGAAGGTCTCGTTCTCCAGAACTACCCTGTTCATTATGTTCTCCATGTCACGCAGCACATTTCTAGAGTCACTGGCCCTGGTTTCCACCAGAACCTTGAAGTCCTCGTCAAGCAAACCATTAAGGATGCCCACAGCCTCGGTGAGGTTAGACATGGTCACCTGACCCTCTTGGGATAGTTCATGCAAAGTATCGGCTGCTCTTAAAATCTCCGTCGTGTTATAATTTATGGAAGTAGGGGAGAGATTTTTTGGTGTTGGGGAAGGGATGAGAATTGTACTGGTGAAAAATAGGTCTTCACTGCTGTGCGGTATGTACAACGTGGAGGTGGTGGGGTGAAGTTCTGTGGGGATTTTTGAAGGCTCCTTGGTCTCAACCCCATCCCCAGAATATGTTAGAGCTTCCAACTCCGTCGGGTTTCCTTCCATATCATAGAAAGTATCACCAACACTCGTCACGGTTATCATTGTTGAGCTGGTCTGGACGGTGGTTGTACTGGAGGTAAGAGATCTGTCGGTGCCCAACATGCTAGTGCCGGGATTTTGAAGGATAGATTCGATGGTTTCTTCATTACCCCAATAAGAGCCGATACTGAAATCTCCTTCACATTTCCTGGTGACATGTCCACCCCCAGGTGTAGGCAACTCAACCACAACACCTGAAACGAATAATCATAAAAAAATACAGGTAAGCTGTGCACATGGTGATTAATCCTAATACTGACCCGGGAGATCTGATTTTGTTCCCACCCTTCTGAAATTTGGGTAGCTTTTAAACAAAGTGGTTTCACATTCTCTTTCCAGGGGACTATTGGTGTTATTATTAAAGCATGTTCCTTCTATTCTTAGTCATGTGTTAGAAAGTTGTTATTAACAGCCAGAACTAATAATAATTACCAATTCCACTCTTCACCTAGTCTCCTTTAGCAAAATATCTGAGTCACTGAAACCCAATTCCAAAAACATTAACTGAATTCATCATGTTCTCTTAGATTAGTTAGTCCTAGTCAGTGATGGCTAATATTAGCTCTGGATCTCCTGCTGTGCGCGTTGTATAATAATACCTGTAGGCGTGGCTGGCCAGCTGTGATTGGTGACCTCCTCATCACACGACTGAGTGTTTCTCACGTAGACCACTTTGAACTTGAAGGCGTCGATGCTTGTCTCAGCACCAATGACAATATCCATAGCCTTGGGTGCGGTCACGTGAATCAGAACGTGGGAACAGTCACTAGAGAAACGTTCCAACTTTGCACCAGTGCTTCCAGGTGCGAGCGCTTTTGCCAACTTGTCCGCAAACGCCTTCTCGCCTATCAGATGTAGTTGCATGATAGATTTTCTCCGTGTCAGGTTTATCCCACTCCTGAGAAGGTGCTGAAGTTTCTTGAGTTCTCTGAACACCTTGAACTTCATGCACAAGCTATCTTTATTTGAGTCCACAAATTCTAAAAGAACAGCTATGATGTTAACCCCTGGTACCAGCAGTTTCCCCGTGATGATTGGCTCCGTTGTGAAGAGGTCGTGCCCAACGCACCAGTAGTGGCCGTTCCCGACGGGTGAGATGAAGTAGTGTGATCTTGAAGATTGCGTCCCCTTCAAAATTACCTCAGTGGGGTAGAACGTCTCCGCATCCGTAAAGCAACGGATTCTTGGGACAGACCTGGACGTGAGCCTGTCAACGGACCAGCGCCAATCAGTGGACTCCATAAGAGACTCCGGGTTCTCGACAAGAAGGAGGAGATCTGAGCTTTGTCTGGGGAGCAATAACAACAAGGATAACACATCAGTGCCCTCTTGTTTGGTTGTAGTTGGAGGTTCAGACCATGGCCGGATGTACTAAGGTGAGTTTCCTAAATGGTTTCCCACTCCCTCTACATGAGTTATAGTACATTTACCCTAATCCATTCCACCCTCACTTATATTCCCATTAGAGTAAATATATGGATAGCCAAAGTAGTTGGATAGTGCATTAAAATTATTATTTTTTAAGTTTAATTAGTGACCCTACTGGGGTCATAGGGCAGAAAAATACCCAAATGTGAGCTGAAGCCGAGGGACAAGGACCTCTGGTAATGGCATTTCACAAGCCAGACATCTGAAGACATCATCCAGTCCAGTTAGACGCCATTGAGTGCCACCATGTTCTAGATACTGCCCTCTGCTGTACATGGACACTGCCCCTACCAAGCTCTCTTCTCCTGCAGCCATCCTATCCTGATTTCTCCTATACACGGCCTCCACCTGGAAACCGGAATCATAAGCTGAAAGTATTTAATTGACTAGGATCACAAGATTAAAATATTTCAGTAGTAATATTCACAAGCTAAAAGAGTTTAAGTGGCCAAAAGCTTAAGTTGGGAGTATTTCAATGGCAAGAACCACAATATTAAAGTGTTATAATAGTTAGAGTCCCAACTTGAAATGATAAGTGTCTAAAATAATAGTTGGAAGTTTTTCAAATCCCCAATTTCACAATAATAAAGTGTTCCGTTGGTTAGCTTTCCAAACTGAAATAATTTGAGTGTCTAAAATTATAAGTTGGAAGTGTTTCAGTGGCCAAGCCCAATTTCATAATATTAAAGTGTTCAATTGGTTAGCTTCCCAAACTGAAATAATTTAACTGTCTAAAATAATAGGTTGGAAGTGTTTCAGTGGCCATATTCACAATATTAAAGTTTTCCAATAGTTAGCCTCTCAAGTTGAAATAGTTTATGTGTATTAAATAATAACTTGGAAGTGTTTCAGTGGCCAAGATCACAATCTTAAAGTGTTCTAATGGTTAAACTTTCAATCTGAAAGAGTTTCAGGGGTTAATGAATAAAGTATTTTAATGGCCTGAAACAGAATTTGAAAATGTTCCAATGATTAACTTCCCAATATGAAAAAGTTGTACTTGTAAAAGCATAAGTTGGAAGTGTTTCATTGGCCAGGATCACAATCTGCAAGTGTTTCAATGGCCATATGCATAATCTGATAGAGTTTCAGTAGCTAAAAGCATTAGCTGGAAGTGTTTATGCGGCCAGGATCAAAAGCAAAGTTAGCTCTCTCACAAGACAACTAGCTACAGCATTGGTTAAAAAAGATGATTGAATAGCCTACAATTGTCATGGTTTGTGATTGGAGCCATGCATTAGTAAGTAAATAGAAAGAAAAAATAGAAGTTGTCAATATATGTTTATTACCTCAAGAGCCTCTGTTTATTAGGACCCTAGCACTGTGTCAGAGGATGGGAATGTATGGAAAATGCGCTGGGCATTCAGAAAAATTCCTCAGACTCATCCTGTCTGGTATGATGGTGACGAGAGTGGTTGGAGCTCTAACCTTTGGCGTATAAACTGAGTTATTTTTTCTAAATAGTTTCCCACTCTCGCTTCACATACATTCGGGTATACGTTCTTTAAATTCTCCCAGCCATACCTCATTAGTATATTATAAATATACGGACATTACTTATAGTAATACAGACTTGAGTAAACTTACAAGTTGTTGAGGACCATACTGTTCAGTTCCATTGACCCACAAGTAGAGACCATCCTCTTCTGTGCTCTCAAGAGACCTCTGGATGCCAAGAGGGCATTGGACGTCCATTGTCTCCCCTCCACTCAGATACAGGCCCGGAAAGGCCCTTTGGACTATATGGGTGCCAGCTCCCATGCCCTGACACTCCTCCGCCGCGAATCCCCAGCTCCACTTTGGTGTATCCAATACGGTCACATTCAAGCAGTAAGGTCCAACCCTCGGAGCTACTTTGAAATTTGGAGGGCAGACCCCTTGCTCCATCCTGGGGACATCGAACTGGGAGAGACAAACGGCGGGGAAATATCCCTCTTCCTCGGTCATCGGGCTGCATCTTTCCTTGTGGTGTGTCATCGTGGATACGTCTAAGATGACGCAAGTCTTACCCTTCGAGGGAAAGGTGGCGTCTTGTGAGAAGTTTAATCCGAACACAGGAGAGTTGTACAGCTCGTTACCTGGGTAGGAATAGTGATAGAATCCTCCTTCATAGAGTAGTTCAGCTTCCAGCCAAACCTGGTTGATGTCCATCTCAATTAGTTTCTGTACGACGTCGTGGAAGAGAGGAGCGTCGTTGTCTTTGAGCTGCCAGAGGGTGAGGCTGTAACGATCGTGCTGATGGTAACAGGTTCTGATGGCTTCATCTTGAGGTCCAGGAGGAGTCACGTGGAAGCAAAGGCCTGATGAGGCTACGGTGAAGTTCCTGTTTGGGCAATTGGGTGATGTCAGAGCACTGCACATCTTGAGCAGGGCCAGTGATTGGACGAAGAGGAATACGTTGAGCTTCATGCTGCTAGATAGGGGCTAAAACAGTACACAACTTACAAACAGTATTATATTAAGAAAGTAACGCAACACTACCTAACCAATCTTTGTGCCAAGAAATGTACTGTACAAGATTGTTTGAAAAAAAGTACCAGTTTAATCCCACCTTTAAGTAGGGCAAATCCTGTCACTAGCACTGTACTACATGACTATAGGGCAAATCCATGCATAACAAAATCACGCAGGAGCCTGGACTTGGACCAATTGTAGTAGTTTAAATTTGTTAGATCAGCGCTGCGTCGCCAAGGAGCTCAATATTCCCTTCTTTTATCAATATTGTAGTTTTTATACATCTAACATTTTCTTAGTAAAAATATTTTATCAGTATTCAATGTACGATCATGTTTAAAGTTATTTTGTAAGCCTATGTCTTTAAAAAATCTCATGCTTAGTATCCTAATAATACATTTATTTTGACTGATTGGTTTGAATTTATAAAGGCAGACAAACAAATGATTATAATCTCCAAGCCTCCAAATGTAATTAGCTAATAAATGCCAATGTATTTTATTTGTCTTTGATCCACAGCATTTCTACTCTTCCATTTTAATTGATGTATTACCTGTATCCCCCTCTATCCCAATGATCTACTATCTGTTTCTCCCTCCTGCTCATTGAACTACTACTTGTTCATGTAACATTAGCGTGGACTGCTAATATGACAATGTTACTACCCACCCCGGAACAAGCTAATATTAATAGACATCCTGCAATAGAAATACCAATATAACCTGCCAGCTTTAAAATATTATCCCAAATATTCTTATACTCATAGACATCCAGCATTATTAAACATCACTATCCTACTATGTCAATTATAGGTCTCTACTGACGCGTATATCTTCCTGAAGTAGACCGACGTGCAAGTCCAGCCTGCTCACCATGAATGCTAGCATGAAGAGAAATCCAAAACACGATACAATTGTGTGGCACCCTGATGTTCTAACGGAGAAAGCCAGCAATGCTCTGATTGGCCAGTACTGTACTATTGGAATACCACTCATATGTTGGACACCTGGGTTGGCGTACGTGACCTAACAAGCATAGCTCTACACCTGCTCGTCTTGTGAGTCAAAAGCAGCGGCAGATGATCAAGACAACAAGAACCTAGCCTACGTGATTAATACAACGAAGCTTTTCCACCATATGTTTTCAGATGACGTAATAACAATGGAGAACTCCCACCTTCCCACCCTGCAACTAGACCTATATAACGAGGGACCACAGACAATATTGAATACTATTAAGTTGGCCACTTCCACGAGAAATCCTGTTCAGGTCTAGGACGTTATCTAGCCAGGATGGCTTATAATATCTTTGTTTAAATCTATAAAATATAAATAGTTGTGATGGGTTTGATTTTCTTGTAGACTTTGGTTTAGTTTGTTATGGAAATCTGTCAGTGTAGACATCGGTAATGTTTTGCTAAAAAAAATTATTTTTAAACGTAAATTCTGTAATGGAGCGCGTAATGCTTCCTGTTGCCGCTTGGGCACTAGTATCGTATTTTCTTGGTTTAAAGAGAGCCACATTATTTAGTTATTTTTGTATGTCTTGCAATATTTAGGTGGAATATTAAATTTTTGCTTTTGGGGTTATCAGTAATTTAAATTCTTTAAATTGATAATGTTTCTCTGGTTGGTTATTTTGAAGACTTCTTTTCTTTGAAGTTAATGTTAAAGTAACTTATTTTTGTTGATTAATATGGTTTTGACTTTAATATTTGCTTATTAATTTATGAAAAATTACAAGTTCTGTAACGTAACTTTTTCTAATTTTAATATTAAATATTTAAATGTGTGAATTTTGTTTAATTCTTTAAAAGTGACGAGGTTAATTGTCCCGCGAAGGTTTGAGTTTAGTCGGGAAGTCAAACCTTTGTGCTTTAAAGTAAATATCTGGCGCGAGATTTAAATATATCCCATAAATTTAAAGCTGTTTTGTCTGTATTTACTGGTGTGCATCTGACGCGTTGCGAACCATTTAAAAGAAGCTCATTAAGCTTTTTATGATCTTGTAAAATTTTAAGTAACTTTATTTAAATATCTGGTGCGATATTTAAATTTAAATCTATTCCCTAAATTTAAAACGGTTTAGCCTATTCACTAGTGTGAATCTGACGTGTTGTAAACATTTTAAAAGAGGCTCATTTTGCTCTTTGCGTAATATTTAGTAATTTAAACTTTTGATCCTTTTGATTTTATTTGATCTTAATTCACTGTGGTGAATTAGAAGCTTGTATATGATTTAAAAAGTTTCTTTAAATAATAGCAACTATTTTGTTCATCTCATTGGTCTCTTTTAGACAAATTTATATTATGTAATTATAAAAACTATTGAATCGAACAGCGCATGTATTAAATTGCTAATATGTATTGGTTTTTCAATACACTTCATTAAGACATATAAGGCCATGCAACCTGTTGTTTTAACACTATTTGTTACTTTGAATAAAATTCAAATATTTCATTAACTTGCAAATGTTCTACTTTTTAATGTATTTAATTATCACTCCCTCTTTTTTTAGTCTATTGTGGCCGTAACTAAATAGAGTGAGAGTGGGCCGGTACATTCGCTTCTCCCTTCTGATTGATCCACAATATGTTTTCTGATCTTTTATTATTGAGCTACTGATTGTTATTTTCTGATTGATCTACTATCTGTTACCCTCTTAATTTCATTGGTCTACCACCTGTTTCCCCCTCCTTCTCATATGTCTACCACCTGTTTCCCATTCCTTCCTTCTTATTGATCGACAACTTGTTTCCTCCTACATTGCATTGGCCCACAACCTGTTTCCCCTGTTCCTGTTCTTACTTCGCTCTTATTCATCTACTACCTATTTCCCCCCTCCATCGCAGTGGTCCAGTATTTGTTTCACCCACTTTCCTCCCCTCTCATTGAACTACTACCTGTTTACCCCCTCATCACATTGGTCTACTTCCTAATTATTCTTCCTTCCTCCATCTCATTGATCTTAAACATTCTCCCCATCTCATCCTGCCGATATTCCCAGCCGACACTAAATAAGTGCAGCCATCACTGACCTTGAGAGATACGGGTGTTTCATTGTATTGCGAGTGTGTCATAAATTACCCAGGTAGGTTCTGTGGTTGCAACCACGTCATTCTCACACACTCCCTGTTAATAGAGGTATGCGCAGCTAGGTTTAATGCGCTACACAATACATAAACGTATAGTCACATTTGGAAAATTAGAAGAAAAATAACTAATCTAGTATTTATCAGTTTCGCGCAGTTGTATTATCACTTTGATAAGTGAAATCGATTTACATAGCTTGTAAAAGTTACAAAAGTATTTGTCATTTCAATGTTTTTTTTAGCCCTCATAAGAGTTAAATCTATCACGAATAAACGATAATAGTAATTGAAATATGAGTTGCTGTTGGACGTTGTTCTTTATAATTGATAACACAACATTATTGTTAATTCTAGATTAATTAAAAACATACTCTTTGTTAGATATAAACTTAAAGGCGGAACATTATATAATATATGTTATACCTTAATATGACATTTTCTTTAACTTTACTTTGATATAATACTCTTTTTTCATTTTTTCCAAAGAAACGGGATTTTATCAACAGCTTCAATTAATTATGTCCACACTGTTTTTTTTTATCATGATTACTTTAACTTTACTTTAACTAACAAAGAAGAGTAATCTAAGCATAACGACTTGGAAACAATATTAGCCTAAAAATGCAAAACTTACTGCTAGGAACCCTGGCTCTAGCCCAGGTACTAGGGACCCTGACTCTATCTCAGGTGCTAGGGACCCTGGTTCTAGCCCAGGTGCTAGGGATGCTGGTTCTAACCCAGGTGCTAGGGACGCTGGCTCTAGCCCAGGTGCTGGGAACCCTGGTTCTATCCCAGGTACTAGGGACCATGGTGATATCCCAGGTACTAGGGACCATGGTGCTATCTCAGGTGCTAGGAACACTGGTTCTAACCCAGGTGCTAGGGTCCCTGGCTCTAGCACAGGTGCTAGGAACCCTGGCTCTATCTCAGGTGCTAGGGATGCTGGTTCTAACACAGGTGCTAGGGACGCTGGCTCTAGCCCAGGTGCTAGGGACCCTGGTTTTATCCCAGGTGCTAGGGACCCTGGTTCTATCCCAGGTACTAGGTAGCCTGGTTCGAGTCCAGTACTAGGGACACTGGTTATAACCCAGGTGCTAGGGACCCTGGCTCTAGCCCAGGATGCTAGGAACCCTGGTTCTAGCCCAACTGCTAGGGACCCCGGCTATAGCCCAGGTACTAGGGACCCTGGCTCTATCTCAGGTGCTAGGGATGCTGGTTCTAACACAGGTGCTAGGGACGCTGGCTCTAGCCCAGGTGCTAGGAATCCTAGCTCTAACCCAGGTGCTAGGGACCCCGGCTCTAGCCCAGGTGCTAAGAACTCTGTTTCTACCCCAGGTACTAAGGGACCCTGGTTCTAGCCCAGGTGCTAGGGACGCTGGTTCTATCCCAGGTACTAGGTAGCCTGGTTCGAGTCCAGTACTAGGGACACTGGTTATAACCCAGGTGCTAGGGACGCTGGCTATAGCCCAGGTACTAGGGACCCTGGTTCTATCCCAGGTGCTAGGGACCCTGGTTCTAGCCCAGATGCTAGGGACGCTGGCTATAGCCCAGGTACTAGGGACCCTGGCTCTATCCCAGGTGCTAGGGACCCTGGTTTTAGCCCAGATGCTAGGGACCCTGGTTCTAGCCCAGGTGCTAGGGACCTTGGTTCTAACCCAGGTGCTAGGGACCCCGGCTCTATCCCAGGGGCTAGGAACCTGTTTGCGCTAGGGATGCTGGTTCTGTCCCAGGTACTAGTGACCTTGGTTCTATCCAAGGTTCTAGGGACCTCCTTTTACCCATCCCAAGTTTTAGAGACCCTGGTTCTATTCCATATGCTATAAACCCTCTTTCCATCCCAAGTTTTAGGGACGTTGGTTCTATCCCAGGAGCTGGGGAACCTGTTTCCATCCCAAGTTTTAGGGATGCTGGTTCTATCTCAAGTGCTAGGGGTTTTGGTTTCACCTAGGTACTCGCAGATATTGCCCGTGTATGCTTATGTTCCTGTTATCCAGGTAATAAATCCTTAGTGTAAGTGTATTCCGTTTTTAGAAAGTGTTGCTAGTACATGGTTGTGTTTAAAGTATGCACGTTCTTGACAGTAAAACAAACAATCTTACCTCATATTCTATCCCATGCAACCACACACGCCAAACAAAATAAAACCTGATGCGCACGTCACTGCGAAAGAAACTATCCCCCGGAAGTATTCACGAACCGAGGAGACGAATCGACAGAACTTTACACCAAAGTATCCCTCCAAGACTGACGGAATGTCTCGCGGCACGCCACTGCCCGAACCGTCTTGCACCTTATCGCTCGCTGCTTGTTTGTTGAAAGGATCAGGCTCACGGCCTGCTGATAAAAAGTGTCTCTTTGCACTGCTTTGTGAGTCAGCTAGTTACGATTGAATCACGGTAGATTCAAGAACTACTCTGGACCGGACCGGCTGTACGTTGTATTCTTTAAGGGCGCCACCTACTCGAAGGGAAATATTTTAACACTGCGGTATTTCTTATAAGCTTGAAAATCACTAAAAGAATCCCTCAATTATCTTGAAATGTTCTTTTGTGTCCATGGTAAATTTGACTTTGATTGAGGTAGGCTAGATATATATTTTAAAACTATTTAACTTGTTCTTAGAGCTACGACCTTTGGCATGAAATGTCTTGAATATGAACAAATTCCCCTTTCATTAATTTTTAAGATACTAATCAAATTTAAATTTAAAGTCAATATTGAAGAAACATGTTGATACAATTCCTTCCATTTTGGTGTGAATCTTATTTTGAAATGACAAAACACTTTTTAGATCACTTGGGGTTTCTGGACGTCTGGAACGCTTTTGTATGTGACCCCCAAATAATTAATACTAAGAGGCTAGCGTTTTTCCCCGTTATATGTGTCTCCCCCTCCTTTAAATAACGGCTGGATGTATTGAGGATGGTTTTTGCTAAATATTTTCCCTCTTGGCCACTACACACGTGTGGTTATATTTCTTTTAAATTCCACTTCCTTAATCCCTACACCATTAGCGTGATTAAAATTTTAACAACCCGGACGGGTAGTAAGAGACACTGAAGAAAACAACATAGTATTTACGTCTGTCTACTTGTTCTGTGTTCCGGGCAGTAAGCTCACGTTGCTAAGATTGGCTTTTTATTGCCAAATAATTTGTTGCTGTTCTAGGTGGGCTGTTTGAAATTTAGTGTGTACCTTAGAAAATTTACGGAGGATGTTACGAGAGAAATAAACGTGCAATAAAGTCAATATAAAATTGAAGTAAATGTCCGTTGGTCTAAACTTATGCTGAGAATAGTTTATTGCCGGGTTAATAATGTGATCTCAAGTAGGGAGTGGGTTCTTATGAACCAAAAATGTTTAAAACAGGCATTTAAAATATGGACTCTGGGCACCAGAATTGGTACGTAAGGAAAAACAGGCACAAAATAGGCATTTAAAATGGATTTTACTATACCTACGATTTTATTGCCTACATCCAATTCAAATTACTTTTTATTTAGCACCCCGTCGCACTACTCGTACGAGTTGTACGCATATGTTGCACTACTTACGTTCATATATTAGAGGAAGTGTATCTGCACTTGCATGGAGGGAGAGTGAAAAACAATTTAGTAAAAAAAAACACCTTAAGTACACAGGGCTAAGTTTCAAATCTCGATCTGCCCTTCATTATCAGTCCAGTCTACTGCGATAGTGATGGCTTAACCTATCCGACCACCGAAGCGGGTCATACTGTTAATCATTAGATAAGTTTCCAGATTTTCAGTAGTGAAATGGGCTTTATTTTCAGATGGAATGTTTTTTGTATTTGGAAAAACCGAGCTTTACTTCACACGATTCTATGGGACAAAATTTCAAATTTGCCGTTTCCGAAGAAGTATCACTTTTCTCTTGCAACGACATGCTATTTACTCCCAAAATGTCTGCTACTGCTCCCATCCCATCATCCCCCCCAAGATGTCTGCTACTGCTCCCATTGACCTCCCAAGATGTCTACCACTGCTCCCATTTTCCTCCCAAGATGTCTGCTACTGCTTTAATTGTCCTCCACCCAATTTGAAGATATTTAACAAATATCGATTTTCAAACCATCTCCAAACAAGATTATGCCACAATTTACCATTTCTAAGAAACTGTACTCTCTTTAAGCAGAAACTATTATTGAAAAGAAAGCGGCCAAAGCCGCAAAGGCGATTATTCATAAAATAGGCAAAAAAAACAACAGAATAGGCATTTATAGGTACTATAAAATTAACACATTGTACTCGTAATAACATGAAATGTATACATATCCCAATTGTCCACATTTTATGGTATAGAAAAATAAAAAGCAAATAGGCAAAATCCGGTCCCTAGACTAATAGGACTTACCTCAAATACGTGATTGAAATTATGTTCAAATATTTTAGTAACATCAAATAATTATGTAATATTAGTTGCCTCAATCACTTGTTTAAAATTATCCTAGCATGTTTAAAAAAAAACACACCATACAACTGTGTAAGAATACTTTCCACAATTTGGTTGAAATGAGATTAGCATATTTAAACGTGTACCAACCAATTTCCAGCCTTGATAGAATCGTAAACTACCTAAAAACCATGTGCTCTTAAATTAAACTAAAATATATTTTAGTGGCTTTCTGTATATTTACCATAACTAGCTTTGATAAATAATTAAAACATTTAACCTGGCACTAAGGCGAGCTAACTTAAATAATAACTAAGTGACGCTGTTGAAATAATACCCTCTTAATTAATAATATATTTTGTGTTGCAACTTCATACATGAATGAGTTTGGTTGGAAATGCTGACGTTTGATAGATGTGTCATGTCCCTTGAAACTTGCAGTACCATCGTCATCAGAAAAAAAAACCTGTTGTGCTGAAGAATATCCGGGTCAGTCAAACAATACTGACACAATAGTCTACAAGACAAGTCTGAAACTGGCACAATAGTCTAAAATACAAGTCTGAAACTGATAGAATAGTCTATAAGTAGAGTTTAAAATCGACTCAATAGTATTCATGATGATTATAAAACGATATAATAATTTATAAGAAAAGTTTAAAACTGACACAATAATCTACAAGACAGACTGGAAACTGACACATTTGTCTATAATGTTTGAAACTGATTAAATATTATACCACACAAATTTGAAACTGACTTCAAATATATTGTCTCATACAATAAGATAAGTATAATAAACAAATATTATATTTTCATTTTGCACCACTTATTACCACCCACGCGGGTTATTCACATATTAATTATTACATTAGTGGTGTAGGTATTACGAAGGTAGAATTCAGAAAAAGTTTACCATAATTTTTGCTGCGGGAGAGTGAGACACCATTGGGGTTAGGGGTGAAACTCCTTCTCTTCACTCGATCATCATTCGAACTCTTTCCCCGTCATCGGCAATCCAGTTTGTTGCAAGAGTGACGGATCCCACGAATAGCTTGAATGATCCATTTATTAATAAAATTCTAATAGATAAAATTGCATTGATGTTTTAATTACTTATGTATAGTAAGAATTAATTTTATTTCTTACCTTAAATATCACAAATAAATCTTGACAAATATTAATAAAGCCACGTTCAAACAATCACACAATCAAATACATTTAATATAATTATTATTAAAACATGTATACATTATTATTTACAACAGTTTTATAATATTTAGGTATCCAAGCGAAACAAAACCTTAGGAATTTTCGATCCTAGATGAGCTCGGACATGTTCAAGATCGTTGACTGACCAGCTTTAAAATATTTTGGTTCAAATAGCAACTATAAAATGTTATCTGGATGTGGATCATTGAATGTAGTTTTGATGTTTACGATTAAACAAAAGATAATTTATAATATCCCTCCTTGTGTGTATTGAGATATACAATTTAGAACAGGGAAATAAATCAAATAGATTTAAATTAGTCGGTAAGGAGCACGGGTATCGTCAGTGGTGCACCTAGGCATTTATATTTTTGGGAGGAAGGGTGAGATGCAATCAATGAATCTCAACTTAATTCAAATTGAGAAGATTTTTGGGTTTAATTCTGATGTGTATAACGTAATACCTTTTGAACAATCGACTTATCTTCAACTCTATATTGTAGTTTTACTTCACATTTTAAACTAAAAGTATACACTTTCTTTTAGGAGGAGGGTAAGAGGATAATTAACTCTACATTGCATACACTGACGTGTAACAAACACTTGATATAAAATTCTTTTTTCATTTTCCCCAAAGAAACGGGATTTTATCAACAGCTTCAATTAATTATGTCTACACTGTTTTTTATCGTGATTAAAAATTACTATTTTACTATCGTCTAACATGAAAATACATTAAATTCCTATATTGACTTTCTCTCTTTATCTTCAAATATTGTTCAGAAAGACGAGTGCATTACTTGCACTGACGACCTCCCAGTGGGGGGTTGGCTCTGAGCTACTAGTAGTATATATGCTGTAAGGCTATTGTCCATAAATGACCCGGAACGGGGCTCAATTAGGAAATTTTTGGAGAGCCTTTGTTTTGATAAAAATAACAGACATTATAAATTGTATTGGGTAAAAGTTCATATAATTTCATTTTGACTAGCTATTGACACGCATTCTTCTACTTCCTCTATTAGAACCCATGTCACACCCAATAATAAGCCCACAGTTTCAATATAACATCCCTTGTTGGGACATACGAGGAAGGTCCTGAGTATTACCGTGAGAGTAAGAGACACAGTATAACGTTACACTACCCATACACGATGTGAGTGTACCTTCACCTTGAGATGGCCTACTCCTCCTGTGTATGGATGTACCTCCTGAGAGATACCTCCTCCTGTAGAGGCACTCTCTCCGAGGATTGGATGGTCAGACCAGTGGTTGCCGTTGAGCCCGTGTGCCTCTGGTCCAATGACCTAGACACCCTCCTGCTCCACCTGTTCCTACTGGCCGGTGATCCCACCACGAAAAACAAGAACAATATCAGGCCCTGGAGGGTCGCCGTGGCGCAAAACAGGTAGGCAAAAACCACCGTCAGGCTTGCAAAGAACCCAAACAGCCATGTCAGTCCAAATAGGAAGAACAAGAGTACGCCCATTAGGGCTCGACGCGCAAGGAATTGACGCCTGGACACAACATGGGACCTGAGGTCGCTCCTGCACCGGGAGATGTTGGCGAGGATAGCGGCGAACACGAAGAGATTGACCACCACAACAAGAGCCACAGGAGTCAACACCGCTGCGTAGAAAGGGAGGCCAATGGGGAAACAGAAGTCCCGTTCCATTCCGCCCTCAGTCTTGGTGGTGTAGAGATAAGGGTTCAGGGAGACCAGAATAAGGATAGGGATTGTAGGCGTACCCCACGCAAAGAGGGAGGTCTTCATCAGAAGATGGGAGGTATATGGAGTGCCAACGACCCGGACTAGACGCCTGTATTGGAGACAAGCTGACACCAGCATCCAGCAGAACGAGGCCATCAAGGAGTAGTGGAGTGTTACGCCAACAGTGACGCATGGGATGCCCTCAGTAGCAAATCCGGCGGCCACCACAAGGAACGTAGCCATATTGAGTGCGACAGCCGTGGACAAGCTGATGAGAATCTGGTTGCCTAACTGCCTCCTCCAGTGGGGAAATACGGTGGCCGTGACGGCGATGCCTAAGAAACCGAAGAGGCTTAGTGCGCATCCTACGGCTGAGATTATGTCCAAGGCGGTTTGTTGGTTCTTGTCAATCGTGGTACCACCGGTAAGGATCTCCGCGAAATGGGTCAGATGATGGCAGCGACAAACGTCAAGACCAGTGCTTGTTTTCGCTAGGGAATCACACCCGTCCGTGGACCAGAATCCTCGATATCCAGAACTGAACTCCCAAAAGGCGCATTGTTTATGCGCGGTAGAAGTGTTGAGTGGTTTGAATATCACGTCGATGAAATCTTCTGATCCTAAGTCCACGGAACCCTCTCCATAATTCAAGGCCACGCTGATAACTCTGCTATTCACGGTCATTTTATTCTGGATTTTTTCTGAAGAAAGGATAAACGCCTCGTCATCATCGAAGATGGCAACGGACAATCGAGGGTTGCGTTTGTAAACTGATTGTGGGAGGATAACTGCGACATTTATATCTTGTGAGCTCGCTAAGATACTCTGAGACTGATCATATCTGACTGGCTCAAGAGTTCTTTCATCGCTTCCAGATCCACTTCTCATCCCGAGCTGGGGGCTCGATGAAAGAGTGACGCCCACTACAGGGTTACCGGATGATGCATCGCTTCTAGAGACAAAAACAGCAACTTTCGGTTTCACGACTTTAACGAACTCACTCTCCTCTAGTTCTACCTTGCCTAAGAGGATATCGAGATCTTGCAGGACGTTGGGGGCCTCTAGGCGGGAATCAGAAAGAGCCCTTACGCCACTCCCGAGGACCTCATTAAAAACGTCGAGAGCGTTGTGCAAACCCGAGACGTTCACCGGAGACCTCGCCATAAGATGGAAATTATTGGCTGCCACGAAGACGCTGAACTGCCTAAGACCCATGGAATCCCTCCCGACGTCTTCAGTAGTCACCTCTTTGGTGTCGTCACGGTCCTTATCATGTGTACTATTTCTTTGACCACAGGGAGAACCCAAGTCCTCGTCCCAGCTGTCCGGGATAGTCCAAAAGGCTCCTTCGTTGAAATCTCCGCCACAGACTCTCACAGAATCAACACAGTCCAGTCCCAGGACAACACGTTCCTCTGGTAAAAAAAAAACTATGTTACGAATTTAAATTTTACTTTTTATAGGGAAGAAAGGAGGGCTGTGCCCCTAATATTATTTTTGAAGACAGCGTTTATGATTACTGCAAATATTTCCTATTATTATATTATGAAAACTAACAACTTAACTGGAAATTTATTTAAAAAAATACTTGGGTACAATTTATTATTTTTACAAAGGCCTATATATTATTGTTACTTTAACTCCAAGGTTGGTAATGGCTTCCTTTAATGTTTTCTCACTAACGTAAAGATGGAATGGTCAAACTACAGCAATTAATTACTTGTGGAAAACCACCCATAATGCAACCGGCCCAAAACTCCATAGGCATATTTAAAATTATTTTGAAAATGTCTTGTTTACTTTTTCTGGATTATATATTATTACAAACCTATTTCTGTTAAGCAGTCTAAAGTAGAACATAGTTTTCCAAATAGGGTGTAGCCAGGGTTCATAGCACCTTGGGTGGACTAGTATTTCTAACCCTTAGGATAGAGACCGGGTCCCTAGACCCTGTATCAGAGCAAGGGTTCTAGCCCCTTGGATAGATTGGAATCCCTAGACCTTGGGATGTAGCTCAGGGATCAGCTGTATTCACCTATTGGGGTCCGTGGCCAATGTCGTTCCTCTCCGCTAGTCTCATATTCTTCAGGACAGAAATCTCTCTCACGCACGTACAGGACTTGATAAAAGTCATCGTCGAAGATCAAATTCCTCTCTATTAGGAGGTGCTCAGTGTGTGCAGTGAGGTGCAGTAATATCCTCTTCCCATCATCGTACAACCTCTTCAGCCGGCTCGTCGCAATACCACCTCCAAGACGCTGCCCCAGATGGTAGATCCAAGAAGTGATGACGAGCTTCAGTTTCAGATTCATCTCCGATATGTGATACTCTTTGTCATTCCGTGTTTGGGTGAACACATCGCTGACCATAGTTGCGTTGGTCTCAATCATCAGCGCCCAAGTCATGGCTCCACTGCTAATTCGTCTAACCAGGAGCTTGTTGGACACCAAGGTCCTCAAAGTGAACAAGTCCCGCCCCAAGCACCAGTAGTATCCATCCTCAGTCGTCAGCACCTCGTACTCCCCTTCCCCAACCTTCCGGAGGTCCAATGAGACGGGGTAGAACGTCATCGAGTCGGTGAAGCATTGGATGTCCGGATCATCTGAGACTGTCGACGATGATGACAGCATCCGGTGGTTCACAACCTGCAGATGGAGGTTCTTGGAGTAGGTTTGGAGACTGAAAGAAATACGTTGAACACTTTCCTAGCTTAGATTGCTGAATGCTAACTTCTGATCGTCTTTGTACAAACAAAATGACAAAACGCAATAATGTAAAAAAATACACCAATAACTGTAAATAATTAAAAAGCTTTTTTCTCAATACATCTAATCTAGGGAATTTGAAAGAGACCAGACTTTTAGGGTACTTGATTTGCAAAACATTTGCTTGTAGTTTACAAGGGTTCGTGATCCTATGAGGAGGGGGTTCTTCGTATTATCTTCATAGGGGCTGACTCATATTCTCTCTAAGGTAGTGCTAATTCACTTTTAATAGGTTATCCTCTTTAACCCTACCTGATGGACTAGACCATAAAACCCTTATAAATAAAATAATGTATGATTAGGCAGACGTTCAAACAACTGAGCTTATGTGTGAAAATGATTTGTTATCAAATTATGACTAAACTCTCCTTTTTCGGGACGTTGGTATATTTCTGTAATCAAAACAATGACCAGGATAAATTTATGGTTGAAGAGCATCACCTGTGTTCCAGAACCAGATGTGTCTCTACCCTTGCAATATTCCACGTTACATCACTGCTAGTATTTAACCTGCATTCCAGAATCATCTGTCTCTCTACTCTCGCAATATTCTACGTTCCACCACTAATAGTATTTAACCTGTGTTTCAGGATTAGCTATCTTTCTACCTTTGCAATATTCTACGTTCCACCACTGCTAGTATCTAACCTGTGTTCCAGGATCAGCTGTGGAGGTCCCACGTCAGGAAGAGGTAGCTCACAGGCGAGACATGTGAACTTGTAGTCCTTATCCACCAGATAAAGTTCAGGACTTGGTCCAGGACGAGTGGCTCCCAGTGTGTCCTTGAAGGAGGAACCCGAGGTGTTCAACCTTCTCAGGCTTGCAGCATCCACCTAAAGTAAGACAGACGCACTGAGTAACCGCTGTGTGTTGTGATGACAAATTATTAACTTTAATGGTTAGAAAGACTGGCAGATAATCTAATAGCCCCTGCATCCATTTCAGAGAGTGAATTAGAATTAATGAACTGTAAGTTCATTTAATAACTCAGTTACTATAATTCCTTCCCCTGGCTTTGAATAAGCTGTGTATTGTTTTGCTACGTCCGTCCACTATTAGGACTTTGAGTCAGCCGCGCGTTATCATATTGACTCTTTTGCCAACTTTTCCTAAACACCTATAAAAATGTCAAGAATATTAATTTGATTGTTGAGTAGTAATTTTAAGCAACATTAGTTCAGGAATTAAATGACACAAATTAAGAACAATCCCTTAGAATACTTAGGGACGATCAAACCTAACATATCAAGAGATATATTATTTTCACCCAGATCAAACTTAAGTGCCATACTTATCTAGTCTGGATTGCCAGTAACAAGGAGGTTGGGGTTGGGTTCCCAACTAGGTGAACTGAGTTGTTCTCTAAATGATTTCCCATTAACACTTAACACCGGTGCGGGTAATTTATCTCTCCCTTCTACATCCGTCATCCCTACCTCATTAGTGAAAATATGCAGGTAGCCCTAAATAGTGGTAAGACGCAACCCAGTACCAAACTATTTTCCCAAAGTTCCCAAAGTGTTCTGAGGGTCGGCTCGAATCAGAGGCACAGGAACAATTATGGTTCAAGGAGGTTCAAGTGTGAGGTCGCTGCTGAAATTATAAGGGTTTTTAGTTAATTTTGTATTAAAAAGAGGCTCATTTACCTACACATGGCAAATTTCTTAACATTTGGAGTTTCTGGAAGCATGTTTTTATAATAATAATATGCACTTTATCAAAGTTAAAGTGAAATTTATCGTATATATACATCACAATATACTTACAATATTGTTCTACACATATATAAGACTTATAGTAAATAATTTCCCATTTAATCCATAGCTAGTAGTATTAGCTTAGAATGTTGGTGGTTACAAATTGTATGATGTACCCATAAATTAAAATTTGGGTGGATACAATGTACCTCTTTACTCTCATGTTCCAGCGCCACTGATTCCAAGTAATTGGGAAATAAAGCTGGTTACACAATTATAAAATTTAAACATAGTTGCATTAAGTTTTTACTTGGATATGTTAGTATAAATATTAGACGTTTTAGAGGAAATACAAACAGAAACAATTATGACTTTTTCCTCAACATAGTAAGGTTTCGTCTTTAAAAATTCGGGATGCTTGAAACGTAAAGTCCAAATTACTTGGCCATACAATCAGGAAGAGGTATTTAACTGTGGATATTTATAGTCCAGTGGAGCTCGAGGAGAAAAGGTTGTAGGCCGTATTTTCGTGTGATTAAAATGTGTGAAAATGGATGGAAATTATTTGAGTAATATGTAATGCGATTGCTGTGGAGCAGGAGACAATCGACCAAATAAATAATTAAAATATAACCGCATTATTAGTCAAATATTTAATTTAGTTTAAATACTCCACTAGATTTAATTACTTAATATTATTGATGATTACTTTTTATTGGCTGAACGTTTAAATTTAGCAAGGTTATAGGAAATTACTGTATATATTTTGGTCAAAGTAACACATTTATGTCTCTAAGATTTTTTGTTGTTGTTGTAAAACCAGCTTTAAGCCCTTCAGTTTATACGTATATGTCCCGACCTGACCTATTAATACAACTGACATATCCTTACCTGCCCCTTCTCGTGTGTCCCATTGGTCCAGACAAACACATCTTCCCTTGAACTGCTCCTCACCCTCTTAATTCCGACAGGACAACTAGTATTAGCGGCTGGCCCGTCCCATAAGGAGCTCTTCGCACTGTACAAGGCGGGGAAACTTCTTCTAATGACACTGGAACCTTTGTAGACATCCCCGCAGCTACGGACAGCGTCTTCCCACCTCCTTTCGGTTCCGGAGACACTCGCCTTGAAGCAGAACTTCCCTAACCTCGGGGCAATGACAAAGTCCTCAAGACAGCTAGATTTCTCCATCCTTATCTGTTTGAGGGGTGAAGCTAGGCACACCGCTCGAAAGGAGCGCTCGGTTGGTAGCGGGTTACACCTCCTTGGGTGGTAGGTCCCCGAGGATACTTCCCAACTGACGCAGGACTCATCCTCCTGGCGAGGTGTGTCGTTGTTGAAATGGAGCCCCCAAATAGGAGTGTTGAACCACGAGTTGCCGAATAAGGTGTAGTGGTAGAACCCCCCGGGATACAACGCTTCAGCCTCCAGCCATACATCCGTTACATTCATCTGCAGGAGCTTGGCTCGAACCCTCTCAAGGTACTCTCTGTCTTGCCAAAGAAACAAATTGGGAGGATCCCAAATGTTGTAACACTGGTCCGTGGCTATCTGTTGGGGTCCGGGGTCACTGAGCTGCATGCAAACATCGTCTCCGAGGGGGATGGCCCCCTGGACCCCACCACAATCCTGGGTCACCGTAGAGACTGCTAGGTCCATCAGGAAGACAGGTAACACAAGCAGCAGCATATTTTAAGAACGTCTCTACCTAACACAATAAGCATGAATGAAGTTTTAATCCATGGCCGAGTGATTCAAGGCACCTGTAATCCTTAAATTATTGCGTCGAAGAGTAAAAAACCATTTAAGAAAAAACACCCATAGTACACCCCCAACCATAATTCAACCTCCAACCTTCCCGCCACCAGAAAACCAAACAAGACAAAACTAACAACTTTATACATGTGGCTATTGTTGTGGTTTAAAAAAGGTTAAATATTCCAACTAAAACATGTAGCTAAACACCTGCATCGATGGTCACATGGACTAAGGCATCACCCCCGTTTGGTCTTGTTTGCCAGCGATGGGTAGGTCGGGGTTCGGATCTTAGCTGGATGCATTGAGTATGGTCTCTTCTAAATAGCTTCACTCTCTCAAAGTAAAGGCGGTAACATTTGCTCTCAATTCCACCATCCCCCTCCCTTCACCATGAGTGTTAATATACTGATAGCCCGGGGGCGTGATAAGACGTGTATGTATTTACCTCTCAACGCTGGTACGGTTTGCACAAGTTGCCCATCATGTGGCTCTGTGGGCGACCCGCACTGAGGCCGTGTTCCCTAACTGGCTCAGCCTGGTAAAAAGCGTGGACAGTAGTTGAGGCAGTGGCACTGCTATTGGACGTAGCCCGAGGTATGGACGATACAGTCCTAATTCGCTCTCTTGACAGAAACAGCCGGTAAATGTGACGCTCTGACTTTAATCTCGAGTGTTCCCAGAGAAAAACTAAGAAAACTGGGAGTATTCGGTAGAGATAAGATACTTCAGCTGCTCTCAAGGGTATAGAGAGGAAGGAGGGGGAAACCTCTTCATTCGCACCTTATCTATCTGTCGAGAGTGACCCCTTCCGAAGTACTGGTTTCTAAATAACCGTCGAACACAACCTATTACACTGATTTTTGTTGGATTTTATAAGTGCGTCTTACTGCCTGTTTAGTTTAAACGCATATGTGATAATTGTTCTAATGGGGTAGGAAAAGGAAGAAAGGATTTTAGAGGCAATCTACCAACATTTGAGGGGAAGGAGAGGGGAAAAAATTTAGGGAAAATCACCCTCAATAGACGTGACCGAGATGTTAGCCCCGACCCACCCGTCTTAAGCAGGCCAGTCTGAAACGAGAGTGACGCCTTAGACCTTTTTGCGACTGATTTTATTTTAAAACCTGCATTAGTGTGGACAAGGACTAAATGTCAGACTAATTTAGTTTGGTTTGCCGGTGATGAGGAGGTCCAAGATTGAATCTCGTTCAGGTATACTAGGGGTTGTTTTCTTAAATGGTTTTCCACTCTCCATGCACGCAAACACGGGTGGTATTCCTTTAAACCAGTGTTGTATAAAGTTTTTGGGGATGAAGGATCCTCACATGGAAGCCATGAGCACTGCGGGATCTTCTGGTCCCAGGAAGAAACGGGGATAGGGTTGAAAATTATGCAGAAAAAACCTAACTTTTAGATAACTCCATTTTAGGACAATAAATATAAAGGCAAAAATTAATTTATTAAATTAAACCTTAAAAGAAAAAAATATCATATAACTTACAATTCATTAGTAAGTAATAATTGAATTAAATAGCAAAGCACTGATATGTTTTATAATTACGGTTATAACCACATCTAAATCCCATATTCCTTAAATTGAAAAATAACACCTGGACACGGGTTTGAGACCCGTGTCCAGGTGCCATTTTTAAATTTAAAGAATAAGTACTAACGGTTTGACTGATTTTTTTACATTCTAATTATCATAATTTTTGATGGATAATTGTTTATATTTGTTGACATAAGGTTTGTACAAGCTTCCTTTTCTATGTGACTTGTGTCTACTAAGGAAAGAAATAAGCCCTAGTATGTATTTTTCATAGTTAATCTTTTGCATTTTAAAATTTTGTTTTATACGTGATCAACAGGTTTTAATCAATTATTATTATTATTATTATTATTATTATTATTAAACGTCCTAAGATCCTGCTGACCACACTTTGAGAAACATTGCTCTACGCTCACTCTTCCTTCTCTCTGGCTCATTTATGGAATTAAATGCATTTAGCCCGCACGGATAATAAAACGCGATAGTGTAAAAATAAATAAATATATACAATATATAGTTTTATGATTATCAAGATTGGCGTCTTAGTTCCCGTTCCCCAGATTACATTTATTTAAGTGTACAGTTTGAGGAAGGTGAAAATTAAGGGTAAAATGCTTATTAATTTCCATAAAGAGGGAATGTAGAGCATCCGGGCGTGATTAGAATCAAATTATCAGTTGCCTGGCCAGAGTTGCGCACACCACGTATACATGTAATAAACAAAACCTCCATAGGGTGTCAGTTGCTCAGTACAATTAAATGTTGATCTAAATTTTCTATACTGAAGCTGCTACTTTTTCATTCAAGTTGTTCCTCGTTTGCCCTCAAGAGGCTAAGTTTGACCTTTTGCCAAACCCACTGCTTCGCAGATGACTCTTAAAGAACCGGGGATTGAACCCGAATCCTCTGGATATGTAACCAGGAACTCTGACCACTAGACCACAGAGGCGGTCATACTTATGATATGGCTCCTGGTAATGCATCTCATTTGTGCGAACCACACTGCGCATATGTCTACTCTTAAGGCTAGGCGCATGCATACAGTTTGTAATCGTTCGGTTGAGAGACTACGGTCTCATTTGGGAGTGCGCACACTATCGATACAATTGCAACACGACAAAACAGTCGGTCGGTGAGGTCTTATAGGGCCCCTACACAATCAGTGAGATTGTAGTCTTAGGACTGACAGAATACATCAGTATTACAACGAGACCGTACCCGGTCAGTCTTTGTATTATTATTTATCAGTCTCAGCTCCTGCATGCGACGTGAAGCAACATGGATGATAAGAAAAATACGTGGGCAGTCTATGTTTGCTACTGAGACTGAAGGAAGTACTGACGAGCGCGCGCACACGGTCAGTATTATGTCGGTCTCTCCCACCACTTGCAAGACTGATGGACTGATACCGATGTGATAAAATTAATTCGTATCGCATTACTTTGTTAATACTGACAGTTTTACTGATCGTGTAGGGGCCCAATAGTGATTAAACAGTCCAACAATTATACCTACGGGCCTTGTATTGGTGTGAACATACTAGCGATTAAACAGTCCGGGTCTACATACGTACTTATGTTCACTCGGTGACTGAAAGTCGCACAGAAAGGTCACGTCCGGTTGCAGCTCTATGGAGGGAGTAATTTAATTGCAGACGATACAGAAAACATCATTGAAGTAATAGAGATAAGTTCGTCAAAACTCGATAAGCTCTTTCGATAATTCATAAAAAATAAACTTGTCTGGATAATTTTGCAAGTCTAAATGTAACGTATGAAATTTACCCTTTGTCAATCTTTCACTGAATAATGGAGGAACACCATATTGCCTATTTATTTTATTTTTTCTTATTGATCATAGAGTAGTGAACAAGCGAGCGACCAAGACCGCCATCTGGTTTGTCGGTCCAGGCTATAATTATGCCAGGTGTTAATGAGAGATGATTAAAAAAAAAAATGCTTTAAACTTTCCCTCCACGCATTTGCGGGTGCATTTACTCTCAAGTATACCTTCTTCATTAGGGCAATTATTATTATTATTAGCACTGCGTCTTACTACCCGTTCGGGTTATACGCACTTACGCTAATGTGTAATGTTAGGGTGATTGTGAGATGAAATGAAGGACTTACAGTTTAACGTGGAATCCGAACCACGGTGGAGGCCTGGCATTCCCCACATTCACAAGATGTCTTGTCAGAGGTGAAGGAAGGGTTTGGTAATCAGATAAATCTTTGATTAGTGCAATTGAATGCGGATATTCCAAGAGAATTAAACGCGGTAAATCTAAAAATTATGAAGTAAATAAAAAGCCTCTCCCCATAGAATAGTAGGGGTGGTGAGGGATTAAAAAAATATTATTACATATAATTTTACAAAACACTCATATATTTCTCAGAATGAAGCGTGTGCAAAGGTGCGCTTGTTTCCAGCTCTTGTTGATGACGTCATGAACGTTACGTCACAGGCGCGAACATGAAACCCGACTACCGTATCCGTATAATTACTATGCGCTTTATTTTCCACCTTTTATCGTTTTTTAGCTTATTCATTTTTTTACGATTTTATACATTCAAATAATTACAAAATAGTAGTTAACTACAGGTGTATGGAAACCTTGGTTCAAAATCAGGCGGTGGTGGTGAAGAAATTTATGTTTTATGGACTCGCCCTATTTATTGAAGGTTATCCGGGCGCCTTTCTGTCAAAAATGTTGAAACTCGACTATCTATTGATTGATTGTATGGACAGATTCACGACTGAATTGTTTTGTCGAAGTGAATTCACGAAACGTAAATGCCACTACTAAACTGTTAATGGCCCGTCTACAACCAACATACCCGCTTGTCGGACTCGCAATTACGCATCCCAAATGCACTATTACGCTTCTCTTAAATACAAAATAAACTGTCTACAATGAAAAGTCGTAAGACGTAATTTCAACCAATAGAAACAAACATCAATGATGACTATAAAATTCAAATTCATATTAATGTTTTCAAATAAGAAATACATATTTAAAGAATATTTAAATGGCTAACTACACATGATCTTAATTGAAAATCATGAATTCATTACTATACATTTCCAAGCGCTGTTATCATAGACCAAATAACTTCATTTTATTTGACTTTAGTAGTCCATAAATATTGGTTTTTTTTATTGGATGAACGTAAGCCAACGCAACTACATAAACGCAAGAGGTGGACAATGTTCATCTCCTTCCGACAAGCGGGTCCGATAGTTCCGACGTACGATTGTGTTTGCGTAAGCTATAGTAGACAGACAAAATTACGTTATTGTGTAGTTGCGAGTCCGACCAGCGGGTGCGTTTGGTTGTAGACGAGCCATAAGTCGTGGCAGGGATTGTATGTATGCGCGTAGCCTAAAGCTAGTTATCAAGGGGTGATTTATTTAGGAGCAGTTGACTCCTAGCTGTGAATGTATTATTTTCTGTCGTGGGACTTGATAAGCGAGTTTTCAGATCAAAGTGGCGCTATCCTAGGTAAAGTGGGTTCCAAAGTTAACTTAGGACAACACTACTACGAGCTTTTATCTAAGGTATTGATATATAACATATTTTACTATAGTTAAAAGTAATTAAATAATATATAATACAACCTCTTAAGAGCTAAATATTTGCTGACGACACCACCACCACAACTACTATTATGTATTCCCTTAGCTTGTGTTTATATTAATGCAATCGCAATACTAAGTTTTATTAAAATTATATTTTTTAAGTTAGTGCTATGCTTAGGTTTATGAAAATGCAATGCTATGTTTATATTAATGCTAGCCTATGTTTATATTGTTTGCCTAATATAATTTTAAGGGGTGTATTTACTTATCTTGGCCTAAAATCGTTTACTATAGCTCCTCTTTCGAGAACACTACGTACTTAATATAAATATTGGTTATTTGTTTATTTTATCAATTTTTTTAGCTATCAATACATCCAGTATCAATGTTACTGACGGCTTAATCTAAGGGTTTGAGATATGGAAGTTGTAGTTTTAAGAGGAAGTACAACCACATTATCGTGGAGAGGGGAAGGAAAACTACTACGAATAATCAAATGAGAAATACCATCCACAGTGCAACCGACCAAAATTTAAACCCAATCTACTGCAAGTCTGACACTTGAGACCACGTGGTAGCCAATGAGGGTTGTGCAATCTTTTATAATGTTTTTTAGCACCATATATTACTACCCATTCGTGATATGTCTTTTATAAAATTGAATTGTGCACAAATAATAAGGCCTAATCTTCCTACCCCGCGCCCCCCCCCCCCCCCCTCACCCCCCT